>JAWWEV010000115.1:55702227-55881537 GCA_035583235.1 Hafferia zeledoni
GGCCGGTGCTGGGCCTGGTCCTCCCCATCTCTCTGGGACTGCACCGTGTGTGTGTCCTCCTGCCATGAATGCTGTGGCGTGACTGAGCAAACCACTCCCACACACTCTGATTTCACTTCCCTGGAAAAGGATGTTGTAATATGGTATGGAATAAAACACTATTGGCTAGGGGAAGTCAGCTGTCAGCTTGGCCCAGCCCAGATCAGCTGACAGCCCCCAGGCCCAGGCCGAACCTCAAAACCTCAAAAAACTCAAATTTTAGGCCCATCTAGGTGAAACCATAACAGTTGCTTTTTACGACAACTGCTGTTAGAAAACAAAATGTTCTGCAGACATCACTGAATGGGAGAGAGACAGAAGCTCATAACGTTGGGTGTTTGGTTGGATGGCTTTTTTTTACTTGTCACACTGTTCTCTTCCCACTCCCTTTTGCATCTGAAAGGCTATTTGAGTCCTGTTAGAGTGGGAAATAAGGATGACTAGTTTCTCCTTGAACTCAGTAACGAAATCTACTGTGTAATTCTAGTAGAAGCTGAATTCCTTTATTTTAATGCAAAATTAGAATTCAATAAGAATTATAAACCTGGAGGGATATTAGAAACAAGCTAAGGAATCTAACAGAGTGATCACCAGGTGGCAGGGCTGTTTTTTGTGTGTATGATTTTTGTTTGATTTTGGTTTTGTGTTGACTTTTTAATACTTGAAATGTACTTAAGTGCTACAGGCTTGTATGTAAGCTGTATTGAATCACAACCAAAGGCCTGTCTAGTCCAGTAGGATGTCTTTAGCAGCAGCTACCATGGTCAGCTGTCTAGGGAAGAGTGAAATCAGAGAAAGAATCACAAATCACTGGTCAAAACCAGGCAGAGAAGTGTTTACATCTTCACCTTCAAAATTAATTTCTTTTGTCCAGAGGAATATTTGTAGCTTTTAAATTACTCATGAGTTACATTGAGAAAAATATAAATTCAACTCTGGTCTCTTCAGCATTTTGAATAACATGTTACAAGATGGTTTGTTAGGTCTCACTCATGAGAATAATTTGCATGAAGGTAGCCTGTAGTAGCATTTTGGTGTGTGTGAATCTGTAATTTAACAGTCAAAAGCTATCTTCCCTGTGTATAGATTTATTTTGTTGTTATTTGTGTTAAAGGAAATATGTGAAAAGCCATGAATCTCTATTGGTAGCTGCTTATGTCCAAGTGTGTTGTGAAAAATAACCAAAATCTAGGTAATTTGAAGTGTAACCAGAATATCTTTTATAAATAGAAAGTGTTAATGGAGGGTTTTGATGTCATCAATAATTGGTTTTCCTCCTCCTTGTTTTACAGGTGAAGATGCCCTCTGCAGGTACTTCAGTAATGAAAGGATACCCCCAATCATTGAAGAAAGCCCCTCCACACAGCACCCCCTCTCCAGGCCAGTGTCTGACAAGCAGTTAGTGAGGGGAACGGATTATATTCGTGGCAGCAGGTGTTTTATGAATACAGACCTACACAACAGTGCAACAATTCCTTTTCAAGAGGAAGGTGCTAAAAAATCGTCGGTTACATCATCCACAAAACCCTCCTCTGCAGAGCCCTCACTGCTAGTCAGTTGGATCACAAGACTGAAATTGTTGACTCATTGACTATTGTCCACAGTACTGTTACCAAGTGCCTTTGTTTGTTGGTCAGACTTATCTACTTTTCAGCTTAACTGACACATAGTGACTAATGCGGTATTCTTTTCCTGGAGAACTTTACATTTTTGCCTTTTTTTGGTGATTTTTGGTGGATCAAGGGTTTCATAATGCAAGGAGGGAAGAAAGATAAAGATCAAGTTCCTCTTCCTGGCCTGAAGCTGAAGGCATTTATTCCCATGGAAATAAATAAAATTTCAGTGAGATAGAGACCACACGTGACCTGAAATGTGCATAATGACTCAGAGGAAAGACTTGCATTGCCATGAAGTCCAGTGGCACTTTAGTTGTCTGAATGCTCCGAGGCTGGTGTGACTGGCTGGGTGTAAGAGTATGCAGAGCTCAGCACAAGTTGTGTTACTCTCCTAACTGGGAAAGATAAGCAGAAAAACAGTGGTTTTGTGCAACTTAGTGATGCTGTTGCAAATACTGCATGAGATCAACCTTGTGAGGAAGAAGGGATAGTATGGCCATTCTTTCTCTGATATCCAGAGATTCTATGAAGTCTTAGGAAGAGAGTTCTCTTATTCAGAGATTTTAGGAAGTTGGACTAATTTAATTATAATCAATCCAACCTGATATATAATCTATTTTATTGAAATCACAGTAGAAATAAAGAGCACTGAACAACTGCAGTGCTTGTCTGTAAAGGTATATGGATTGCTGCAATTTGCCAAGGAAATGCATCTGTAGAGGTGGTAAAAGAATACATATTTTTTCCTTAATTGTTTAAGAATGATTTGCTGTTAACCAAAGTAACCTTTTAAAGACAGTCCTGTTGGACTTGAGAACTTTTACAATGGTTCAGTTTCTGAATTATTGTTTTTTATGAAAAATATGTACTGTCATACACTAAAATTGTAAGACATCCTCCAGAATTTGCAAGTAGCATTGGGTATTTTGGGAGGAAAATAAAACTTCTTTAACAAAAGAGGAGGATATTAAAGAGGTATTGCTTAAAACGGAATGTACATAAGATTGTTAGTATGCAAACAATTGTGTTTAAAGTAATTTAAATGTTAAATATAGCTGTATATATTTTTTCCACTTAAACAGATACTGTTTGACCCTTCCTGTATTGCAGTACTGGGTACAGCTTAGTCAAATGAAAAGTTTTTGTATTCCCTGCTAATTATAAGACTATCTGTAGATTATACATTGCCAACAACCTTTACTCCTTTGGTCTTGCTGAAAAAAGGATTTATATTTAATTATTGGTGAGGAAAGAGGGGAGTTAAATACTAGTTTGCACTTTGGACTGGGGCAGGATTCACATATGATAACATGGTTGTTAAAAACACACTAAAATTCTGGCTATGAAGATGTGACTGTTCTGCTGCCACAAGCTTCTGAAGTTGTGCTACAGCCCCACAGAGAGAGACAGGGTGTTTAATTAAGTTCTCAATTAATTATATTTGATTGTGACTGGTAATTTAGGTGGGGGCATTGTTTGGACCTTTCTGATCAAAGCAGATTATAATGTGTCTGTCTTGTGCCACTCTTCTCCACTCCCTGAGATGGCAGTCTGTGCGAGAGGCATGACCAAACACTGCTGCTGTGCAGCTGAACCCGAGAACAGTTTGGTCCTGCCTCCAAGAAGAGGGCTGAAACTGCCATGTTGTAGGCACTGTGATGTAGTATAGTGCAACCTTAAACTGAGTGAACTGTTTTACAGTAAATCACTGTTACTGAACTAATCAAAGATGATGTATAAACAAGACTTCTAAAATGGAAATTTTTCTCATCTTTAGTGTCCTGTTCTCCATAGTTTAAAAATGAATGGGAAAACATCATGCTTAACTTCTTACTGTGTATAGTGAATGTAGAGAGTGCGCTATAGTTTAGAGGTAAAAAAAAGTCCAACAGATCTAGGAATAAAATCAACAGCCCATATCTTCCTGACTTAACCTGAGAAAAATGTAGGTAACAAGTTAGAAACTGCTATTATGCAGAAACTTGGCTCATCTCTTGGTATTGAAGGTACATGTATCTGTTTTATCAAAAACTATGCGTAGGTTGACTTCCCTAATGAGTACAACATGCTTATCCAGATATCCTGCCATATTACAGCACCCCACAGTACTCTGAATACTCTGTCACAGTGGAAAAACAACACAGTTAAATAGAAAATATTATGAACTCCACAAAAATGGAAAAGAATATTTAGTATTCTTGCATATATGTGTAGTGAGGAATGTGCACTTCAGAAATAGTGAGCAGGCTTCTGTTTTAGTCTGTAGAGTATTTGCTAGCCAATACCTTGGTTGTTCCCTTACATAACCATTGCAAGAAAATACTGTTTTAGGTAGTAATGTGCAAGAGGAAATAAGACATAAAAGTGATTACTAATGGCTTTTAGAGACAGAGTTCAGGGCAATTCTTCAAGCAATGTGTTTCCTCTATTATTATGGACAATTAAATGTTTGAATTCTGGATGACCAACAGAGGTGGACAGAGTACTGTGAGTATGGGTGCTCATTGAACAGGAAGAGGGGAAAAAAATTAAAAATACAAAACTTAGCTAAATGAGATGGTGAAGACTAGTTTTATAGCTGGAAAGGATAAAGAATTTTCTTCTTGCATAAATCTTTTTTTGGTCCAAATCTTATGTCCTGTTTTATTATATTGCCAGCAGGCAGCCTTCACAAACTGCTCTATACCTGAAGCCACATTCTGAATAGACCAAGTTAAACCCTTCATCAGGCTTTAACTTGTGCCTTGATGATGAATTCAGCTCAAACAGTTTTTTACTTCCCTAGGAGTTGTTCTGCATTTATCAGTCAGTTTTGGGAATATCATACACATGATGGGCAGCAAAGCTCTTCTATGTATACGTGCTCAGAAATGCCTTTGCCAGCAGGATTGGTGTTTTGGAGGAGGGTGGGTGCTGGCTTGTGCTTGTGTTTTCTGCACTTAAATAAGTACTTCTTCCTCCAGCTTCCACTGTACATCCTGTACACTGTATAGCTTCCTACAGCTTCCACTGTACATCTTTGTGCACCATCTCAGCCCGTGAGTTAGAAATGCTTGTGTACAATTGAAAAGAAGTGTTGGGTCCTTTGGAATAATCTGACTTTGTCCTGCTGTGCAGCTGTAGCTTCTTTCTTCTCTGCAGCCTGAGTTTTTCTTTGCACAAGCTGTGGTGTTGGAGCATGTGCTCTTTGTGGCCATCATATACAAATCGTTATGTCACCTTGCAGGATGTAAGGTTTTTCTAATGGACAAGAGCTCTCAAGAAAGCCCTTGACTTACACTAAAATGTAGAAAGAGCACCTCAAAAAGACTCAGCTTGTAGAATGAAGAAAGAGAGGCTGGGCTAAAGTAAATGTATGGATCTGTGTTGTGTTGAACAGTATTTCAGTTGCATGGCAGCAACTCTGCAAAGAAAGCAACCCACAGAAGTGCTTCATGCACACTGAAGCACTTTGTATTTGTATTTGTATGATGCTAGAATTTGAAATAAGGGCAGCCATTCAAGGTAGTTTATATATAGTTCCACACACGTCTCTTGAGCTGTACGCATGACAAAAGCAGTCAAGAGCTGCTGTCAACGTGTAATTTCACCAACTTCTGCTGCCTACGCTGCTGCTGCTGCATCAGTTTAAAATAGTAACCCCTGCACAATGCAGACCCAGCTCTGGCAAGTCCCTAAATTTGTCTTCCTTTGTGACAGTCAGTAACTGCTGGTGATTCTCATTCCCACTTGGCGTCATGCAGTGTCTAAAGGCTTAGTTTGGGTTTCTCTGGACTTAGTCCAAAAATGGGAGGTCAAATTTAAAAATAATATTACTGAACCAGTATTACTTAGAGGTGAGATTTTTGTTTTATACATACTAAATATGAAACAGGCAGGAGTTGTCTGTTGCACTTACTTTGCTAGTAGGAGGAAAAATGAGGATTGAATATTTAATGGAGGAAAAAACTTCAGATCTTTGTGTGTCTTCCAGTTCTTACCAGTGTGAGAAATGTGTTTGTTTTAGTGTGACATAGAATAGATGTAAACATTTAAACTTTTTAAACCTCCCTGTGTGGCCACCTCAGTTGTTTAGGATTATGTAAGCCACTGACTTTCTCCCTTAAGTGTCTGTGGAGTTAACCCAATTATTTTTTTGGGAGAGGACAAAGATATATTTTCTTAGGCAATTATGTGATTGATTAACTGAATATGGAGACAGAGGAATTAAGCACAAAACAAATGCCGGAGAGTGCTGATTTATTGTGAGAATCCTTGGGATCTGTTTAAGATTGTGATTTCTGTTTGTTCCCTGGACTCTGGCGAGGATGAATGTTCCCTATTCGTCTGTGCATGGGGACAGTTTGGCAGCTAGGCACCAGACAAAGAATCAGAGGACACCACAGTCCAGTTTACTATGCCATCTTCAGCAAAGTGGGTTAGTTGTTTGAGCTTTTTTAGTTTGGGTTTGGTTTGTTTTTTTCCCTTCCTCCCTCTGTGTAAGTGTAGCCCTCTTTCAATAAAAGTGGGCCAAATTAGGATCTGTTGAAATGTACCTGTGGAGCAAACCTGACTATGTCCTGATGAAGCAGTGGGCTGTGCTTGCTGACTGGGGCCCAGCTGCCATGTGCTTTCATGTACTCTGGGAGTGCCTTTACAGGTATTGAGCCTCAGACCTTTGTGACCTTTGCTTAGAGACTTTTTTGTTCAGTCAGTATTTATTGAGAGGTATAGAAAATGCTGCAGTCTAAACCAATATGTGTATTGAATGTTTTTTTTTCCCCAAGTAATCATGTCTCAGTGCTACTTATTAATGTGTTTTCCATCACCCGTTAACTGTTTTCAGTACAAATGTTTCTAATGAGATCCTCCTGTATTTCCAGAGAAAATGTTAATAATTCCAAATAGTCATAAATGAGCCATAAAATTTTAATCTGTCAACTGCAAAAAACAAAACCCAAACAAACCAACCCCCAAATCCAAAAGAGAAGAAGGAACACTTTTTCTACCTTGTGAATAACAACTTTATGAATTAGAATGAATAACAATCAAATTAAGGATTTTCATACAGATGAAAGATCAGCCCAACTTTAGTGGCTGCATCTTGGATGTTTGATTTTATTACATGATAGTAGGAGGTGAGGGCTGTAGTTCAGGTATTGTAGATTCTTGCAGAGCAGCTGTAGTGTATAAATGTGTCCTCACAGATCTTGAACAAAGGCTTTCTTAGGTGTAATGCAGCTTTTGCTATGACTGTGTTTCTCAAGCCAAGTGAATGTCCCATTGAACATGCAGAAGTTTTAATATTATCTGGCATAGTTCTTGACGGTTTGTTTCTGGTGGGAAGTTGGTATAATTTGCTGTAAGTGAGTAGGATGAGACCAAAATACCATGTCCAAAATTAATTATTTCCCTTTCACTATCTTCCTTTTCCTCTTTGACCTTCTTTTCCCTACCCTAAGGTCAGGGGACTTTCCAGGAATTTATTGCACAAACAAACTGTTATAAAGCCTTTAATATTTATAGCATAATCTACTTTGTTTTGATGTCCGAGATAGTTTTGGCCAGAGCTTTCCAGTAAAAATAGCACTGCCCGCAAGACAGTATTTCTAAGCTCTTGATTCTTATAAGAATTCCTCTCTGCTTAGTAAACTGTTGGCTTAGACTCTGCTGCTTAGACCATCCCAAGCAGTCCTTGGCCTTTTAGGTCCAGACACATTGGCTTCTTTTCACTGGATAGGCAGAAAGGTCTGTTTTTTCTCCTCACTCTGAGTTTTGTAACTCTGAATTTGCAGGTTGCAATTGAAAGGTGGATGTAGATCTACCGCAGAGGCCTCCTGCCCTTCCCTGCCTGCCCACTCCTGCTGTCTGTGCAGGAGTGTGCTGTCTGGCTAGGTGGGATGGAGGGACACGAAGACAAGGAGAAACCCAGCAGCTAAAGCAGCAGCCCCTCTCTTCCCTTCTTCCTGCTCAAGAGATGAGCAACAGGCCTCTGAATCAGCTCTCAAAATGCATGTTTAGGAAGGTTTTGTTTGCAGAAGAGATGAGTAATTGTTCAGGTATGTTTTTAAAAGTAATAAAGACAGGAAGTACAAATGTTTAGGATCAAGTGGACCTAATTGTTTCCCACAGGATGCTGCTCATGGGGCTGGGCATTAACTCTTGAAGCAGCTGGCCACTGCTGAGCTCCACAGCCCCTCCTGCTGTCACTTGGGCAGCTCTGTGACTTTCTCTCAGGCTGGATTTTTACTGACAACTTCCTAGTGCCCTATAGTCAAGTAGGGGATTTCCTTTCTCCCCCAGTGTGGCTTTTTTTGTGAGCTGGGAGCCAAGTGAGACTTGCTCTGCATTAGCAGAGAGAGAGGGAAGAGCCTGATGTGGTGTGTTGGGTCATACACCTGGGGCACATCTGTTGCCATGGCTGTGGTCCCAATGAGCTGTAGGTTAGAACTAACTTAAGGGTATACTTGAATAGCAAATCAATCTGGGACTGGAAACCTAAAAAAAAGCCAAACAACAAAATAAAAGGCTAATGTGACAGGATGCACAAGTTGTTCTTTGATTTGCAAACTTTGTCTTCCTTTAGGAGTGTGGAAACGTTGTGGAGATGATGTGTTTCACAGCGTTAGTGCAGAGGTAATGTGAGGGATCCATTAATTAAAAACCAAAAAGGCTTAGCAGCACATGGACTCCTGGTATGGCACAGGCAAGTTTCACCTAGTACTGTACAGAAAGGCCTTTATTAAAGTGAAGTGGACAAGTAAGCTGGGGCTGTCTGGGAGAGGCAGTGAGGCAGAAACCCCGGGGTGCTCACACATGGGTGAACTTGGCCACAAGAAGTGCCTTTGACCTACTGCCTGGAGCTGGCTGCTGTGCTTGGAATGGCTGTAGTCTGTATATGGGGAATAAGGGCTCTAGCAGGATGTGGAAAAGTCTCAGGTTTCGGTATCATGACTCATTTTCCTGGTGGTTGACCAAAGAGGGGGGCTGTGATGAGCAGCTGTGAGAAGTACTGTTGCTGTCAAGAAATGGCAGGGGATGAAAGCAATCACCAGAAATTTGCAGTTCAGAAAACCTGAACCACCCATGGTATCCAAAGCACATGATATCTCCTGCAGGTCATTCCTGCGAATGTGAATTTTTCACCTAGTTTGCAAGGAAGTATTTGATGTGTTTTCAAAATGCAGAAGATTTTGGGCATCCTCTGGTCTCACGCAGTGTTTGCTTCTCACACAGCTGGCTGTGAGAGGAGACATCTTGGTGAGGGTGGCTGACTCTGGTAGTATTGACTTAGGGCAGGAGCTATAAGGTGAGAGCTGCATCAGCCTGACTAGTTTCATATAAGCCCTTCAGGTTGGATCTGCATAACATGTCTACATCCTAACATGAAGTGGAAGTCAGTTACAAAATCACAAGAAACCCCATACAAAAGCCATTAGTGGAAGAAGACATGCTACCAAAACGTTCTGTGGTGGCTTTCCAGTACTCTTGCCTAGCTGGCATCTCTAAGACCAAATCCCAGGTGTTGGAAATCGGCACACTAAGTGACCTCAAAGGCTTACTTCTGTTGTTCAAAGCACCAGGGCAAGCAACATTTGTGTTATGTTTCTCTAGGTCTTGAGTGACTTCCAGTCCATTCATTCAGTCTGTTGCCATCTTTTCCTTTTGCTCAATGTGCTCTTGCTGAGAACCTTGGAGCAGTTTGTGCTTGTGTGCCTGCAGAAGGCAGTGTTGTGTTCAATATGCTTGTGCTGCTTATGTACTCAAGGATAAACATTTCTCCTGCTAAGTGAACAGGGGTTGTCTGTCAAGAGGTTCAGTCCATTGCAGAACAAGGTCTGATCCTTCTTTCTATTTCTGTGTCAAATCTGACTGGTTTATTAGACTGAAGGGATGAAATGAAAATAGGATCTTGTTGATGAAGAGGTTTCAAGTGAACATTTGAACAAATGAATAAAAGCCAAAGAAATAGAGAAGTAAAACCAGGCACTAATTCTTTATCTTTGAGCAGTGTTACACATTTACTTGGTGTATTTTATATTTATGACCTTTGCATTTGTGTGAGTTTTTTTTAATCTCAGTCTCCTGTCTGGAAACTTATAATATTATTCTCCTACAAGTTTCCAGACTGAGCTGCAAGTAACTGTGGGACATTTATGATCAAGCTGCTGCTTCTTCTGCTGTTGCATTTTGGGAGAGCAGACTTCTTGCAACATCTGGCTTTTCTGTTCCTTCCCAGCCCTCCCACTCTAAAACCAGGGCACATCATGTCAGGTGGCTTTCAAAATTATGAACTTGTCACTAGATCCTCTTTTCACTGCCCTGTTTGGTGGAACTTTTGAGAACAATACAAAAGGATTTTTAAAGGCTGGGGATGCTGCTGTACATAGGCAGAGGTAGATGTAATTATTGATAGGTTTGAGAACTGGACCCCTTGTAAGGCAACAGATGCACTGCTGTATTTAGGAGGAAAAGTTGTTCCTCATGTAGAAATTGTGTTACGTAGTTGGACTGTTAAACACACGTTTGATTCAGAAATGCACAAAGCCCCATTTGTGTGCCACTTAGTAAAGTTCACGTGGAAAAGCTGAATCATCCAAGCCATGTGAATGATGCACACTATCTGGTAGTTGTTTTCCTCAGTAGGCAGCTGGTGATCTCTCTTCCTGTATTCAGGGCTTGGGTGGGGGAGAAAAAGGAAGATAGAAAGGAGGCTCCATGGGGGGGAGACCTATTGGTTCATATGTGCAAACTTTATGATTTTCCTGAGAGCTCTCTAAATCCGTGGTAAGTTAAAACTGTATTCAGAGAATTGAAAAGGCAATATATATTGCAACTAGGTTATAAATTTTTTATTTTAAAGTAGCAATGCTTTATAAATTTATTAGGCATGGTTTGCTTGTTTTAAGCTGTATGTGAATCAGTGCTTCATGGGGAAGACATGGAAGTTGTGCTAGGGCTGGGGATCCTTCAGACTGGATGGCTTCTGTGTCTCCTGCTCCCCTCTTGAAACTGGGAGGTGAACTGTGAGATTTGGTGCCTCAGTCACCAGCCAAAAAATGGTAACTCAATTCTTATCTTGTGCTGCCCATGTTATAAATTCAATACCTAATTTACATGTTTACGAACTGAAGCTCAATGGTAGTGCAGGGCTGTTTAATGCTGGAAAAAACTCCCAGCTAATGAGTGGACAGACAGGTGACAGGGTTGGGGGGCAGCAGTAGTTTTGCAGAGACCACCACACATGCTCCCTGCAGCTACATCTTTAGTCTTCCACATATAGGATGTATCTATTTTTGGTGGCATATTTTGTTTATATTGACACTGGTGAAGAAGTGGGTTTTTTAATGATCTATGCCTTTTTTACAGTCTGTCTTACCAATTTGGATTGTAAGTTTGGGGACTTTTTTTTGGTAGCAAGCTGTGTTTCGCAGTTTTGAGCCCTGAGCATGCTGGTTCAGGGACTTAATTGACCTCTATTGTACTTAATAGTACAGCTTCAAAGGGTCTAAAGAGCAGCAGAATGGAAAAAGCAATGCAGAAAGGCTTTGCTCACATCTTGTTGGCCTGACTTTTCTTTCTTTGTGTTTCTGTTTTGTTTTAAATTTGGTGGTTTGGAGTTTTGTGTTTTGGGGTTTTTTTTCCTCTGAAGCTGAAGACACAACTAGCAGACATTCAAATCTTCTTTTGAGTCTATACCACATTCTGTGACTGTGTCAGTATGAGAAATGAACTGCCTGAGAACTGATTGCAAATTACTTGTATTTCTAACCAACACAGAACAGAAAAAAAAGGGTTCAAACTCTTGTTCTCAGTAGATTCTTCAAGAGGGCCTCTCACTGACTGTGCTGGGGGGCACTTCCATTCCTTTCGGTGACTGTCACTTTAGGGATGGCAGTGCCTTCAATAACCTGAAGTACCAGTGGTTCTAATGAGGGGGAAACAGCTCCCTGCTAAGAAAACATTGGCCTTTGAGGAAAGATGAAATCGAATTATGTTGCATAGTCTTAAGAAAAGGTGACTGTGTTGGTGTCATAGGAACAAGCATTAAATATTTATGTAAGAACAGGACAGGTTTTTTTATAGGACAAGAGACAATAGGCTTGAATTTGGTAAAAAAAAAACAACAAACAAACATAATAAAGGAGTGTTAAGCACTGGTTTAAAATGCTGAAGGGAGCTGTGGAACCTCCATTATTTGATGTCTTTAAGAACAGGTTAGGCAGCCTCTGTCAGGAATAGACCAAGTATAATAGGTCCTGCTGGGAGGGACAGACTTAATGATCTCTTGATGTCTCTTGACAACCTTATGAATTTGCCGAGATGTGAGTAGGCTGTATGTAATTACATCCTAGTAGAGTTCATCAAGAGCTCTCAGGCCCTTCTGGATAAAAGCCACCATACACACTTCACTATAACTGCAGTGAAGGTTTGATGCTTAAAGGAGGCTGAAGCAATCAAATGAATGCATGAGATTGAGTTCTGTGTCACCACACAGTAAAAAAAGGACAGGGAGCAGTAACATACAGAATCATTAATTTTGCAATTTGGTAGTTGTCTAGAAGAAAATAATCTTCTGCAATTACAATTGTCATTCCTTCAGTGGAGGTACTTGCAGAACATTGGAAAAACATAGCTAGTTATTTTGAAGAAATATGGGGGGTTTCCTCTTAATAAAAGGAAAGCATTAGGGATGTAACTACACTTCTGAGTCTTTAAGGGAAAGCACTTCAATAGATCTAAAAGATAGTTTAGCCTTTGAAAATGAAAACAACAGACCTATTAAACCTGCTCTTTATACTGCATCTTTAGCGATAATAGAGCTGAAAGACACCTTCCCACACCCCTGCCATTTCTAATATAATCCTTAATTTTTAGAAAGGAAAGTAACTTGCAGACAGGCAGGTTAGCTCTGTGCTTATAGAAGTAGCTTGTGTCTCTACATAAGTTTCCTGTTAAAACAAACTGCAAAGAAAAAAGTACCCACCTTCATGTTCTTTCAAGCAATGGGTGGCCCAGGGATATGAACTTAGTGGGGAGGTACACAGATGGCATTATACTGAGAAAATAATTTCTCACACAGTGAAAATCATCAGTGGCCCAAGTCTCCAGAAAGCAGCACCAGATGCCCAGAATATTTTGGTATTCAAGTCTGTAGAATGCTCCCAAAAGAAGGAAGTGAAAGAATAGTAGCAAGTCTCTTGCAAGCAATTTTGGGGATGTGGGACTTCATTTGCACATGAGTGTGACAGCTCTATGCAGCAAAAAGCATGGTGGGAAGTGGGATAGTCCTTTTCTAATGCTCAAAGGATTGAGCATCTGCTTTCCCATGTCATCATGGAAGTGTCTAGTCTGCTGTCTTTATCTCTTTTGTGGAATATTTATTCTTTCCAAAAGGAACGCATAGGCTTCTTCAGAACTCTCACTATTACCCTCGCTGTGATTCAGTGCACATGTAAAGTCAGTAGTTATTTTAGGAAGCAATAGCTGAATCTGTGCATCAGATTTCAAGATACATTCTTGGGCAAGTTTTTGGATAATCCATTTATATGCAGTTAAAGTGCTTTGAAGATACAAAGTGCCACGTTACTGATAAGTACTGATTAGTCATGCAAATAAATGGAAATATTTTAATTAGGTCAATTTCAACATGACTTGTACTGTGGAAAAGAACCTATATAAACATATTAAATAGGTAATTTATTACTGGGAACAACCTGTGATTAAGGGCGTTGTGTTTTAATTTTTTGAGAGGGAATAATATACATAGCAAAGTAGCAATGCAAGAGAGTAACAGCCTTATAAGCTAAAAAACAATCACTAATAACCTCTATTTTTCAAAGTATACATAAAGTTACAACTGAGATGTTTGTCTCTCTTCATGTCTGCTTGAGCCACAGTATAACTCTGATAAGCTGGGGATGCTCAAATATGTACTGCCTGAAATGTGGCAGGCTATCCAGTGGGTCATGCATTGAATCTACCTACATGTCCTAGAATTGTCCTAGAAATTGCTGCCATCACTTTTCTGCCAAGACCTTTCCTTCTTGCAGTAATTTTTTTTTTCTTATTTTTCTTTTTGGGAGGGGGGGGTGGGGGTGGGTGGGCTGTGATCTGTCAGCATTCTGACTGGGAGTAACAGCAAGTGACTGGGTTGCTTGCCATGAGGCCTTCCGCTCTTGTGTAGGATGTGGGAAGTGTTGCGGGGTCATTCTGTATCTACTGCATAGTCACTTCATAGTATGTGTGTGCAATTATGTGTAAGGTGAACAGAAATGGAGCCCAGGATCAAGGCAGAGTGTTATGCTATATTTGTTCAGGAAGGCTTCTGAGAATTATAGCCAGATCTTTCATGTTCTTGAATGCAGTTGCATACTTTGCTACGCTCTTTCTTCCCTTGGAAAGCAGGATTGAGAACTTCTGTGATGAGGAATGGAGCAGAATATCAACGTATTGTTATTGATATATGTGTGTTTATCACCTTTGACAATATATTTGGGCAATGTAGGTGATGAATGTTTTGATGGACTATAGGAATACATCTATAAAATTATTCCTTGTCTCTTTGTTTTCAGTGCCAGTACTTGTTTAGAGTTGAGTGTGCCAAAGTTAACCTTCAATTAAAAAGCAGGAGAAGCAACAGTTTACCCCGTGGTAAACATTACTGTCTGCCAGTTAGTCACAATACCCACAGTCTTTTTAATTTATGAATAAAATACAAAGGTGTAATGTAAGTGGATTTTCCAGTCTGATTTCCTAGTTTCAGTGGAATTTACCTGAGCTTTGTATAAGTATTTACATGTGTATATGTCTGTAGGTATATGCATACACCCATGTATTGAATTCTGTTTAAACTATTCATATAATATTTATCAGACATGGAATGACATGGCTTGTCAGCTCTGTCTTTCAGAATGACTTTTCACCTTTGCTGAAAACCTTCTCAGAGAGCTTAGACTTACAAACTCTAGTCAAGGTACATGAGACTGCTGTTGCCATATTTCCCTGTCCACACAGCGAGTCCCCTTATTTACAAAGAAGGTAAAATCAGGATCAAGTGAAAGCTTTAGTGATGTAGCTTATGTGTAACTTGTCACTTTAAGCTTATGTGAGAGGTGTATTTCCCTTGGATTTTTTTTTTTTTGCTTTAAACTGAGAATATAAAATTAAATTTTCAGAATCATTGAGGTTATGATACCTACTGAGTAGGTATTAAATTTTTTTCATGTCCGTCTGCACAAAGTTCAGTGCAAAACCTATTATTAATCACTGCTGTTCTCTTTCTAGTATAAGGGTTACACTCCAGTTGCAGCTTTGTCTGTCTCTGCCTTTTTAAAAAGAGGTCAAATTGACATTTAGAGTTGTGCTTTGAAAAAAACTGCTGTGACTTCATGGCCTTTCTAAAACTGGTATTCTCTGCCTTTTAAATAGGGACTTTCACTTGAAGGAATTTGCAACAAATTTTCCTCTCAATCCTTCACACTTAGATTCTGGCTTGATTCCAGAGTGTAGAAACTAGATTTGTAATTGCCTTATTTACAAGGTAGGGTTTCCCCTGTCTTTGTTTGCTTAACTTGATGGACTGTAGACTATCAGACACCACTTAACATTCTTTTAAAAAGTTTTATTTCAATTTCTTTTGTAATAAAAATCCATTTATTCTTCTTAGAAACTATCATCAGAATGAACCGAAAAAGTGGATTATTCTGAATTAAATTTCTAATACCAGAGTCTGTATTAAATTGTCGGTGTCTCAGAGTGGAATAAACTAGATAAAGTTGTGCTTAATTTGATAAGCAGAGAAATTACTTAAAATTATTTTTTTATTTTTCCACAGGAAATTGAAAATTTGGATAAAATTTAGGTAAAACAGTGGTCTGAGTTTCTATTCCAGGCTTTAAACAGGACTAAACCATGGTAAATATTTTAGGGAACAAACCTCTTAGCCCAAGTGGCTTATGACTTGAGACTGTGCACTAATTATTTATTTTTACCTTCAGTCTCTGCCTCTTTGACATCTGATTAGCTCTAGAACACACACAACACACGGCCCTTTGTCAGAAACACTTGTGCTTTCAGGGCTTGCTCAAGCTTTGCTCTCCCAAACACACCACTGTATGTCCTTCTGGTTCTTGCTGTCCAAACCAGGTCCTTCCCAGTACTTCACTTTTCTCCGTCATCCTATCAGCAGGTCCTGGGCCCAGCATTCTCTTCCAGATGAGACAACTAATGGATGAGAGGGTGTATTCTAGAGTGTGTTTTGGGATCAACAGGCTGTAAGAGAGATCCTGAGTGAACTGCTTGTCCTTTTATTGTCTGCTGAACTTCTGCCACTACAGGAAAGGGCTGCAGCAGCTCCAGGTCCTGCTCACAAGGGTGGTGGTGGAGGAGGAGGAATGATGCCTACTCTTTGCCATGGTAAAGACTAGACCATGGCTGTAGGAGCTAGGGTGTCTGTCTTGATTATCAGGCTGTGCTGGGAGCACTGAGTGTTTGCTGAAGATCTCTGAGGAGGGTTGTAGTTCACAGCAAAGAGAAAGATACCCCAAACCAGAGGAAGTTTGATGTCTGCAGAGTCCATGCACACAGCACTATTGTCATGTGAGGTGAAAGCAGACACAGTGTGGTACCACCGCTGAACCTCACTCCTACAAGACTGGCATCAAGTGGACTCCTGGCATTGGTGCCCTGGAGCATTTGTATCTGTGGCACTGGTTAGAAGGTCTGTATGGGAAAGGTCTTTCTCTTGGATGCAATACTGTTTGGTGCATGCCTGATAGATCCTCCTCACCCTGTCTCCTCCACCGAGCATATGGGGATGTAAGTGGTACAGCTGGAGAGTTCTGGTGCTTTCCTGCAAACTGCAGCATCTTCTGTTGGTAACCCTAGCAGATCAGTCTCTGCTGGTTTTGGCTAAGATGGAAAATTCTGTGTGAGCAGGCAGACGGTGACTACAAAAGTGTGCATTATTTATATAGATTATTTTCATTTCACATTCTCTACATTTAGTTCAAATGGATCCATGCAAAAAAAGCTAGCCCTCATCTGGAATTTCACGATGTTTTGTTGCTGTGCTATTTAACCTTTTTTTCCAAATGTCATTGTGTGAGCAGCTGGCGCTTGGAGTCTGACTGCTGTGGCCATCAGGCTTTTGTCTGTATGACTCTGCTGTAGGAGAGCACCACAGTAACTACTTGGCTGTCTGGGCTGCTGAAGGGTTGTCAGTGATGACTAACCCTGGCTGGATTTTCTAGTCCTCTCAACCCTCTCTTTTTTCTTATCTCAAATAGATAGTGAAAATATTTCAAATGGTACAAATTGACTTGTTTGTAACAGTGCAACAAGCAGATCATGTACAACAGTCTGACGTACAAGTCCTTTAAAAAATGTTTTCCTCCATGGTTTCTTATTTGTTTTATTTATGGCATTTAACTGTCTGGCTGAGCTGTGTGTGCCTCTGCTCCCTGAGAAGTTTTGCTGTGGGAAAAAGATGTTTTATTGTCCTTTGTGGATGAATGTGGTATTCATACAAAACACAGACTGTCAAGTCATGCACATAAATATCCATTCAAGATAATGATGATAAAAAAGGAACATACATAAATCAAATGGATCATATTCGGTAAATCCAGACAATAGTGAGGTCTGTAAAACCTACTTCATTTAGGACCTGGTCCTGCAACCAGTTGTGTGAATATATTTATGTAGCTCTGTTGACTTAGGACTGCTCAAGTTTATAAGATTAGTCCAAAGGCTATGGAACATGCAGTCATTTTGTGAAAACTCAACTAGTTTAATATGTTACCATCTTCAGGCTGTGGTCATATGTATTTTGTATTTCCTAGGAGTAAATACTTTCAGAAGTGTGAGGCAGTCAAGAATTAGCTAATGGCTCTTTGTGTTTCGTGTTTGGGTGCAACAGGCTGACTGACCTTTTATACTACATGTAGCTTATTGCAAGGTTCAGGTGCAAAACTTCTTATAAATGACTTTGAGTTTGCCATCAGGAATAAAACTTAGAGTGGCTTGTTTGGCATCATCCACAAGCTTAAACAACCAAATAAAAAGGACTTTGCAGCAAAATCACTAGTTTAAAGCCATTCTGGTAGACAAGATTGAATTTATTAATTTTCCTTTTTTTTTTTTTTTTTAAGAGAAGAGACTTAAAGCATGTGTATGTTCAATATGATTACGATGAGCATTGATAGTATTTTATAATTATATTCTTCTTTTATATCTTGAAGGCTTGTAAGCCGTGGTCTCTCTACAGGCACTAAGCAGGAGAATGATGCTCATTCCTACACCATCATTGTTGTTGAACTGACTGAAATGTGGAAGTCCAGATATCTCCTTAGGGAATAGTCTCATGCTTTATCATGAGCATGTGTATTATCAAAATTCAAGTTTGATTGATTCCATGCCATTGAAAAATAACATATAGCTGAGTTGTAAAGGAAACATTGGTACAACGAATAACAAGAGAAGAACTTGAAGAGAAAGAATGAGAACAGGAAACCTGATCTTCAATTTTTCTATATATAGAAAACACCTTAAGGGTAAGCACGTACTGTTTTGTATAAATACATTTAAAATGTATTTTGTCGGCACATATTTTCAGTGTGTTGTCATGATTGGAAACACATGTAGACTCTGAAAAGTTATGTGAAGCATGCAGAGCCCTTGCTCATGCACATAAGTAAAAGCTATGCACAGTGTATATGTGTGTAAATATTTAGCTGGAGGAACAGCCACAAAGGATCTACTTCAGAACCATCCCTAGGTCAGGAAGCCACAAATTATGGGTCTGAAATTTACCACACTGGCACGTCTACATAAATAAAACCAACTGGAAAGATAGGAGAGAGGAAAAACACATTTACAAATAGTATTAAATTAGAGAAGAGGAAAAATGCTAAACCCTTTTCTTGGATCTAATCAGAAGGCAGGATTATTACCGGCAGGAGCTTGCAGACTTTAGCTAAACAACTTCCCAGTGCTGAGTATGAGTCTTGAATTTTATTTATGTATATGCATACAATCAGGGCTTTACACATAATCATTAGTTTCGTAGAGGCCAAGAGGGGGCATGATTGGATTTGTTTTTTCCCTTTCCAAAAACATAGTCATCATCTTACTCCCTCTTTATCTCTGCCAAGTCTTTGGGATGGGATGATGTCATTTTCTTTATCTACCTAGTATCTACCACAATGAGCCCTTGATCCTGACCAAGGGTGTTGGTTGTTTCATGAACACTGAATTAAGAAGCAGCCATAGGAAACCTTAATTTCTATTGCAGATAGCAACTCTTCAGCTAGAGTAAATACAACTGGTACTTGTAAAACCACTGAGAAAACTGCTAGTTGTCACCAGGCCTTATACAGGCATTGTTACGTCAGTCCTCTTCCAGTCCTCCCACCCGTAGCCTATGCCAGAGCAAGCTCCCAGAGCTTCTCTCCCTGCTCAGTTGTCACACTTGCGACTTGGACTCTGCTGCAGCCAGGCTGATGGAAGTTTGGAAAAAGTAGCTGCCCTGAATGACTGGTCACTTCTCACACCCAGATGTTCCTAGAACCAGAGTCAGCATAGCAGGTAAAATACAATCCTTGGAACTGAAGAGTAAGAAAAGGGGGTGTCACTAGGTCTGAAGAGAGAAAGCAAAGTGACCATGTATGTTTGTCTGGAGTTTTCTTTTCTTTCTGTCTCTCTGAAGAAATTCACTGAGCAGAGGTGCAATTGACTCATGTGGAGCCCTTCCATGTGGTGGAGAAAGTCTGGCACTCATCTCACCTCCTGCTCAGATCTGGGAAGTTTGTAGTACAAGTGGTGAGAATGTAGCAAGAATTGCTGCTCTTCCTAATGCAGAATTCTTGGACCTCTGCCCACGTCCTGGGCTTCATCAGCTTGGACGATATAAGGGAAGAAGAGGAGAAGGGAAAGCATTATGTAAGTTGAGGAAACTTACATATCTATCAATGTCTGAAACTTCTAAATAGCGAGGATAAAAAGAAGAGTTTTCTTGAGACTGCATGTTGTAAAACTAGAATTGAACACAGAGGTTCAGCTCTGTTACCTGGCTTCTCCGCAAAGAAAAATATGAGAAGGTTATTCTTTAAGTGCCTGGAAGCTGGAGGCTTGGTGTAGGGAACTCTTTCTATGGGAGAAGGGGTAGGTTTAAAAAGTTTAGTTCTATACTTCGGCTCTGCTGTCAGAGATCATAAGCAGACAGTGCATATAATCCTAAGGAAAATGACTGTCAAGAATGTGTTGGCACTAAGGCTGTTAGGTGGCAGGTCCTGGGAACTGGAGTGCTGGTAGCACCTGGACCAGAAGTGTTTCTGTGGGAGGGTACCTCCTGTTTTTGCCCCAAGATCTGACTTTTGTGTCTTTGTAGCTATAGCATTGTCATCAGCTTCATTAATTTAAAATCATGAGAGTTTGGTCAGCAATTTGCAGTCTTTGCATATTTTTATTTCCTCTGGTTGAAAGACCAGCTGCTGCAGTTAATGAGGTAGATGGATCTCAACTGGCATTTAATAACAAATACTTGTTTGGTGTGGTACCTGGGGACTGCAATCCCCACATCTGGGGTTCCTAGTGTTTTGTGAATTTATATGTGCTTTTCACAACACTTCCATCTGCAGGAGAGAATAGCAGTTGCTTTCCTTGGGTGACTTGAGGAACTGAGAGGTAAGCCAAGTTTGCTCAGCACTGCAAAGCAAATGGGGGAATAGAAAACCATTGAATTGTAAACCAATGCTCTTCTGCAGCTGGCCTATCTTCCCTGCTGCCAATCTCCCAGCTATTCAGTGGCTGTAGATAACTCTGTAGTACATGGCAGTGGTCACTGCCAGTTATTCAGTCTTTGAAATGACCTCTGCTTAATGGGGTTCCTGTGCCTGCAGTGGAATCGTCTGAACCGTATTTAGTGAAGAACATGAAAAAAATAAGTCTGTAAATTAGGCCTGAGAAAAACATTCAGCTGGATAATTGTCTGTCCAGAATGAGTTTAAATTTTCTTTTAAAATTCTTAGGCATCACTGTAATCTGTTTGGAGTGATTCCACTACCTTTTTGTGGTAACAGAAATGGTCAGTGTCTCTATCTTATTTGTTGAATTCTTCTGGATTAGAATGTGCAGTTTTCCTCACTGGGGAAGGGGAAGGAAGTGGTTTGAGCTGTGGTATGGGAAAGTTGTGTAAAGAGAGGCTTGGGATTTGTGTTTTGGAGTGTTTCCACTGCCCACTCCATTGTGTGTGTACAAAGCATGATCTCTTTGGGGGCAAGATATCCATACTGTTGTCACCTTCTGCAGCAGAAGGCTGAGTAGACAGCTGCACAAGACAGAGCCTCTGCTCAGGGTAATAATTGAAATTAAGCCGTTATCTCCTACAGATTTTGGTAGTCACATTTCTATATGGCCCTTATTCTAAAATGTCTGCCTACATAGTTCCCTAAAGCTTTTTGGCTATATGTAATGTTCCTTTTGGATTTCTCCAAAAGGAGAGAAATATGTGATAAGGCAGGATTGGGAAAGGACACTTAAATATTTGAGTACTGTTTGTGGGAGTAAAAACAGATTATAACTTTCTTGAATACCTCATATAACTGTAATCTCTAACATTTTATCCATGTGAATGCTGTTCCAGCATACCCAAATTCTACTATGCTTTGGTTTGATAGAGCTCATGGAGTCATGCATGCACAGAAAGTAGATGTCTTATTAGTCCTATATGCAAGCCTAGATCCTTGCTCACCTCTGCTGGAGGAGGGCACTCCACCAGCTGTCACATTCTGCTCTTTAAACTAGCACTTCATCCAAAACTAATGCAGCTGGACTAGGAAGAGTGCTGCTGATAGAAATCTGCCATGGTCCAATGAGTAGTTAATAGTTAAACACATTGTAGCCTATGGAGGCTGGGTCATACTGTAGTTCAGATTTTTTTACGTGGGGTTAATCTGTAGAGAAACCTTGAATTGCTACAGTGGAGTGTTTCCGGCAGACAGTCTATGGAGTGGGAAAGAAAGGCTTTTGTAAGTTTATTGATGGACAAATATATGTTTAATATGTGCATGCATACCTAGTATCTATTAATAAAGTGGAGTTTCCTAGGAGAAGAGATGAGCAGCTGTTCTGCATATGGCTGGGGCATGGTGCTGCTTCCCAGCAGAGCCTGACCCCTGTCTTCTCCTGCCAGGTGTCACCAGTCCCAGAGCACAGGACAGCAGTGTCCTGTTACCTCATGCAGTGTCCTGTTACCCCTGGGCCCTGCCCTGGCTTTGAGGTGAAATTGTTATTGTTGCTTTTCTTATTACTGTTAATCTTCCAGCTCAGGATTTCTGAGAAAGCTAACATCAGTACTTAATCTATAGAGATTTTCCTCCTGAGCATGGACAAAGGCTTTTCAGTTTTAAAGATTGCTTAGTAAGAAGTGTTCATCAAAAAAAAAAAAAAAAAAAAAAAATCATCCTGGATAAAATTTTCATTTCAGATGTCAGAAGTTAGTGGGAATGCCAAAGAAAGCATTGTATCTCTCATTTTGAGTAATTTAGATAAATGTAGGAACCACAGTGACTTCAGATTTCTTGCTCTGCTCTGCAGTGATGCAGCCTCACCTTGAATACTGTGTGCAGTTTTGGGCACCACAATATAAAGAAGACATTAAGCTCTTAGTGTCTAAAGGAGTGCCACAAAGATGGTGAAGGGTCTTGAGGGAAAGCTGTATGAGGAGCAGCTGAGGTCACTTGGTGTGTTCAGCCTGGAGAAGAGGAGACTGAGGGGAGACCTCATTGCAGTTATGACTTCCTGGTGAGGGAAAGAGGAGTGGCAGGCACTGATCTCTTCTCTGTAGTGACTGGTGATGGGACCTGAGGGAATGGCCTGAAGTTGTGTCAGAGGAGGTTTAGGTGAGATATCAGAATAAGGTTCTTTACCCAGAGGGTGGTTGGACACTGGAACAGCGTCGCCATGGCAGTGGTCACAGCACCAAGCCTGCCAGAGTTCAAGAAGTGTTTGGATGATACTCTCAGGCACGTGGTCTGACTGTTGGAAATGGTCCTGTGCAGGGCTAAGGGTTAGATTTGTTGATCCTTGTGGGTCCCTTCCAACTCAGTGTATTCTGTGATTCTGTGAAATTCAGCATCAATTTGCTAGTTAAGAAATCAAATATAGCAACTTTAAAAAGTGGACTGAAATGATGTGTGAATGTATGTTGAGAGAAAAGAAGAGGAGCAGCTAAAAGTATAAGCTATTTGAAATGGCATCAAGACTGTTTCATTGTGGCATTAGTAGAAACAAATCAAGGAAGATTTTTAAAAGTACCAATATTAAAATGAAAATGTGGTATATGTAAACAGCAAATTACAACAGTCTATTAAAATGATTGTTAAAAAATGGGTGTCATATCCAGTAGAAAAATGGAAAAGACCATTAGTTTTGATAAATAGTTAGTCTTTTTGGTTTGATTGGTAAAGTCATAAAAAATGGACTGGGGAGGAGGCCACACCAAAGTCCTTTAAGATCCTTAGAAGCAGAATCCAGAGAAAGACTTTGATACTGTTTGAATTGTGAAAGAAGTAGGAAAAGATAACAAGACTGTAAGAAACAGTATTACGTGAGCCCTTGTACTAAATGGTTCTTGAGGAGAGCTTTTTTTTTTTTTTTTTTTTTTTTTTGTGGAGGACATCTAAGGAACTATCTCAAAGTGAACTACTGTAAGAGTGTATTTTAAGACAAATTAGTAAATAAGTAAAAAATAGCTTGTAGATCAGCAGTGCCTGGAAGCATTCATGGAGAATTCTATGGCAACTTGGAAAAGGAAAAGCTAAAGTAGATACCATGGCATGTAATTTATTAGCTCAATTAGTTACAGGGTACCGAAGGAATAAGAAGAGGCAAGTTAATAACCAGGTGGATTCACAGGTATCAAGGGAGACTAATACCAACTTTGTTTTTTGGGGGGGTAAAGATGACACTTTTCAGAAACTCAGCATTCTTTGGATTTATGAGCCAACCTGAACTGAAGGTGCATCCAACTGGTAGTTGGATGTTGTGCCATAGGTGTGGTAGTTCAGATGAGGAGTGCACTTCTGAAGCAAATATCCGCATCATCTGCATTTGCCTTTCTGTAGTTCACATGGCAGACTGATCTTGCCATGACTCTTACACAAAATGAGTCCTTTGAATCCTTCTAATAAAAATAACCAGGTGTGTTCCAGGAGTGTACTGCTAATCAGTCCATGAGACTGGACTACTGATACTCATTTACAATACTTGTGTGCTTGCACGATCTTTGACACTGTGCATTTTGCTCTGCAAATTTGTTGTTGTGAACTTACTGCACTGCTTGCCCATGTTTGTATCAGTGTAGCAGAGTTGGATTTCCAGAAAACTTTTGCAGGAGTATTGCCAACGGCTTCTGACAGCTAGGCAGCTACATGTCTTTTGTGGGCTACCAGCTAATTAAATGACAGGAAGTATATGTCCAAAATAAGGTATGGAAAAGGGAAACTAGAGTTTGAGTGCATTGGAGCTCCTCAGCTTCAAAAAGAGGTTTGAGAGGTAACATGAAAGTTATGACTGGCACAGAGATGGTTACAAGAAGACACTGACTACCCATCTTTTCCACACGAAAACCAATATGCACCATTTATTAAAACTAAACAGTCAAACAAAAAAACCCAACCAAAACAAAACTTCAACCAAACAAAAAAAGCCCAACAAAGATGGCAGTAAATTTAAACAAAAAGGAAGTACTTTCTCACATACTGCATGATTAAATTCTGTGAGTAATTGTGGATTTCATTTTACTGAATGTATAAATGGGATAAAAAACTAAGGAGAAAAGTTTATGGGAGGACAGGCTGTTGAGAAATATTGCCTACAATTAAGCTCTGCAAACATTCCTTCAGGATATGCCCAGACTGTGGAATAGAATTCCTCACAGAGGCCTCACTTGAAATAATAATCCATGAGATCAATTTTCTTCAGCTTGTTATTGAAGATGCAGGTGCTTCATCTCTGAATCCCCTTGGGATACACAGATTATCCATACTTCTTTTTACGTAGCAGCCTTGGGTCAAACTCTTCGGAAAGTGTCAGGGATGCAATTGACACATGTGTTATTTTCTAAAATCATCTTGCAATATCCAAGAGAACTTGCTTTAATTTTGGAGATCCTGCTGGTGCTGTGAAGGTTTGTACAGGGCCTCTCAGCCTTGCACAACCTCCCCTGCAGTCCTGCTGTAGTTTCCAGCTGAGGGAGGTGGCTGGTTCATATTGTGGGTGTCAGCCTCGGGAACAATGTTGACTTGGGTATTTGGGACAAAGCTCAGTGGTGGCAGGAAGGTGGCACAGGGTAGGTAGAGGGATGCTATTCAAAGGACTGAGACAAGCAAGAACACCTCTAGGGTACGTTGATAATTTGTGATTGTGAGAAACACCAGGGGTGTTACAGCTGTGGTTACAGATGGTATAGAAGACTGTACCATAGTAAGGGAATGTCTTTAAAGTCATGACACTGGAGACAACATGTCTCCAGTGAGATCCTCAGAGAGCTGAAATTGGAAGACCAGGTAGATAAGTGTCCCGGTAAGCTGAGACTTTCCAGAAAGTTGTGGAGAGCTCCTTAATAGATATAATGCTCTTCTAAATTTCAAAGGTCGTTTGAACTTTGCAGCAAAGAACTGGTGCAGGCTCTTGGAGAAAATGTGTAGCAAAGCAGGAATCTGTACCACTGACTTGTCTAATCACATTTTCTCTCTTGCCTTCCCACTTCCCCCTTTTCACTCTTTCTATAACCATTCACCTTTGTTCCCCTCCATCTCTTTCTTTTTGAACAGACAAGAAGGTCTTCTATTACAGGAGCTGTTGGAACTTATAATACATGAGCATGAAGAGATTGTTGCAGTGCTGCTAAGTTCAAAGCCTTACACAGCAAGTTATTTGGGTTTCAGCAGGTGTTTCAAGTGGTAGAACAAATGCATAGGAATAGTGGTGAGGTTGGGGAGCTCGGAGCCTTGCTTGCTGAGCCACGAAGGTGGAGGACATAGAAGGGCTTTTCATCTGCTTTGTTTCCAACAGCTTGAACTTTTGTACTTTCATAAAACAAAATTGTAAAATCATTTAGGTTGGAAAAGACCTCCAAGATCATTGAATCCAACCTCTGAGCAAGCACCACCTTGTCAACTAGACCAAAGCATTAAGTGCCACGTCCAGTGACTTCTTGAACATCTCCAGGTATGGTGACTCCACAGTCTCCCTGGGTAGCCCGTTTCAATGCTTAACCACCCTTTCCAAGAAGAAATTCCTCCTGATGTCCAGCCTGCCCCTCCCCTGGCACAACTTGAGGTCATTTCCTCTTGTCCTGTTGCTAGCTCCCTGAGGGAAGAGGCTGACCCCCACCTGGATGGGAACTCCTTTCAGGTAGTTGTAGAGAGCAATAAGGTCTCCCCTGAGCCTCCTTTTCTCCAGGCTAAACAAGCCCAGCTCCCTCAGCCACTCCTCATAGGATTTGTGCTTCAGACCCTTCACCAGTTCCACTGCCCTTCTCTGGACATGCTCCAGCACCCTGGCTTTCTTGTAGTGAGGGCTCAGAATTGGACACAATACTCAAGGTGAGGCCTCACCAGTGCTGAGTACAGAGGGACCATCACTTCCCTACTCCTGTGGGCCATTGTTTTTGATACAAGTCGGGATGCCACTGGCTTTCTTGGACACCTGGGCACACTGCTGGCTCATTTTCAGACAGCTATCCAGCACTCCCAGGTCCTTTTCCACTGGGCTGCCACTCTTTCCCCATTGCGCTGCATGGGTTTGTTGTGACCCAGGATCCAGTACTTCACCTTACTGAACCTCATACCATTGGCCTCAGGTCATTGATCCAACCTGTCCAAATCCCTCTGCAGAGCCTTCTTACCCTTCAGCAGATCAACACTCCCACCCAACTTACTGTTGTCCATGAACTGACTAAGGGTACACTTGATCCCCTCATCTATATTGTTAGTAAAGATATTAAACAGGACTGGGCCTTGGGGAACCCAACTTGTGACCAGATCCAGGTGGATGTAACTTCATTCACCATCACTCTCTGGGCTCAGCCATCCAGTCAGTTTTTAACCCAGTGAAGAGTTCACCTGTCCAAGCCAAGAGCAGCTGGTTTCTCCAGGAGAATCCTGGGAGCTACAGTATCAAAGGCTTTGCTGAAATCCAGGTAGACTACAGCCAGAGCCTTTCCCTCATCCACTAGTTGAATCACCTGATTATAAAAGGAAATCAGGTTGGTCAAGCAGGACCTGTCTTTCACTAAATCTATGCTGGCTGGGCCAGATCCCTTGATTGTCCTGTATGTGCCCTGTTTTCATACTCAAGATACTCTGCTCCATGACCTGCCCTGACACCAAGGTCAGGCTGACAAGCCTGTAGTTCCCTGAATTCTACTTCCAACCCTTTTTCTAGATGGGCATCACATTTGTTAACTTCCAGTCATCTGGGACCTCCCTGGTTAGCCATGACTGATTATAAATGATGGAGAATGGCTTGGTAAGTCCTTCTACCAGATCCCTCAGTACCCCTGGTGAATCCCATCTGACCCCATGGACTTATGTCTAAGTGGTACAGCAGGTCAGCCTACTTCCTCCTGGATTGAGGGGGTTTTTCTGCTCCCCACCTCTGTCTACCAGCTTAAGGGGCTGGATGCTCTGAGGATAACTGGTCTTTCTCTTAAAGGCTGATGCAAAGAACGCAGCCTTTTTGTCATCCTTGGTGACAATGTTCCTCTCTGTGTCCAATAAAGGACGGATTTTCTTTATCGCACCTTTTGTTATTAATGTATTTATAAAAATCCTCTATTACCTTTCAGAACAGTGGCTAGATTGAGTTCCAGCTAAGCTTTCACCCTTTTAATTTTCTCTCTACATGAACCTAAAGACATGCTTGTACTCTTCCTGAGTTACCTGCCCCTTCTTCCAAAGACCCTGAGTTGCTGTGAGTGTCCCCTGTTCAGCCAGGATGTTTGCGGGGGTACTTGCTCAAAGACTGGTCAATTCTGGTATAAAAGGAAAACAAATTTCTGCTTGTGGTGATGGGCTTGAAAATTAGAGTTGACATTATCATAGATAACATTGTCTTTTTAACCAAGGATTATTTGAAAGACTGCCTGAGAGCTGGTTAAGCAATCACTCCTTAACAAAAAGGAGAACCCAGGGATATCCTCAGTGTGCCTGCATGGGAAATTTGCACAGAATTGCTGTCATTAGCAAAGTAGAAGTGTTGGTAGATGTATCACTTAAGTTCTTAGGGTTTTGTATGGTTTTGTTTAGTCAGGGTGCAACCTAGTCATAACATTTGCACATCCCTCATGTATACAATGGGCTTAACACTGAGCTGTCTTTCTTATGATGTTTCGAGATTTCCCAACTTCAGCTTTTACCAAGATAAAGTGCCCTGTTGAGGCATATGTGAACCTAGAAGAAAATGACTCGGTAAAAATAGGAACAGCAAGTCCCAAATGCATTTCTTGAAGCCTAGTGCTTAGGTACATAGGGGCCTATTCAAAACACAGAGAGAGAGATTTTAACAACTAGACCACAGTGACTCAAACATTTACTAAAATGTATTGCAAAAAGCTTTTATTCCCTTCTCTCACCTTATTATGACTGATTGCTGAGGATGAAAAATGCAAATAAGCTGGGGGAGTGGAATAAGGGTAAAAATCATAGCTGGGCAGAAAGGATAACTGGAGAGAAGCCTTCACCCTCCTCACCCTTGTAGACTTGTTGCTGTGCCTGGTTCAAATGCTGTTGGGGAGGAAGAGAGAGAAAGAGGAAGTAGCAATCGTGGATTCTTTGCAACCTCAGCATAAAATGCTGATGAGAAACTGCAAACATGAGGCTGAGGTTGATGCTCTTCCTGGTGAATGTGTTGGCGTGATCTCCTTTGCTCCTCAGAGCTGTGAGAGCTCAGCAGTCAGCTTCTCTCAGGCGAAGGATGCCCACAAAGAAAATAAACTGGAAGAGAATTTGTTTGAGCAAATTCAATTAATTCTAATGAATACAGATGATGTGCATATACCTGATGATAGTGTCATTTGAAAAGCCATTATTTGATAAATAGATGTGCAAACAGAAAAAACCAACCAACCAACCAAACAAACAAAACCACCAAAAAACCCCAAACAAACCAACAACTGAAATATAGTCAGGCTTTTCTTACCAATGTTTCTAAATCGACCTTTTGCCAGTTACAGATTTCTGAAAGCTACATTTCACATGGCTGTATTATAACAGTGTTTGAATTTAAATGGAACTCAATCCAATGCACTCTCCATGACTTGTACACAAAGTGATTAAAGATTATTGATGAATAGCAGATGAATTGTTGAATTTGATAACATAAGTTAATGGCTGCATTGGCTTTTTATCTGTTTATCATACAACTAGAATGGGGGATCCCTGTTTTGGGTTCTTCATAAGCAAGTAGATGGGCTAGCCTTGGGAATCTCAGAGCACAAACGTAGAAATATTTGAAAAATTAAATTTGAGATATGTGAAAATAATGTTTTGTTGTTTGAGGGGGGGGGGGGTTGTTGTTTGTTTTGTTGTTTGGGGTTTTTTGTTTGTTGGTTTGGCTTTTTCCCCTGGAAGACTCCAAACACTTTAAGATATTCTAACTTTCAAGAAATATAATAGATTTTTCCTTTTCAATTTCTTCTTTTGCTAAATGATGTTGTATTTAGAATAGAAATTGTTGAGTGAGCATACAAAAAATGTGCATGCTGTAGGTTTATTTTTGCTGCTTAAATTTTTTCTTATGAAGAAAAATGTTACATCTAGCAACATCTCTCTTTTCTCAAATAATTTTTTAAACACCAAATAGTTGGATAAAGGCCATATACCTTTTTCTGTGTATGAAAAAAGGTACTTTAAAAACTTTCAGTTTGGATAACTTGACAGAACAGCTGCAATACATGAATGAAGGAGAAGGATGTTAGGGGGATGTTTGGATCATGAGAAAAGAAAACTTCTAAAGGAGCACATTTTTTGAAATGGCGTAGTCTTAGTTCATTATCATATTGCTGACAGCAATATTTTATGATTGGATTTTAACATAGATTTTTGCATATATGCAGAAGTACACAGGCTGTCCTGAACTTGTGCAGAAATACACAGGCTGTCCTATACTTGTTTTTGTATTCCTGCTTTTTGAAAATATATGCATCTATTTACTTCTGGGAAGGACTTTTAAATATATTCACTACAGATATGTGGATGAGTTGCTGGTCAGAGGTAGGTTTGGATCTAACAGACAATGACAGGCTTACTGCACCACCTAGGCAGGAGGTCTCAGTCCAACCTCCTGTTCACAGCAGGCTCAACTATGAGCTCAGACCAGCTCACTCAGGTCTTTGACCCATCAGGTCCTGAAAACTTCCACAGATAGAGACTGTACTACCTCTCTGTGTGACTGGTCCCATTATCCTCATGGGGAAGGAGGTTTTCTTTATATTCAGTTTAAAGGTCTTCTGTTTCAACTTATGCCTGTTTTGTCTTATCTTTTTGCCACTGGGAAGAAGCCCGTCTCTGTTGTCTTGCTGACCTTCTCATAGGTGGTAAAGGGCTGCTATTAGAGGGCCCCTGAAGCTGACTGTGTTCCAAGCTGGAAATGTCCCAGTTCCTCAGCTTCTCTTCACAGAACCAACCAACTCCAAACATCTTGGTGTCCACTGCTGAGCTTGTTTCTGTTTGTCACAATCTTTCCTATATTGGAAGTATGTGCCCCAAACTGGGTACAGTCTTTAGATGTGGTTTAAATCAAGCAGAGGAATATAATCACGTCCTGGCAGTGCTTCCATCTGTGTAGCCTACTGGCCATCTTGCAAGCCCACAGCACTCTCAGTACATCTGGAACACTCAGTTTCTGTCACTGTGTTAGTGATGAAGTTGTCCATGTCAAAATTTACAATGGGAAGCTGTTGCAGGCTTTCTGGCAGGCATTTTAAACTTATACAGCACAACAAGCAGCAGTAGTGTTAATGTGACTGCAACTGCTGAAGACTTTTTATCAAAGATGAAAGGAAAGCAGTGGCATAAGGTCTTGTGAGAAACAACTTTGAAGCAAAGAGTGGGATTTAGGGTTCTGTACAGATGTTATAGTCCTTGGTTAGTATAGTGCTTTAATAAAACTAGTCTCAAGCTTAAGTTTGGTAACTGTTTGTTTTCAAGATGTTTAAGCAATTTTCTGACCATTTTAAACTGTTTTTCTTTTCTGATAATGCTGTCCTTACAAAGATAGCTCTTATGCTTCACTCTTATGAAGCAGCTAATCTGGGAAACTCTGAACACTTTAGAGGAATTAATTATTAAATTTTCATAAAATTCCTCCAATGGGGGTAATAACAGTGTACCTCCTGTAAAAAGAGTGGAGGTTAAGCTCTGGAGAGGTGAGTTCAAAGGCAAGTGGTAAGTCAGTGTCAGAGTCAGGGTTGGAGCCCTTGGGTGCTTATTCCCTGCTCAAAGGCTGCCAGTCCCATGTCGTCCATCAGCTGTTTAGTTTTAAAGTCCCACACTGGGATTTACCCAAGTGGAAGAGGTAAATATGCAGCTGATTTCTCCCCCTTGCCAATAATGCTCCCACCAGATTGACCTGATTTGAGGAAGAGAAAAATACAAACCTTAAGTGATGTGTATAAACCCCCACCATTCCCTGAGTGTTCGAGGGCTGGTTAATGCTCTCGGTTTCAAATTCACTTCAATAAGTGAAATAGAAAAGAAAGCTCATACAGGAAGCTGGAACATCTTTACTACTTAGAACAAAAACTTTATGGTAGTGGAAGACAGTAGCTTTTAATCATAAATATTAAGTGACAGCAACAACTGGTTTACATGTAACAGATGGGTTTGGCAAGTATGAATCATACTGATTGACAGAGACTCATCCTACCTATGGTCTATACAGCCTGTGGCAGGAGTCCTATTGGTAAGTGATATGTTATCTGCTTTCAGTGGTTTTCTCATACCTTTTGGTACATCCATTAGTTACTTAGTTGGCTGAGTAGGCAAAGGAAACTTCAGATGATACCTTACTTTCCTGTCTGGTAAGAAATAAACACTCACAGAGCATTTTTGAAGAAAAAACCCCAGTGTCTAATGGGATGGTATTGCAAATAAAAGGAAAACTGGGTGATGATTTCTTTTCCTGTGACAACTACTGCGCAACTCAAGGAGAAAATTCAGATGCTATGTCTTGACTTTTTAACCAGACAGAAATGTTTTCTGCTGTGCAATTCCCAGCTTCAATGGATTTGAAATCTGCTGTAGGAGCACAATGGAAAGGTAGTATAACTTGCCTGCTTTCACCAAGTTTCACTTATCTCTGAGAGCTGCCCTTGTGTTCCTGGCATGTATTATTCTGGTTATTCTGCTTCCAACAATCATTTACTTCCTCACAGGGAGCTTGCCAGATAAATGGGATTTGGAAATTCCTAAAGGTTTGTGGTCCCTGCCCTCTCCCAAGTTTTCTTGTGTACTTGTAGCCATGTCAGCAGGAAATCTCTCTTCTGCTCCAGCCTCCCATACCTCTGTGGGTGGAAGCCTACCGATTTCTGCAGTCTGTATTTGCAAATTTATATAAATATATTTTTTAACTCTCTGCATCGTTTACCCTACCTCAACTTTTATTCCTGGGCTGTGCAGCATCTACCTCAAAAGTCAGTGAAGGTCTCTTACTCTTTGCCACTGCTGTGGCAATAAGAACCTAATAAAACTAAGAGAATAATTTTCTTATGGCATGAAATTTGCCATGAATGTTTCAACCTAATGTTCCTGGAAAGTACCTCATTTACTGCTCTCTGCACATAGAAAATCACTATTTGATAGAGTAATATTTTCAGTTCTGCACCAATTTCCACACTCAGTTCACTGAAGCAGTGAGTTCCAAGTACTGGGCTTGAACCCACTTCCTTTTTTTTTTGTTTTACCACCTTTCATTGTTTGTTCTTTGCTTTTTTGTTTTATATGACTGAAAAAGAGTTGTGTTTTCCTTATATATAAATCATAATCTAAAATATTTATGTTGAATCCCTTATCAGTTATGCCACACTACAAAGCATTGCTTGTATTAAAATCCATATTTGTATTAAAATCCATCTTCTGTCAAGAGCTTTTTCCCCCCTGGCCGTTCTTGACTATTTTTTCCACTCTTTGTTCTTTAGTCTTCCAGATTCTTTCTATTGTTTGTTGGTGATGGTTATGTTTCATCATATCCCACACAAAACTGCCATTGATCTAAACAAGTGTTCTTAAATTCATTATATTATTCCCTATTTCTTTCCTCATTTTGTTCTGGTTTTGACCACAGCTGAACATTAAGCAGAAGCTGCCTTTGAACGTGTTGTACATCTCCTCTCAGTTCATTTGCAGCAATAGAGCTATTAAGTAAATCAGTTGAGTACTTTCCACTTCAAATGTTACTAATGGAAATTTAGCAACTAAGGTGCACATACTTACTTTTGTCTTACTGTGCATCTTGAAATGATACATTGGAGAAAAAGCTCTGTAGACATGCCTTTCCTTAGATTCAGCTGTTCAAGGGTGATGTCTGTCTTGGCTGGAAGTGGTTGGGATGGGGCAGATCTCTCCTGTCTACATTGTCACAACCTCTGAGGTGGATGGACTTTGAATGTATTGTACTGGCACACCCTTGTTCCACAAAAGATTCATCTTTGTAGAAAAATATCCACTCCTGCATGTGCCAAGATACTTAAAACAACACATGTTGCTCTGTGTGAACAAAGTTTTCAAGTTACTCCCTGGAGACTGACATGAGTCATCTGTTTTTATATTCCTACACTTCTGTCAAGATCACTAGAGAGCCCTATAATTATAATAATTGGCATTCGTGGCACCACCAAGACCCAAATTAATTTTTTTTCTGGGTGTCCTACAGATGGCACTGTAATTTCAGCATCATGAATAGCAAAACACTGTCTCTTTTACTCAACGTTGGACCCTGGAATTTTGCTGGGAGACAGATCTGAAGAAAAGAAGAAGAACCCTTTTGCAGCAGAATCCCTGCATCCTGCTTTGAGGAAACTGGTCTGTAATATTCCAGTGAGTCAAAAAGGAAAAACTCTCTTCAAAGCATACAATGATCTGTCTTATTTTTAGCTTTGCCTATCACTTTGAAGAAGGATGAGATTTAATGGAGTGCATGCTCTGTCTTTATAGACTAATGAGATCTGTGAAGTAAGTAGGGCAGTAGAAAGAGTAAGGAAAATTATTTAGGTGTTTGTGCTATAGTTAGATGTTTTTTCATTCTTGAAGTCCACATAGTCATGGCTGAAGCTGTTGAATAGACAAGTCAGAAAAGTACTGAAAACTACAAGATTCTGACTTTTAATTTTGTTTGTTCCCCAAGCCTAGTAAAAAAGTAACTCATAGAGCATCTCTCTTATTTTTAATAGGGTTATTAATTTTGGCCTACCACTGCATCAGTTAGTCTAAAAGGAAATGTGTGAACTGAAGACAGTTGATTTGAAACCATCAGACCCATATGCTTGTCTGCAAATCTTGCTGTCATCCCTGCTTGGATGAGATTTCCTGGGACACACCTTGCAGGTGATTGAGAAAACACAAACTGGCAGCACTTCATTCCCCATCCTTCCTTTTCTCCAAAGGGTGCCCTGGCCTTGCTGTGGCTAGGTTCAGGCTGCCCTGAGTTCTTTCACCCCTTGGGGTCCAGGATTGAACTCTGGGGGCTCCCAGAAGACTGAGTCTGGAGGAGTGCTCTGAAGAATGTGTTAGCAACAGAGGCTGCACTGAGGCTTGGGGAGTGCCATTCCTGGGTACCTGTAGTATGCTTTCTTCTGTCTTCCACAATGCATTGTCAGCCTCTTCTCAGGAACTCTTGATAGTTTAAGTTTTAAACCAATTTTCATTTGTGAAACCAAAAAAAAAAAAAATTAAAACCCAGCCATCTGGGAATATTTCTAATATTTTATTTCTGTCCCTTACCTCATTTCTACATGGCTTGGTTCTAGCATTTACTGTTCTGGCAGGCATGGCTTTTAGCACTTGCTTTGAAGCCTGACTTGTGGTTTGTGTAGTCATAGTTTGTAAAAGAGACATCAGTTTCCTCTTGGGCAATTTCAGCATTGCAACTGCTTTCTGTAAGAGTTTCCTCTCTCTTTTGCAAGGTGTATGGAACAGACGGGACAAGTGCAGCAGTTTGTCTGAATGCTTTGCTGGTAAGGTTGTGGCTAATTTCTTTTTCCTTAAGTGACAAATATTAGTTATTTCTGTCTTGTCACAGCTATTTTCTTTTTCTTTCTAAAAAGCAATATCGTTTCAGCTGATGAGAAACAATGCTTGCTTGGTACAATAAAGGAAGTTTGCTCTGGCAAGTAATTGCCTGTTTTTAAAGGCCTGTGTAAAAGATCTTGTGTTTTACCCTCCCCCCCCACCTTCTGCTTTGGTTAAAAACTGCAAATAGATAACTAAAAAATAATGAAATAATTAGAAATAATGTGTTTGCTTGTTGAGTGAGGACAAAGAACAACATATATATGAATAATTCTCTTCTGGACCAGTTTAATAGAGTTGTGTTTTAAGATCCATCAAAGGACACAGTGACAGTCTAATCATGATCGTTTCATGTAAATCAGATATTTGTGAAGGAAAATATATCATATGGAAATTGAAGCAATTCCTTTATTGATTTTAGGTTTCTAGAAAAAAATGTGCAAATTTATTGTCACATAAACAGAATTTAAGATGCAATATGGGAGTAGATTGTAATGCACTGTGGTGCCAGCACTGAGCAGAATTATTTCTGTTTTCAATGTGAAAGAATTTTAGAATACATTATTTTTAATGTTTCTCTCATACACATGAAATTGAATGAGTAAAGACATGGTAAAAGTACTGTGTGAATGGGCTTACACATGTGAATAAAAGGACAGCTGGAGTTACAATTTCCTGTCCTTTTCTCTGAAAGAGAAAACCCAAACCCCTGGCTTTACCTCTAGATTTGAGTTTTCCTCAACAAAATATGCCTCTGGAGAAAACAGAGATTAGTAACTTGTTTAATCATTCACTTACCTACTTGCTTTCAACAAGTTCTTTTTGGGGTGTAGGGTAATATCTTTCTTTACTGAGTTTAGTTGTATTAATTGGATTTCTTGGAACATTTATGATCCCTGTGCAGGAGCTTCAGTTCACTTTGGCAAGATTTTCCTGTCTGCCAGTTATGCCAATATTCAGTGGTTTGTAACAAAAAGGAGAGAGAAATTGTTCTGTAACGTCTTAGGGAATGTTCCATCCCCTGGGGTGAAACTTTCTAGAGGCATAAACTGGCTCTCTGCACTCATTGTGACCAGGTGGAAGTCCTGTGGGATGTGGAGGCTGTGTGCCTTGCATCAGGGATGCTGAAGCTCTCTTCTTTTAAATGCTGCATTGCCTTGACTTTGCTGAGCGTGCTGCCTCACTGCTGCGCCTTTTTTTTGTCACAGGGTGATGGAAAGCTCTGTTTCACTTAAGAAATGGCAAGAGCCATTAATTCCAGGCTGCTAATGTTCACATCAGCTTTTCGTGCGAGCTGTTTGCTACTTGCCCCTATGCATACCAAGAGACCTGACTTCTTGCAGGGCTGTCTAGTAGCCAGAACACAGCATTTGCATCTCACTTGTTGGACTGTATATCCTTGAGCAGGTGCAGCAGCTGGGGGATGACTGCTCAGCATGGCACCCTCTCCACCAGCTCTGTGCAGTCCCTGCAAGATGACTGGGGAAGGCATTGAGCCAATACAGGCTGAAGGGCTACCTCATTTTTGAAGATGCTCTCTGTTTTCTCCTTGTTAATTTTAGATGTTTCCCCTTGCCTCCCAAATCACTCCCTTACACACTCCCCTGTGGCTAATTTAAATTAATAGTGACTTGGTTGTGGGTTCGTAGCATGAGGACTGGTTTGGATAAAGATGCTGCAGTAAGGCGCTGTATACAGTGCTGTATACAGGCATTGTGCATTCACTTGCTTAAATGGTATGGATTTGCAGCCTGCTACTAACCAGCTTGTCATGAGGAGGTCCTATCAGATTCTCAGTTGTTGGTGGATCCTGAGGTAGGAGCGGTAACCCAGAGAAAGGGCTGTTGCTAAATGACATGTTGAACAGTTTCACTATTTTGTGCACTGAAGTGTCTTCAAGGAATCACTCAACGACCTGCTAACTCACCTAGTGCTATTTACGGGCCAGTGTAGCTAGTACTGTATTGGTGTCTGGAGAAAAAGTCCTACCTGAGACATCACTTAATGCTGATAAAATCATGCTGTGTGTTGCACAATCACTAGGCAGGGAGATGGGCACTGAGATAATGCGGCGTGTGAAACTGTACTTATGCCTTTCTGCATCTCAGTTTCCTTCTCACCTGAAGCAAAGTCACATTTTTTTCACTTAAGAATTTATCTGAAAAGAAGTACATGCAACTAAAGACATAGCTCATCAACGTGCGTGCACTGTGTTTACACCTTAGTGGCATATATGTCTAAAAATATTTCCCTTTTGCAGCCCTTTCTAGTCTTTAATTGCTCACTTCTTTTTCCTGTCATCAAGTTACAGTCTGGCTGTCCTCCAGTGTCTGTTTCTTTTGCTTTTGCTGTGGGGCATCTATGGCATAAGTCCTGTGAATAGACTGTGTTTGTCCTCCTCTAACTCTATCCCCTGCCTCTGGCTAAGCTGAGCCATGCTTTCTCTGTGCATATGCTTTCAGTAGTCCCCATGTTCTTGTCTGCTTTCTCTCCAAGCAGGTCTTGTGGATTGCTTTCAAGAAGGAAAAAGAACATCATCAGCATAATAACACAGCCCTGTCTCACCTACTACTTCTTCAAGAGCTTCTTCTGCCGATACGGCTTCCTCATCTGAGTAGAGCTCATCTTCCTTTGACTTCCCTACCTTGCTTTTCTCCAGAACCTTCTCCAGTGTTACTTCTTTTTTTAAATACAGTGAACAAAGGCCTCTCTACTCTGCCATCTTTTTATTTTGGTACTTGCCTTCAATTTTATCTGAAAATCTTCTCTCAAAATCTTACCATCTGTGATTCTGTCTGCCAATAGTTCTCCACTTGTTTACCGAGAACACTTACAAAATGCCTTTCAGGAGGTTGTGATACACCTCAAAATACTTTTTATGGTCGAAGAAATAATACTGTCTTCTGGTCCCTTTCTCTTCTGCACCTTTTGCCCAAGTGTTTTTATTCACAAACATCAACATGGCTTGTTCTCCTATGAAGGACAGATCTACTAAACACAGAGAGATACCTTTTTTCTTTTTTTCCTTTTTTTTTTTTACAAAATGTAGAGTTTGGCCTGTCTCTCATATGTCATGGCTGATCCTTTAGTTGGATTCAGCCACCATGATCAACTTCAGTCTTTTCTAAGTCATATTTGATCATTAATTGACAAGGACATCATGGTCTGAGTGTCTTTTACTCTTCTGTGTCCTCATTTCCAAACTGTTGTTTAAATTCTGAACCAGCTTTCAAAAGCCTTCACTTTTTATACACAGAAATACATTGTTATCCCAGCTGTCATTATCTCATGTCCCTTTTACTGAAATCTCCTGTTCTCTGGTATTAACCACCTCATATAAATTCAGAAACTCACTACAAGTTTAATTTTCTTGCTCTGGTTCTTTGATGAATTTCCCATCTTATTTATTTACACTTCTGAGTAGCTTTAAGCATACTTAACACCAACTCTCATTTTCAACTCCCTGGGATCCTTCTCTCCTTGGGATCCCTCTCTTAGTTTTACAAGCATTTGAATGTATTCTCTCATTATTTTTCAAAGCCACTTGCTATGGTATGAACACAAACCTTGACAATGTCTGTCATCAGGCATGCTGAGACCCAACATATGATCCTGATGATTGTTGTCTCACTGTTATCTTGGAGGCCGTCTGATTCCTGCCAACATCCTTCTCTTGTATCCTGTCTTAAATTGGAACATGCCAGGACCAGTTATCTTTTGTTCCCTGTTCCTACAGTATTGGACAGCTGGTCCATTATAATGGAAATAAGGATACTGCAATCCCTGTTGCTAATACTTCAGAAAAGTTTCTTCAACAATCTTTTCAGTAGTAATGTTGTAAATATTTTTGCATGTTCCCTGCATTGTTACATTGTATAGCTCTTTTGTTATCTTTGTTCCTTCATGCAAAGTCTCAGGAGAACTCATGCTCTTAGTCTGTGGTGCATTTAAGTCTATAAGGTTCTTCCAGGAGCAGCTTCTGGGTACAAACACCATCAAAATATCGTACCAACTGAGTCATATTAATTGTGCTTATTTTCTCTTAATCTAAAGCAAAAACAATTGCTAGGCAATTCAGTTTACCTTAAGCTCTTTTGTAGTTAATGTGTCTCAGCTGACAAACAGTTATTTGCTTATGTGTTTAAGTTTTCTGTAGCTCCCTAATACAGTCTTTAAACGATTTGTGTGGATCTCACAAAGTGCAAGGAAAAAGGAAATGGTGTCAAATAGTGAAATTTTCTCAGAAACTAACAGTGTGAAGATGTTTCTGTTTAGTACAAAACAGCATTTTCCACATTGGTTGTTTAACATCTTTTTGTATAAGAGCAAGATAGAGAGTTGAGAGGGAAGAGAAGAGGGCTGGAATGAAGAAGCAGAAATATTTTTATCGATCTATTGATCTATCGATCTATCTATCAGCAATTTAGTGCACTGGAATGACTCATTTCAACTGTGATTTTTCTATTGTCTATACATATAATCTATACATATTGTCTGTATCTCTATCTGGAGTCCAAGTGTACTACCAGAACACTTTAAGCACTTTTCCTCCTTCTGAGATGAAGATTAAATCTGTATCCTGAATGGCCATGTAGCCCATGCAATTGCAGGGGTAAGCAAGCTTCTTCAGTATTTTCCTGTCTTCTGGATGTGTTGTCTGTACCCAGCATAAATTGCATTTCCAGCAAAGATGCATTGTGAAGATAAAATCCTAGAAACATGCTGAATCACAGCAATTTAACTCTGGTCTTGGGTTCCTAAAACCACAGAAAAGACATCTTGGTCTTGTACTGGTAATTGCTGAGTCCATAGGGCTTTTCCCACTTCCTCCACTTTAAAGATTTTGGATGAGATGCAATTTTGAGGTGGTGATTGTGTTCTAGCATGTTTGCCTTCTGATGGAAGCCTTGGTACAACTTTAGAGACAGCTACTTAGTGTGCTGAGCTATTTTGCTCCTTCTTTTGGGCCATAATATAACTTTGTACTATATCACATGATATTATATGTGGGCCCTATATTGCTGCCTGTAGATGTGCAAGGAGGCCATATCTTTCCTCTGCTGCTGCTTCCCCTTCTTTCATTGTTAATGGTGTGACGCAGTAGGAACAAACTGGTTGTACACTCAACAGATTATGAAATGTGCTGAAAATTTGACTGACATCCAGTTTTAACAGCTGTTCAACCTTCTGGCCTGACTTCTAAAGCTTGGTGGAGTTTCAGCCTTGGCTACCCTGAATTCGACCTTTCACCATACTTTTATCCTATTACTGTGGTCAGCACACTTTCTTCTGCTAAAAATTGAGGCTTCAACTGTGGAATGGCAGACATTTAAGAAAAACCAACAACACAAGCATACTGAGAGTGAGTCCTCTGGAATGGTTTGGAACAGCTTGTATTTTTTTTCTTCCTCATTGATCTCAGTAAATCACAGATTGATGGTCAAAAGTCTGTCCAATTCATGAATTTGGGTAAATTTTATGTTAGTGATTAATTGTATATAAGTTATAAAATTGAAATTTAAGGACTGTAATATAATTTGGAAAATATATATTTAAAATCAGGACATATTAAATTTTATGCCAAGCCACATGATATTGTGGCTTGATTCCACTTAATGCTTTTCTCATCCTATATTGGGATAAAGGCCTGATCGAAAAGAAATATTAATGCAAGGAAGGAATTAATATTGTAAACATATACAACAGAAAAATATTTTTGTCTAAATAATACTTTAGCTGTTAGACAGTTTATCTAATTTATATTTTCATATTAAAAAACTTCCTTCACTTTTTTTCATGGTAATAAAACAAGATTTCAGAACTTCACACTTTCTAACAAATTTTGTTATATATTCTGTTTTAAAATCTCTGTGGAGAGTAATCTTTTTTTAAATGGAAAAAGTTGATTTCTCTGAGATTCTGGAAGAGAAGTACAAAGTAGAGCTAATGATAACCTGAAGATGAGAAATCTGTGGTCATGGTTGTGGTGTTAATGACTTAGTGCAATAAATCTCACATTAGTTGATAGGGTATAAAAGACTGTCATATTGGCCTGTTAAACTCTTTTAAGCATGATACTTATCTTGTTCACATTTAGACTTCTGTCAATTTTTTATTAATTACTAAAAAAAAAAAAGAAAAAAAGAAAAAAAAAAAAAGTGGGCAGTAACAGCTCTTGCCCAGAAAGGCAAAATGCTTTCTGATATTGAACAGGACTTCTGTATTCAGATGTTCCCCTTGGTCCGCCGTGTACACACTGAGATGTTTTTGGTCCTGCCTGCATGTCTAAAAGGCACCATCACCCAGCATGAGGAGGAAATTCATTTGTGTTCTGCCAGTGATGTGCCTGGAGGAGCTGTGTCCAAATTTGGTAGTGCTCTTTCAATCTTTCCAATCTTTTCCAAGACAGGAGTATTATAACCTTGTTGTGCTTGAGAATTCTTGCAAAAGAGATGTGCTAATTTATAATATCAGGCCAGAAGACATGAGAACAAGAAAAAGAGGATGCATTTTGGCATTTATTTGAGTAAAGCCTGAGAAATCAGATATTTGTTTCAGTGTCAGAAAAAGTCTTGAAAATTGTGTTTTCAAGCGAGTTGATTTAAACTGGGACAATTTAAATTACAGGGATTTCAAATCCTTCTGCTAGCCTCAGACTCTTTAACTGGTATAAATTAAAGCTCTGCTCCAATGGGAAATACCAAGCGTGGGGTTGCTTTTCTCAAAGCATTTACCTCTCACTAATTATTTTTACTGTTGTGGGGATTCTGTTGTCAAAATGGCACATGGCATGAGAGGGAAAACAGAAGGAACAAGTTAAAATAATTTATTTAAAGAGGATCCTAAAAGTAAAAGTAACTATTAAGACTGCAGTTACTATGAGATATACATTGCCATTAAATAGCTGATAATACTAATTTTATTTTGTCTTGATTACTATTTTTTTAACCCTGAGAAGTCTAAAATTTATTTTGACTATTTGCTTTTATAATATAAAACTTGAAAGATGAGCATATAACAACCACTTTAAAGAATGGAGGTGCTCTATATTGAAATACACTCATGTAAATATAAAAGGACATTCACAGCTGGGAGCTTTTTAGAAGAAAAACAGAAGAGAGACGGTTTCTTCCTCAGAAGAAAAATGAGAGACAGACACAGATTAACTTTGTGTAGTGTTCTAAGAACCATAATATGGTGGAACTTAAGGGCACAAGTTTGGTGAAATACAGTTTATGACATAAAAAAAAAATCCAGATCTTCTGAGAAAATCTAGGCATTGCTCCTGTGAAAAAATAAATTCAGTTTTTAGTTGTACGTAAATAGTTTCACCGTATTGATTTCCCCTATAGAAAAGGGCTTGCTGCTTTCCTTTCAGATTTTACTGCAGTGAGGGCAACACCACTAGAAAAGAGTATAGAAAAGTGTTCATTTCTGTAATATTCAAGAAACAAGTGTCTGATGAAGTCAGATCTTTATTTGCATGAGTAGCAAATAGGAATCTCTATTGATTTATTCCTTTGTGCAGATGTTCTTGCAAAGGCTATAGGGTTTAAGAAGCAAGAATCATCGTAAATCCTGAATGCCTAGAGGCACTGAAGGCTGCAGATAAGTACTGCAGCAATCATTTCCAACCAGGCATAGGGGTTTTTTAAGTTTTATTGCAGCTCTCAGGGCCAACCAGCTTGTTATGCTACCCATCTTGGACAAGACTCCCTCCCCACTCTGGTGAGGAGCTATCTTCTAGCAGGTATTTCTTACTATGTGCTTTTTGCATGGCAAAGCAGGCTTTCTTCTCTTGCTTCTTGCAAATGTACATCAAAGTAAATATGACTGGTAGCAATTTAAAATGAGAATTAATCTCTTTAAAAGAAAATCAAATCTACTGCTAAAATAGTCTAGAAGCAAACAAGCAAGCTACTGATAACTAAATGAGATTCCAAGGCAAAGTCTTTGTAAGAACAATTTTCACCATATCTTTAAGCTTTCATCATAGAGGTGATTATTTTTGTCTCTCAGGATTCCCCATCTGGTGTAATTCAGACATACTGAGAACAGCATTGGTCCCCCGGTTGCCTGCTCAGCTTCCTGGCTTGCTTGTCCTGAACCTTGGAGAAGCTCTATGTTCTATATGAGTGTAGGGACCTGGATATTGAATTCAGGAATGGGTGCTGGCTAAATTCCTCTGGAGAAGCTGTGATGTGAGCAGTCCAGTATTTTCCATTCTCTTATTGCTAGGGAAATGCCTTTCAGCCACTGCAGAAAGACCATATGCAAATCTGCATGTCTGACCAGACTGCACTGTAGGGCAGGAAGCAGTTCCACCCTCCTCTGGTAAAACCTGCCGAGGCAGTTTGCCATTGCTATACCTCTCCCCACTGAGATCGCTCTATTGCAGATGTAATGTTTGAGAGCATGTTCTTTGTGTGCTGCAATGGGTGGAAGGAAGATAAACTCTTCAGTGCTCCTGATCTTTTAATGAAGAACCAAACAGGACTCTTAAGACTTCAGTTTCTTGAAAATTTGTGAATGTGGAATGGAAGTCTTTGATGGACAAACCAGCAGGTACCCCAGCTATTTCTTTCCTATTTTATCCTCCTAATAATCAGCATAATAATTTTATTTTTTGAAACCTGTTTTCTTGACATTTCCCCAGAAGTGTGAATGCTGGTCTTTTGTACAGTGCTATTGGTAAAATGAACATTGCCTGATTGGAAGAAATAAGACTGACATCTAAGCTTCAGAGAGTGAAAACAGTAACAATTTTAGATGGCCTTTTTTAGATGGCATGCTGCTGCTGTCCCGATATATTACACTGCAGTTTCGTCAGTTGCAACAGGACTGAATCTCCTTATCACATCACTCATCAGGGTGGCAGCTCAGGGAATACTGCTCAGGTAAATGGGTTTTCTGGACACAGGAGAAGACACCATCCACAGTACCCCAGAGTACACCTGTAAACACAGGAAGGACTGATTGGCTTCTGCTCTAACCTTGACTTGCCTGCCTTGAATCAAATTGTCCCTGCCCTCAAGATGCCTTTGGCAATGTGTGGGCGGGGACTGGTCCCCTCCCGGGGCAGCCTGGAAGTGTTTTGGGGCTATGTGGAGGCCATTCCTGGCCTCGAGTACTCATGCCTCTCTGGCGAGTTTTCATCCCAATGACTGGATTGTAAAAAGTCAAAATTCTCCAAAAGGAAAATGCCACTGTGTTGTGATAAAGGACCCTGAAGTCAGCGTGTTCTTGAAGTGGCACAGGGAAGAACTGAAAGCTGGGGTGTGCCAGGCAGCCTACCCACGTCAGTTCTATCTGGTAGAAATTTTTTCTATTAGTCTTATTTTAAGAAATCTGATTCATTTTGATAACAATACCTTTCCTCTTTCTTTTTTTTTTCCCTCAGAACATTTTCCTCTCAACTCACATTTTTTTCAATTTTTACCTTCCATTGGATGCATAAACCTTCTACAATGCTGTGACAGTGAATGTTTGTCAGGATTGCCCTCCAGTGAGGATGCCTCAGGTTTCTGTCACTGCAATATCCACTTTGCGAATAGTGCAGTAGTTCTGTACCTTTGTGCTGGGGTGAAACATCCCCTTGTTCTTTCTTTAATGTCTGGACCTTGAATTGTTCACTCAAAACTGTCTTTGCTGAACAATTGATCTAAAAAAATATAGAAAAGGGACTTATGCTCGTTCTCCCCTCATCTGTATGTTTTTGCAAGGGACTTGCTTCAACAGAAATTGCGTAGATCATTGCCTCAGGAGGGGCCATAGGCTTTGTGTTTTTTTCTTCCCTGTTTCCTTCTGTGTTTCATCTTCTGGGACAGCAAAAACTTGTGCATTTTCAGAAGCGAGCAGAACACCAGAGAAGTGCTTCTTTAGTCCTGAAGTGTTTACTTACACTTTAACTGAACCAACTCTTCATCCATTTCTTGAGCCAACTTAACTTTGCCTGCTTTTATTGCCTGCCATAGCAGGGGGGGAAAAAAAAAAAGGCAGGCAGGAGGCAGTAGGAATTGCAGCATTGCACTCCATGTTTCTGCAAACTCTTCCTTGGCTTTTAAACACAGCAGCACTAGGAATCAATTCAACACTACAAGGACTTTGGGGCAGACACACTTTGTTAAGCATGCTATTTTGATTTTGCGTTTTGGTCTGTGGGGTCACTGAGGCAGCTGCAGCACATGTCTTCTGCTGAACCTCTTTTTTCTTTCCAGCCCCTCTCTTTCCAAAGGCACGTGAGCTTTGACTCCTGCAACTGCTTGCTCAGAGCTGTCAGCATACACAACCTGCCACTCTTAGGCTTCCCAGCTGGACTGACGGGACATGGCTGTGATCCAAGCAGGATGATGTCTCCAGACCCTTTTTGTCTCCAACACGGGAGCAGTGAACTTTTTTCCAGATTTTCTTGGCTTTCTCTCAAACAGAGTCAGAAGTTATCTTTTTGAATTGCTTGCAGGTGAGGGGATTGAGGAATTCCAAATGCATTTGAAAACAAGGTTATAACCAATGGTATTCTACAATATAATGGTACAAGATATGAAAAATACAGTTTCTTGTTGTTAAACCTGTGAAAACAATCCTTTTGTCTTTTCAAAGTGTAACATTTGTTCAACAAGTTTAAATTTATCCATTGTGGCCAAAGCTGAAAGTATAGTCTAACAATTATGTCTTATGACTATACTTTAAAGGACTTATACCTTTTGATGCTAATGGTGAAGGTGTAGTTTCATCTGCAGTTTGGAAATATGAAGTCATGGGGTGGGTCATAATATCCAGGATGGGATGGTCCATGAACTTTTGTGCCTTAATGTCTGTTTGTCATTGCCCTGAGGCAAAGCACCAATTTAATATCCATCTTTCCCGGTGAGTCAGTAAGTGAGAGAAAATCTGCAGATCAAGAAACTCCTTGTACAAGTTAGAGAGTTGATTTAGATAGCTGATTAACCAGTTAAGTAACTGACTAGATCTGACTAATTCATGGTTAATGGTAAGGTTCTGTTGGATTAAATTGATCTCTAGTAAGCCAAAGGACAATTAAGAGCTTGCTATCCCTGTGATTACTTTCCCTCTGCATTGTTGCAAGAACTCTAGTTAGAGGTAATGTGATAATTTAGGACTATTATGTAAGGCTGTCTCCTTGCCACAGGACAGGGCTTCAAGCGGTGCTATAAACTGGGGCAATGCAATTCCTAATGTCTGGTGAGATATGTGATTAAGTAATCATTGATTATTTTTGTGGGAAACTTCGGCAGCACTATCACTAGTTTCATATGGCCTGTCAATTCATTGCCCATTGAAGTGCAGACTGTTGCAGGGAGCTGAATAAAAAGAAAACAAGCATAGAGGTTAAAGTTGGTGAGCAGTGTGAGAAATGTAAACAGAAGGCTCAAAGTTTATTTTCCAGGTTGTCTACAGCTCTGGCTTGGTGCTTGGTAAAGCAGAAATTTTCTTTTTGAGTAGTCTGTGTCAATGCCATCTGAATAGGAACTTAGCTACATAAATTTTGGGTGCTTCAGCAACACAAATAGTTTGAGTTATGTTGCATATCTCAAATATTTTGCTCAGAAGCAGGAAGGCATATGTCCACTCTGGATGTTATCTGTGGGATGCCTGGAAGGCACGTCTGGCAGGCTTATACCACTATCATTGCAGATTGATGTACTCACTGTAGCCTGTAATTGGTAAGGGACAGCACCAGGCCTTATGGATTTTGACTTCCCCAAAAGGAATATTACTAATGAACTAAGATTGATTTTTGCAACTAGAATCATTGGAACCTCAGTGTTGGGTTTTTTTTTTTCTCTCTTCTCTTTTTTCCACCCTTTCAAATTAGCTTTGATCTTTACAGGGATATTTCTATATATTTCAGAAGAGATGATGTAGTCAAATGGACTACATCTATTTGTGATTGCAAGATATTTCTGATATGACACTTGCTGTGTTTCCACATTAGTTGCATCAGATATTACTCATGTACCTACTTCCTTATGACTGCTCTTGAAAGAGCAGGAGCAAAGTAAGACTGATAAAACCATGCACACTGATATTTATTCAGTTGTTAAATCAAAATAAAAAAAGCTTTCAAAAACTTCACTTAGAAAAATTTTAGCTAAAACCACATCTGACATACCGTATTCAATTTAGACTGAAATTACATGAGTTGTATTGGACACCTCCAAAAAAAGCAAAAGAAAGGTAGGTATAGTTTATAAACTGATAATGTAAATTCATCCCCTTTGCTTTTATCCAGTACATCCACTGTGTTTTACCTTCAAGAAAGTGAGAGATTCAAGTTCGGTTTATTGTTTATGAAGCCCTTTGGAGTGGGACAGTTTTAAGGGTTCCTTGTTTTATTTTCTCTCTTTAGTTTGTTCCCGTTTTCAATTTTAGCAAATTGAACATTCACTACAGCAGACTGCAATCCTGTTGCACATTTTTCCATGTGGGTGCTTTAATCTGTAGACTGGAGGATTTTCCTCTTCTTCTGTTCCTAGAAAAGGGCTAGAATCCCACACCCAACTTTGGGGGTGACACCCCTCTTCCAATTCAGTGTCCACCCAAGTCAGGACAAGGACACACATGTGTGTCTCCAGTCTGTAATACAGCACTCTGAGTTCTGTAAAATGTGGTGATCTGGGCCAAGTGTTCTGCTGCAGCTATTCCACTTAGGAATCAGGACACCCTCGTGATGGTGTGAACTCAAGTGTTGTCTCTTATCAACCTCTCACTGGCTTGCAAAGCTCTCGAGTTCAGGTGTAGCTTTTGTGGAGTGAGAAGCCCTTCTGTTGGCAGAACTACCAGCCCTGTGCACGCTTCTGGGCTGCCACATTTGACCACCTACCACTGCACAGAGGGAAGGTGAGGGGCACTGCTCATCAGGGGATGGCGACTGCAGCTTATGTGAGGGAATTATTGGGGATGGGGGATTATGGTTCCCAGGGACAGCCCCTACAGATTCATGCTGGACCATCAGATAAGGTGGGTATCAACTAGCTCTATTTGAGTGGCCAGATTTATCCAGTTCCTTCTCCTGATTTACATGACTGTTTAGAAAATATAGATAGTTTTCCCCCAGTGCACCTGCAAAAAATTGAAAGGAACCACTTATTTCACTGTAGTGCAGAGATAAACAGGTTATGCCCTTCTGAAATGTTAGTTTTGCAACAGTTGAGTAAGCTTGAGTGGATATAAAAATCCCAGTGCCTTTTCACAGTAACTAATCTCACTCAGGTTGGGTTTACTTAGGAGAAATAAACTTAGGTTAAGTGTTTGAGAGTTATTTCTGCAGTGAACATGCAATTTTTTTAAATGTCTTTCATTACACAAGGAATAATAAGTTATATTCTTAACTAGAATGAGACAGAAGTCAATGCTTCTTTTGAAAACTGGATGCTGGCTCAAAGACTGCTTAGCTTATCCAGTTTCTGGAAACTAAACAAAAGTTTGAGTTAAAGTCACTGAGAAGGGTTTGCTGAAGTCCATTTCAGCTCCTTTGGCACAAAGTACACAGGCGGAAACATTTCCTTGCCAGTTAACTAATGCTTCTGCTTTTGTTCCTGGTACTGTGTTTGATTCAAAGCTGTGCAGTTCCTCCCCAAACCCAAGGCACACATGAAATAAAGAAATGACAGGAAAAAGGCCGCATGTCACAATAATTACTATAATATGGTCTGTTATTCCCTTGCTTTCTGGCTCCGTGTTTGTGGCTCAGAATTAATGTGCTTGTATAACTAAAGGTGTTTCCTCTGCTTGTTTATACTAGCTGTGATTTCTAAACATCCTTGAGATTATTGGCCATAACATCTCTCCTCATTATGGTATTACTTCAACTTGAGCCACTTATAGAAAGTGCTTCTTTCTATTTTTGAACAGAAACAACTAGGAGCCAGGAAAAGATGTATTTGTTTACTTTTCTGTTTTTGATTTGAAATTGTTGGAAGCCAGTGGGTGGGTTTTTATTTTATGATCTAGATTTTATTTTCAAACTAAAACAAACATTATGTGTGAGGAGTAGCACACATCTTCAATAACTAGTTCTAGTAAAAGGAAAAACTTGTTAGAAATTCTTCTGAAGTGTGGCTCTATTTCTGGAAATCCTTCCTTGCTTGCTTCAGCAGAGTCTTGTATCCTCTCCCATTTCCCTCAATGATTCTTTCATATGCAGAGGGATGAGTTTTATAGGAAGTTTGCTGGCAACAAAACATTGGTATGTTTTCCTTCATCATGTACACTGCACCAGTTTGTCACCTCTCCATTCTACCAGTCAAAGGAAAATCACTCAGAGAGTTGACTAGTGTTTGTGTTAAAGAAATGAAATCACCTGAATAACTGCTAACTTGGCATGTCTCTGGAAAACAAACTCTAGTGTCTGCTGTTGGACTGCATAGATTTTGGTCTCCTAGAAGGAAAATTGCAGTCCATTATAAAATGGGTAGTCCAGTATGAGGTCTCGTCCCATTCAGAAGGTTACCTCATTTGCATTCCTGGAAAACACTAGGAATTACTCAATTAAAGAAGAAATAAAATCCAATAGATTTCTTTCAGAGTAAAAGCCAAAATGAAAAATATATAAACCACTCTCAGTTTTATTTATTCTCTCTGCATTTCCCCCCAAAATCCTACCCCACCCAACTCCAAAACCCATCACAACCAAGGAAAAACAACCTCCCAGCCACATCCATGAGCTTTACTATGTTAATTTAATAGAAAATCTTAGATAGCTTTGAGTTAGCGTTACTTACTGCTTGTTGACTTTTAAATCAGTAAAATCAGTTCATGTAAAATAGCCCTGTCTTTGGAAAAGTGGGTTGTTTTGAGGGGGTGGGAGGGTAGACTTGGAAGAACAAAAGGTATTAAAAATTTATTTTTACTCTTCTTCCAAGATTTACATTATATGAAAATATAATACAGAGCTAAGTACACAAAACTTTCTCTTTTTACAGCTTTTCCACTAAGCTTTGAAGCCATTCATGGAAGCTGATGATAATGTTCTCGTAAGTATAACTGAAGTTATGTCAGAGTTATTGATCAGCTGAAGAGGTTATATGTTGGGATTGTATCCTTCTATTCATGGAAGACCATCAGTGGCATGACAGAATAGCATACTTGAACAGCATCAGTACCCAAACAATATCTTGCTTATAGGACAGGCCAAGTGGTGAGGTTGCCCCAGTTCTGCTCTAAGGATGAAAAGAAATCTACTGCATGTGCATGATGCCAGGGGCTTCCTCACTTCCAAGTCCTACCCTTCAATGAATGAGAAAACAGTAACCTAAGATACATGAGCTTAGCAAAGGATTTTCTTAGCCACATATCTGTCTAACCCTTAGGAAGCTCAAGGAAAGTATAGTTCTGTAGAATATAACTGTTGATTCTAGCTGCCTTTGGTGCCTTCTCAGACTCATGCACTGTGAGTTGAGTTTTATATGACATGAACCCTGGTGCCCAATGCTCTTGCTTTTCCTTGTAGAATCACTATTTTTCTTCTTCTTCTTTTTTTTTTTTTTTTTTTTTTTTTTTTTTTTTAACAGCTTCATATTACCTATTGCACTCCATTTTTTTTTTCTCCTGGGGAGTTTGCAGGATGCAAGCCCTTCAGTCTCTAGGCAGAAGAATCTCTTGGGGTGATCCTTGGCTGCTCCTGGCAGCTGCTGCAGATCCAGCACACCTGCAGTCTTTGAAAGAGCTCCCTCTGATTAGGAAAGGTCAAGAACCCTTTAACCAGTTGGGGGGGTGGGGGAGAGGGACACCTACCCTGGGTGCAGTCAACAGACCCACCAGTCTGTGCAGCAGGTTGTGAAGTAGGAGTGAAATAAGGGGGCCTCAGCTGAAACTGCTACTCTAACAATCTTAGACATGCTGGTAACAGGGCAGTAACAGGGCAGTTTTCCCAGTAGATGTAGGAACAGTGCTAAGGCAGAGGCTTCCACACAGACTGTTTTTTGGGGAGGATCTGCAGCACTCCAAGTACCGGACTGCAGGAGGTGTCAGGGACCTCTGTCCTGCAGGAGATATGCTGTCTTGGAGGAGCTGTGTGGAGAAGATACAGGAAGAAGTGTGTAGACTGTGCAGTATCACAGAAATTAAAGGGAGAGAGATACAGTCTTCTCTGAGACACAAAAGCTTGAAGACTATCAGTCACCACCTGCAATGGAGAGGCAGTCACTGTCTACCCCCACGATCAAATAAGCAAAACTTCTGGAGAAGGGGATTGATGGAGTTTGACTGTTTCTTGTGCCAAGACAATGGCTCCTACTCTAGCTAAGAACTTGCAATTGCAAATGGCTGCCCTCATAACTGAAGAGAAGCCAGATGCTCCTACTCGTAAAAGATGTGGTTCAACTAACATGCAAGGCTACCAGGAAGAAATGGTGAGACATTAAAATGCTGCGAGGGAGAGAGGCACTCATCAGTAGGCCTGACCAACCATCTAAAGAAGTTTGCTGCCTGGCAGGGGCCAGGATTCAGGATGTTGTGAAGAGTGCAAAAGTCCATCCAGCCCTCTGACTTCTATACCCTATTGTTATTCCATTTGGGCACAAATGATACTGCCAGTGGAAACCAGTATATGCAGAGGGCCATAGAGCTGGAAAGTAGATTTACAGTAAAGGACCTTGGAATCTTATTGAACATCATGTTGAACATGAGTCAGGAACATGGCAATGCTGCAAAGAAGGCAAATGATATCTTTGGCTGCATTAGATAAAAGTATTGCCAACAGGTGATACTAGGTTGACAGTTGGACTTGATGACTTTAAAGGTCTTTAACATCCTTAACAATTGTATGATTATTTTCAGTGGTGCCCAAAGACAAGACTAGAAGGGATGGGCACAAACAGTAGGTTCCCTCTGAAAATTTCTTTAGTGTGAGGATGACTGGACACGGTGACAGTCAGTTGTCACTCTTGCCCAGAGAGACTGTGAAATCTCTGTCTTGGTGATATACAAAAGTTTTCTGGATGTGGTCCTGGAAAACTAGTTGAAGGTGGGGGTGGACTTAGATGACCACCTGAAGTCCCTTCAAGCTCAATCATACTGCTCTTCTGTGAGAAAATAGGACCTCTAAACTGACAGAAGTTTGCTGAAGTTGTCGCTTCCCTCATGTTTTTGCTTGTTGCTGGAGCTTCCCTGGCAGAGAAGTGGCTGTGAACAATGTGTAGTTATGCAGGTTCCTTTGCAACTGGCTCACAGGGGTATTAGCCAAGTGGAGGAGTAATGGATAGCAAGCTTGAAGTCTCTGTTGTTTTGCAGGATCATTATCCCATCATGTTCAGCCCTCAGTAAACCAAAACATAACAAAAAATTTTAAAAGCTGATGTCTATTGCCAGCCTTGCACAAAAATGTGTACTTTTCAATTGTTCAAGAGCTTTCTGTGAAAATTATTGCTCTCATATTTTTCCTGGTAACAAGAAAAGATAGAAGTAGATCTGATGTTCTTGGTTTGTTTTTCGGTTGAACCTTTGAAAATTAAATAAATAATTTTCCATCAGGAAATTGAGTTTTATAGAAAAATATTCAACATCGTCAGAAGCAAAACCATTAGTGTGAGATTGTTCCAGTGACTATGTCTGCCAATTAAAATATATTCATATCTGAAACTGCTGTTATGCCCCTGGTTGTTACCATTGATTTTAATGGTAATAACTCTGCCTTCAACAGTTTTCTCTTTGTTCTGCACAGCTAAGAATGTCTGGAAGAGTGAAACAAAAGTATCTCTTAATAAATGTTCAACCCAGGTTCACTCAAACAAAAGATTATTGACTTTTATAGATGAAGTTTCAGAGGAGCAAAACTTTAATTTACTTCTTGAGGAAAGGTTTGCCACTGGGGACTTGCTAATGTGTTGTATTCTTGTGGAAAATTGTATCCAAACTCAGCTGGTGAGGCATTTTATGAATTTTGTGATAGATTCATTTAAATGCAGGTTTCCTATTGGTTTGAGACAAAAATAGTTTTACTTAAAACTGTTTGTTTATTTCATAAAATATCTATCTGACTCCAAACACTATGCTTGGGAGAAAGAAGCTGCTTTTATTTGTTTTTAAATAAAAAAAAAAAAATTGGGAAGGCAATTTTGTGAATCATGCCAGACTTTATTGCTGCAGTTGGGGATTACAGCTTTCTCTTGTGGAGAGCAAAACAAATGTTTTTTTATAGGATGAAGCTGGGTTTCTGAACAGCACTAAAACACATTTAAAAGTTGCCAAATTCCAAATTTAGTATTAATTGATTGGATATTTACTTCAGTTTTCAGGAATACTGGGAAAGACAACTAGAAATGTATCTTAATTAAAAAAAATCATTCAACAATGGTTTTGTTACAGATTTGTCTCTAATTTTATTCAGGCAAATTACATGCAGTGCCAGCTGGGGAAACTGTCCTTCCTTCCACCATTAATATCCCAACTCATCCCACAAAATATGAAGAAAAGAGGGTACGTCATCCCTGTGAACTTGTAGCAGGATGCCATAATTTCCACCAAATAATGAATGTAAATGAATAAATTCTTTCAGCTAGCCCAAGTGCTTACTAGGTAATCAGTTTTTTCCTCAGTTTGATATAAAGGGTGCATTACAGATGATTTACATAATATGGTTATTAACTCTTTCTGGAGAGATGAGCTATAGACCATCATGTTATTTTGCTTTAGAGTGTCAACAAGGTTAGTGGAAAGATTGCTTTTTCCTCAGTTGTCTAGCGAGAGCCACATCCTGTTTCAGCTCTTGTACAACCTTACGTTGGTTAAAAATGAAATGTTGCCACCATAGTGTCATAGCAAAGATGTGATGTTGCCTTACCACATAGTTTTGTGCAAGGACAGGTGATTCATATTTGATTTTCCTAATATCATTTTGGATTGCTCTAAAGGAGGGTAATTAGTTTGTCTATGTGACCTGCTGATTCCCTGAGGCCATATATTATTTCCATGTGTCTTAACCACTGCATTACTCTCTTCAGAGTGAAGACACGAAGGGTGGCCAGTATAAGACGGGGAAATAACAGAGACTCTAATAGAGCTGATGTGTTTTCTTATTGCTTTTCTTTGTGTGTTGTCATGGAGAATAGTCTGAGAGGGAAAGAGGCAATGGTAGAATTAAGGAAAAAAAAAAAAGAAAAGAAAAAAAAAAGAAGGAAAAAAGGAAAAAAAGAATATGCAGTGATTAAACAGGGGTCTGGGATTATTCATTCCTGGTAAAGCTTCCCACAAGCTTGTTGTTCAGGTCATCTCAACTAGGCACCAAATAAGAACGACGGCAATATGCGATTCTGCACTCTGTGATACATGCAGCAAACATCACTGCTTAGGGAAGGTTGTAGCTCTTGTAAAGATGGCACTCATCTCTTCTATTCTTGTTTGCAGATGTTCTGGATTTACTCACCTTTAATTTGCTTGTGAAAAGAGCCATCAAAATTTTCAAGAATAATATGAAATGTTTTTTTTTTTTTTGTTCCCTGAGAAGCTGGAAAGGCAGACGGGCTACATAGGGATGTTCATAGTGTAGTTCTGCAGAGGATCAGGTAGCTGCCGCCTTTGCATAGCAACGTTGTGGCCAGCATATTAAATCATACATCACTTTATCCAGCATTTGTCATCTGGAGGTTTCAAAACCTTCCTAAAAATAGAAAAAGGTGAATGCTTTAGTTCCTGCACTAGTGATGGAAAGAGAAGTCAAGTGCTTAGTCCACAATCAAGCAACTAACCAGGCTGTCTGGTGAGAATTTACTCCAAAAGCCAGGCCTTCCATGTGTAGTGACCTCCTTTTTAGGTCTGTGGTCTTCTGGTTTAGTTTCATTTTCTATGTGTTTATGCAGGATATATAGAACTATATAGACTGCAAATGACTAAATACAATTGAGCTGTATTATTTTTAAACTTACATATATGCGTGTGATTTTTTTTTTTTGGTAAGAAATATTATGAAACTCTTACATAGTGCAAAACACATGCTCTGCATTAAATTTAAAAAAAAAAAAGAAAAAAGGAAAAAACATTTTTTTTCTTTTTCAGAATTTCTTAGAATGAGCTAAATGACAATCAGTCACCTGGCATGTATTCTATTATCTCTATGTTCATAGATCTGCCTCATGGAATGTAATGAAGCATTAAAATGCTGGAGTTTAAACTTTTTTTTTTTTTTTAACTTCAAAACACAGAATACAATTCAGGCAAACATAGCAAAGTAAAAGCTGCCTGTGGGTGCAGAACAGGAAGCCCTAGTAGATAGACACATGTATAACAGAGTTACGTTTGCTCTTGCTCAACTAGATACACATCAATTTTAATTACCATGTTTTATGCTTCAGCTACTAACGTCCCTTCAGCAGTGAGTGGGTTATGTGTTTCCATCCTGCATATACCACCAGCATCACCACCACGTCCTTCTCTATCATCCCCCTCCCCTTTCTACACAAATGTTGCAACACAGTCTGAAATTTCCTCTTTTCTTTCCTTCCTGCATTTCTTACAGGTTCCTTTGCGTCAGAAGGCAAAAAAGAAAAGTCAAGGTAATGAGAGATTGTTTTTCCTTTTCTCTCCTGGATTCCTCTGTTATTTTCTTAGTATGTCTGATTCTTGTGAGGGTGAGGATTTTGTACTGCTACTCAGCTCGTGGAAGGCTGCTTTTTAACTCCACTGGTTCTTGCACCGATTCTGAGAAAAATGACAACGGGCTGTTCCTTTGGATTAAATCCTTGTGGTATGTTAATTGAATCAAAGCTGGAAATCCATGAGGTAAAATCAGCTGCCTGCACAGACATACACACTGGTGGTTTTCATGTACTTGGCATAATAGTTTTCTCTAGCTGACTTAAATAGATGTATTCTTTTCAGTGCAGCTGTGTGAAGGAAAATACATGCATGCTTCTCTTAAAAGGATCAAAGGATGTATTTTTAATTTACAACATCTTGTGTATGGTTATCTTAACATTAATTAGTAACTGCATTATCTATAGCTTACTATTTGGTTTCTGAACATCAGCATGCCTTTCAAATGAATGTGTATTACTGTCACAGCCATTATAAAACTGAATGACTTCTAAGTATATTTTAAGATGTGCTTGGACGACTTGCTGAGATTGCTAAGTAAGGTTGATATCTTTAATTGGCAACTGGTAATGCACTTTTAAGCAAGCAGAGCACTGTATTTTTAATGGCACAGGGTTCTTTATAATGAGCCGGCGGAGGATATCGTGCAAAGAGCTGGGGCAAGCTGATTGCCAAGGATGGCTCTACAAAAAGAAGGAAAAAGGAGCTTTCATTGGAAACAAATGGAAAAAGTTCTGGTGTGTGCTAAAGGAGTCATCGCTGTATTGGTACAGCAGTCAGCTGGTGAGTACAGCATGCATCCAGCTCCGGGTGCCAGACAAACAGCATCTGCTGGGACTGAAAGAAGAAAAGCTGGGGTCACAATTTGGATGCACTCTAGAGGAGTACAAATAACTGAATTTATTTTTCAGCCTGATATTTCTTGTGATCTGGGAAGTGCCTATGTGAACAAGAAATTTGCAGAAAACTATGTGTTTTCTAATTCAGCAACTACTTGAGAAATGTTAACTTACTGTCAGTTCTGCCCTGTAAAAAGCTGCTCTTTGAAGGCTTTAGTGGCACTTGAATTTGAGAAAGATCTTCTTGGGCTGTGCAGTTTGCAGACATTTGCTAGAAGACTCAAAACAGGAATCCTTCTTCATTTTTTATTAATTTAATTTTCAGAAGCATCTCTCCTACTTTTCTCTCCATCCCCTTTCACAGAGATATTTTTTTCTGTATATTTGTCTGCTGGGTTTCTTTTCTTTTTAATTTAAAAATTTTGTTTCCTGTTTCCTTTTTTGTTCCTTCCCCCCCTTTTCTTTCTTCCCTTTGAGTGCTAGACAAAAGCTGGCTTTACTTCAGGCTTATTTCATTGGGCAGAGAGGGTGTCTTACTTATCCTAGGAAGATTCAGACATAATTATTCCTTTCTCTTTTTTCTCTTGCACTGCTACCTCTAAAATCTCCTATCACATTCAAGCAATGGAGTGGTAGAGTCCAGAACTGGGGTATGCAGAGGATTAGGGGATGGCAGCAAAAACATAGATTGAAACTTAGCAGCTTCAGCGTGGAATTGTGGACAGACATATCAGGTACCCTAAATGCATATGGGCTGCTCTGGAAATAAGCATGTCCCAGGCATAGCAAAGGATGAAAGATTAAAGAAACTCTTATTATTTCTTAGAGCAATTAAAAAAAAATAATCAAAGTTTATCTGGAATGTTTCCATTTGTTATTTCCATTCCAGTAATCCCCATTAAAAATCTTGTTAACTGTTTCAGGAAGCAAATGAAACTGTTTAAGTCATTAAAAAAATCTCCATACCTTAAAAAAAGCATTACTCATGTAGAATATTTCAGATTCTTCCTTCAGTTTTTTTGGGGGGAGGGGTTGTTTGTTTGCATGCCTTTTTTTTTTTGTTTGTTTGTTTGCCTCTTTATCAGAATAAAAACTTTCACCGGTACTTCAAGCTGGTATGAGCTATTCCTTTTTGGGAAAAGAGAAGGCAACTCTACTGGTCCTGAGCTGTTTTTATATTGTTGTGGCAGTCTGATATAGATACCTTTCAGAACTAAGTCAAATACATTCATTGGAGAAAGAAAAGAATTAGGAAAAGTAGTAAAAAAAAAAAGAAAGTTTAAAAAGCCTCCCCCCCCACCCCAGTGCTTACAATATCTCTGCTTAAAAGACATGACCTGGCAGATATACTCAGCAGCTGCATTAATACCTCACAAACCCTTATTAATATCAACTGTTAGAAATCTGTGTTTGCAGTTATACTTCTGGCCAAGCAGTTTTATGACAGGTGAGCTGGCTGGCTGATGTATCTTTTAGACATGGAAAGTATTAGAAAGGAATAATTCTGAGGAGCAATCAAGCAGGGAGGAAATAAAAAAAAGGTACGACTAGGCAGAGTTTGCCTTCAGGGAAAGTCCTCCACTTCCTTCAGTTGTTGTGGCCTGGCTAAATGCCACTCTCAGGATCCAGACAAACCATGGTCAGGCTGATCCCAGTGCTCCTAGACAACACCATCCTTTTAGTCCATGCTTGCTTTCTGTCTGTCACTGACTGCCCCCAAATGGACATGGCTGAAGAACAAGTGTCAGTCTCATTCCAATTTATTTCATTTGCTCCAAAGAGTTCATATAGCTTCAAAATACTGTTGACTTGTGTCAGCCCTGGATTCTCACCTATTACAGCTGTTCTTTCAACATGCTAGCTGGTAGTGCCTCTTTGCTTTCAAATTCTACCAACTCTCACTCACTACTTTGTGTTGAAAACTCCAGGTTTCTTGAGACAACTTCCAGTGCAGACTCTGTGTAACTATAGATTCAGGTATTGTTAGCAGAATGTCAGTAACTACAGGGTTTGGAAGGAGAGGAGGTGTCATCCTTTGCTAAGACCTGCTTTCTTAAATTTGTAATACCAGAGGTATGCCCGGAGGTCTGAGGTGAATTAGACCTGATATATTTTCACAGGTATTTTCATGTCTAGATTGATGGAGGAGAAATAGCAGTGACATGTTCACTTGCTTGCTTGGTATTTAAGTCTCTGCCCTGCCATTAATACAGCCTGTCTGCCACTGTCTTCAGTGAAGTTAATACTCAGTCCCAATGTGTCATATAAGACAGCAATCTAAAGTTTGGAGTTCTGTTGAAAGAGGAGTCCTGCTTCTCACGTACCTGAGGCTTCCTGTTGCTGGTCCTCTTACAGAGGCTGAAGCAAAAGGTGGTGGTGAAAGAGTGGGGCTGACGTCAAAGGAACCAGGGCATGCTGGCTGCCTGTAGCTCTGCCTGACCAGTTTTGTTGTTCTGAGAAAGTGTGCTTCGTTTGTGACTGTGTGAAAACCAGACACTGGCAACTGTAGCATAGCAACAGGGTGCTGGACCTATTTTTCAAATGGAGATGAGAAAAAGAGGGAGTGAAAGGAATTTGTATGGGAAGGTGCATTATCTTGAATCTGGGTAGATAACCTCAGCTGACATCATGTTCTTGGTGAAGTCTGTCTTCAGGTGCCACTGAAGCTCTGGATTTTTCTGTTACTTTGGTTTGATTTACCTTCAAGCTTGCTCTGGTTTTGGGTCTTTCCCTTGAGGCAGATTGTGGTGTGTGATATAGGACACTTGTGACATTGGCAGATGATATTCCCTTCAATTTAACATAAAATACTTTGTGAATGCCACAGCTCAAAAGACAAAAAATAATCTTCTGAGGCAGGTCAGCAATAGCAGATCAGACACCCTGAGAGTCAAACTTCTTCGCTGAAAGAAAACTAGAGAACACAGGTAAACATGAACAAGCTTTCAATGAGCTAGCTGAGTTACTGCAAGCAGTGAAGTTAGGACCCACTGATCTCAGCAGGCTTGGGTAGGCTGCCCTGGAACGTCTTCCTACACACCCTTCTCTTTCTATGAAATATGAGGCAGGTAAACTTCTGTTTGCAACCTGGATGCACTAGCAATTTGGGTCAGAGAAGCTGTGAGGTCTAAGAGGAAATTCAGAAGACTTTTGCAATTTGTAAGACTTTTGTAAGACAGAAAATGTCAGCAAATTAATCAGAGTAGTCAGACTTTGGTGCCTTCAGGAACCCTAGACTCCGTGGAAAACTTCTTTTCAATAGCATTTTGTTCCTTTTTTTTTTTTTTTTTTTTTTTTTTTTTGAGTACTGCTCTCTATAGGTAGCTGTCTTGAAGAAAAGTGTTTGAAGAGGACCGTGTGTGATCCTGTCTGACCCTTTGGCAGTTTTAGTTCTCATACTGAAACCCCAGAGGGAATCAGTACTCCTATAGGAAGGAGGTGGGACAGGGGGATTGTCACATGTAATTCCAGGTTCCCAGTTCTTTGTGCTTGTTTGAACTGTGTTGGATAGTGTTGGCTGGAATGGGAGAAATGACTATATGCCTCTATATCATGGATCCTTAGGATAGCTCCATTGGTTTTCCAAGTTTGTTTGAAGTAGATTTTTGCAGAATACGTTAAAGATGGTTGTCATGGGGATTCAGCTGGGAAAAAAAAAAAGATATAAAGGGTTGCAGGCTGTGATCTACTGTCACTATTTATCTTTGTATTCTTTTTTGGTATGGTTTGTTTTTTTCATCCCAGTTTGCTGCATTTAAATTTGTCCTCCCTCCAACAGCTTTGCCAGAAGCTGAATAATTGCAGTACTTTAAAACAAAAATCTTTTACCTTTGAGCTGTAGTAGCTGCTTATGTGGGTGAAAAAAGTCATTGATGTTGAATGATTGTGCTGAAAGCTTTGGGGACCTCTGGTTCAATATTTTACACAAATCATTCACAGTTCTATAGTTTGCCTCATTGGTGTGCTTTCCTCAGAGTAAAAAGACTAAAGAGGCTTGAGGACTGAACTGCTCCTCCAACATCCACAGGGTCTTCTGGGGGCAGTGCTGAAACACTGATAAAGCCATAAGGAGTACCCTGATTTGCAGATTGGAGTTGTTCCATAATAACAAAATATTTCACGTTGCAGCACTATTTTAAAAAATCTTTCTGCAACATTGCGCGTACTTTAAATGACTTACTAAATCTCCTAAAGCCACAACATTTAGATAACGTATTGAGGAAAGCTGAAAACAACATTAACCTCTTTCTTTGGATCCTTATATTGTGTTTCATAAATAATTTTTGTTGAGTGCAAAGCTTTTTCTGTGGAAAAGTGGTTACTTTCTTTTTGCCCCAAGCATTTGCAGAGACTGTTGCTATTATTGAAATTATTTTTCTACAATTTAGTGTAGCAAAGTACAGATTTATATGTTAGGCTAGCCTCGATAAAAACCACAAGAGATAACAGCTTATTCTTTTAAACATCCTGATTAAGTAGAAAACAGGTTAAGATTCTTTTTATCTGAGTTTTTTAGGGCTATTTCAGAGCTTTTTCATCAAAATCTGAAGGAAGCTTGAGTGAAATGTGTGAGTTAAACAATAGCATGCTAAAGTCATGTTCAAGATAACGTTTTGGAGAAAAGAAAGAATTTATGGTTTCTATATGCTTTTAATGTTTTAAAATGTCATTTTTATCCCAAGAATGACTGAAAAGATGACTTCCACATGTTCTGTTCCTAGGGTTTATTCAGAATTCTATTTGCTAACTGTAATAACACTCATAAAGTTTTACTATTGTGACTTTTTTTTCCTTTTTTTCCTTCCTTTCCCCTCCTGATAATTATGGAACTACATACCCATCAAATGCCTCTTTTCTGTTACATAGATGGCACATTTGAGATGTGTACAAATAGTGCATTAAAAAGATTCACACCATTATCCTCTTTCTTTTCCCCTCATACATAAAATGAAACATAAACTTTTCTTATAAATGAACAAATGTGAAATCACAGACAGAATTAATATAAAATCTGAACACGTTGAAAGAGAATGTATATGTGAGACACAATCTTTTGCCAACTGGAACATGACAAATACTGCATAAGAACATGGAGGTTTCTCTGTTGTAAAACTGTTAAAATTAAAATATTGAGGTCAAAGCCTACAGACCTATTTTCATTTGCAGTTTAGAGAGTACTCCTTAATTTAGTTGGAGGATTCTATCTAAATTACTAATAGATTAAATAAGTAGTTCATATCCAAGTTCCCTCTCTGCATGGGTGGGAGCATTCCAGATGAGTGTTTCCCCACCAGCTTGCAGGATCCTGATAATTCACTAGTCAAATACAAAATCCAAATTCGCTAATACTTTTACACATTGACAGTAGAGACAGTGATTTATCTAATGGCATTTCATGGACTTCATCCCCTCATGAGTCCTTGTGCAGCACTCTAAGCTGTTTATAGGATGCAGCCTAAACCAATGGCTACTGCACCAAACCCCAAAACTGGCTGAGCTGTGATTGTACTCATAACACGTAAGGAAGGCCAACCTGCCACAAACCTGAGTCACCCACTACCCCTCCTGATGGCTTCCCTAGCTCAGGCCATGAATTTATTGCTGTATGGGTAAGAAGGTACCTGGGTATAGTCCTTCACACAGGGTCTTGTGGATCACTTTTTCTTAAACTGGGTTTATTGATTCATACTGCAGAGAAACAACTGGCATTGTATAAATTTCCCATCCAGAAATGAATGCAAAAGTGATTTTGATACCTCATGGACTGCTTTTTTGAGATGGGTCTCCAGTGTTCTTAGACTGGTCTTGGGAACAAAACAGGAATTTCAGTGTTCTTGGTGCACGCAATCCAGTAAGTGACCAGTATTTTTGGTACAGTAATGCAGGATAATACATTCTCTGTCTTTAGTACAATGCAGCCCATGAATAGACCTCCCTCTTTACTCACTCCTAGTCATTCACTCATCCCTATATACTCATCCCATGGAGCTGGGATGGTAATACTTGCTTAAGGCATAATTGGTTGACATGTACATTGTTAAAAAAAAAAAAAAAAAAAAAAAAAAGACTTTTACAAAATCGTATTTTTTTTTTCTTTAATCAGTTGTTATTTTATCTCTATGAGCTTAGTCTCATGAAATGCCTGTCTCTGGAATGGAAACAAAAGCTTCCCAAGCCAGTCTCAAAATGAGTTTTACAGATGTAAATACAATCAGAAACAGTCAGAATCTCACAATAGAAAATAAGGGCTTTTTTATACAAATGCGGGAAAACCAGGGATTTTTAAGCCCAAAGTGGAAAAATATCACTGTTTCTCTGGTACTTAAAAAAAAAAAAAAACCAAACAAAAAGCCTTTCCACTCTTTTATTTATTTGTTTTTGTTTATTTATTTTCATGTGTTCTGGAGCAGCAAAACCATTTACTGGTGATGATGGAAAATAAAACCTCTCATCTGAATGTTTAATACATGTTAATGACAGGAATTATGGTTATGCCATGATTTATTCTATATTAAAAAAAAAAAAAAGATATGCAGAGGTGCAGGGAAACCACCCACTGAAATATCCATTTTGTATCCATATTTCAGTTCTCGGAGATTCATACTTCCAAGAATTAAAACCCAAATACTTGTCTTGATGAACATCTTTTTATAGTCTTGTCATATTCATGCATAATGAGACTTGAGATATTGTCAGTCATCTTCATTTATCCTCTGCCTTTGTAATTGTTGTGTATATTTTACCTGCTTTAACTCAGTGTACATTTTTAGAATCTTAATGTGCCTAGAGATAATGGCTGAGAGCAGCAAAAACGTGGAATGAAGACTTTCTGTGTTTTGGAAAGTATTTTTTCCTGACATTACACGCTAGAGACTTTTGTCTACATTATATATTCCTCATCTTAGGAGAGTCCTAGTCTTATTGCAGATGACCAGGTGTATTTAGATAGATGTAGTAAAGGAAGATGTTTCCACTTCAAATATTTCAGTTTCAGGTAGCAAGAACAAGAATTTGAGGCTTACTGGTCATTTCGGTTTTGCTGGAGTGACTCTCTGACAGAGAGTCCTGCTGATCAAGAACAGAGATGTCACTGCTCAGCTAACTTTTTTGCATCCAGAAAGGGCTGACTGAATATAAATGATGTACTGTAAATGTCTGCCTGACTTTTGTTACCTCTTGTATCATGCCGGAAAATTTCTGGGGTGAGTGATAGCTAGGTGGCCAAAGCCATCTCAGGCTGGTTTGCCGCATTTAACAGCTGAGCTCAGCTGTGTAGGATCATCCCCTTGTACCATTTCACCTTGTGGAATGGGAGCAGCCTATGTTGTCTCTGCCTTGCTCATGTACAGGCATATACAAGTGACCCTGCGAAGTGGTCCATGATACAATTATGCAGGGGATACCCTTCTCCATCTCTACTTAGTATCATTTTTGGTTACTTTTGAATTGTAATTTTCGGCTATACATGGTTCATTCTATGTGGTGTTGTCACATGTCTGTGTAACACACATACATGCTGTATCATGGAACAAACATTTATTCATCCTTATTAATCAATAAAACCTATGCTTGCACTCTGCCACTTGCACTGACAGGAGTCGTGGTTTTCTAGTACCCAGGATTTGCACAAATATAGCTGGTATAGGAATATTTCATCGGGTGTTCATCTGTCCCCATGGTGATGAGCATATATTTTCACAGTATAAAAAGCTGTCAAAAACAAGCACTTGAATGTTAAATATTATTCAGACCTGGAGTATGCCAGTTGGTTGATGTGGTGGGTTTTTTTATTTTATTTTATTTTTTTTTTAATTGAAGGCTGAAAAAGCAGAAGGATTTATCAGACTTCCAGACTTCAGTGTGGATCGAGCAATTGAATGCAAAAAAAAGCAGTAAGTTTATCTCTTGTTCTCAGTTTTGCATGATTTCTACTTCATTGCAAGGAATGACTCTCAGTAGGCTTTGACAACAAAGCTGTGGGGAGTTCTTTTGTGTTGTATAAATAATGAGATATTAATTGAGCTACTGAAAGAAAACCATATTGAAAAGTATTTTTGAAATATCTCTGCCAGATGTTCTTTGTTAAAGCTACAAATAAAAAAAAAAAAAAAGAAATATCAACATGCCAAGTATTTTTTTTTCCTCTTTCTCTCATTCACTGATTATAAGTAATGTCTAGTCTGTCTCAGATACCTCCTCTTAGTTGAGGAGGTCAGCAGTGGTGCAAGTAATGCTGCTTCCCTCAAAGCTTGGACTATTTAGTCTTCTGTGGTGCAACTGAGCTTGGGCTGTACTTGAAGCCTTTGGTTGTGGGAGGAATAAAAACTTTGTTTAGCAGGATGCACATTTGAAAATATTGTCTCCAACTTCCATATGCAGCACTGACTTCCAGCTGTTTCTGAGCTCACTTCAAAGCTTTGGAGGGGTGTTGCTGTTCAAAGCTATAAAGCTCAGCATGGTTTTCTATTGTGTCCCTCAGGAGAAAGCCTTCGCTCTTCTGTTTGGGCCTCATGCTGCAAGTAGCTGTAGGTGTTCTTGAGGTTAACTGTGGGCTGGACTCCTCCAAGGAGAGGGGACAGCTGTTTTGAATATGGGGCACTCCATTTTGTTTTCTCACAGGCAAGGTTGAGTCACATAGTACAGAACCATCAGAAAACATTGTCTTTCGCTTCTGTGGCTGTTGGCTGTCAATGACTGGAAGGGAAACATTCTCATCACTTGTTTGGGATAGTATAAGTTATGAAAACTGTGAGGATTGAACAATACTGCTGGGTGAGCTAGGGCCCAGCCAAACCGTTTGTGTGTGTGCTTCCATAGGACAGTCTCCTAATGAGGGTACAAAAGAGGGAAGACACAGAGTCTCAGGACTGGATACTATGTTTTAGGAAAAAAAAAAGCTCTGAAAACTCTCACTGGCCGATATTCAACTAAAGCATACTTTGGGGCTGAGACCAACAGACTAATTTTTGGAGGTAGTCAGGGGACCAATTCATTTTGCTTTTTTTCAAACCTGCCATCTATTTGCCTCTTTGGTGCCTCTTAAAGCTTGTCTTGAAGAGTCATTCACTCTTCATCCACTGTGTGCTGTTTTGATTTTACTGTGTCACATGTCCTTTCCCTCAGCCATCATTTTTCCATGCTGTGAGGTCTTAGTCTGACTAATCTCTCATGGAAGCTGTTCAATGCCTTAGGTCACTGCTGGTGCTTCCTCTGAACCTTTTTCAGGTTTGCTTTACATTTTAGAACTGGAGGAAACAAAACTGCTCACAGTATTTGAGGTTTAGGAATGCAACAGTATTATGTAAGGAAATAATGGAAGTCCTTTTTTTATTCTTTATTCATTCCTTTTTGGTTCCTGTGGTTTATACTCTCTGAATAATGTGTGGCCTAGGAAATGAGCTAAAAATAGACTAGAGTTTTAAGGGGAGAGCTGTATGGATGGATAAACTAATCCAGACTAATACAGTGGAGCAAATATATATTTTAAATAATTCATTCTGGTATTATTTTTTCTTTCTTACATAAACTAGTTTTCTTCATATCTCTTCTATTTTTCTTTTCTTAAAGTGCAATTAAGATCAGCCACCCACAGATCAAGACGTTTTATTTTGCGGCAGAAAATGTTCTGGAAATGAACGCGTAAGTAGGAGTGACTGGTCATGTTTCATCCTGTCTCGTGCATGAGAACACCCTTTGAAAGTTCATTCTTTCACTGTCAAGTAGTCACTGACAAAGTTATCTGGGAAATTACTGAGTCTGGTTTGTTTTCTGATCATTGACTGTAAGGAAACTACTGCTATTTATTCACTAATGATAGTTGAAATCGGAATCACATAATTAGCCCAATTTTGACACTAATCTTCTCAACATTTGCTGGTAAAATCCCTTTCTGTTAGGGAGGTGCCAAGACTTGATAGTAAGCTTATTACCTTGGGAGAAGTGAGGGCTTAATGTAACTTTTTCCCAGAAGTGATCTAGGACTAGAGTATATGTGTGCTTTCAGAGTAGCACACCAGTTAACAAGGAGGATTAAAGGAATAGAAAGGGCTGTTTCTTTAATGTAAATAAGCATTTACTTTAGCGCCAAACTTTGTTCAGTTGAATGATCCTCATGACAGATCAGAAATTTTCTTTCCACAGGTCCTCAGATGAGCAACAACCAGATAGTTTTTAATGCAAAACATAAAAATAGTTATGAGTAGAGCCATTTTAGAAAACACTGAGCTATCAGAAAGGTATTATTTTCTACTGGTCTAATTTTGGCTGATTTAGATATATTGTGTATCTTCGACTTTTTTACTTCAGATTGCAGTCTGTGCACAATGCTCTTGCATTAAATGGCCAAATACTGGATACAAAGGGGTACAATTTAAATGGGAAGGGAGACCCTATGATAGTCAAGTCAGGTTTTTAATCATGGCTCTGCTTGTGATCTTTGTAAGATTCTTTGTAGGTCACTGACTATTCTTTCCCTCTATAGAAAGGAGACCTCATACATATTTGCCACAATAGAAAAGGAGAGAGGTTGAGAGAATGTGTGTGACCTTCTGAAAGGCCTATAGATACAGAAGTGTACAATACCACAGTAGTATATGTGCATAGATCTGTATTAATAAATCTATATAGATACATACAAGTTAATATACATGGAAACAATGTGTTGCACTTTGCCACTTGGAGCAGCACAGAGCATTCTGGTGGAGAGAGAACTATCCATTTCTGTACTCTTGCATTTCCTGCCAGAGCTCCAGAATGGAGTGACAGTTCTCCAGGCAGATAGGATGAGGATGACTGAGAATTAGGCACTGCTGGACAGGAATATCTCTGTAGAGAAAGTAACCCTGGTTGGAGAGAAGAGATGGAAGGATGTATGGAGAAGGAAAATTAGAGCTAACGGAGGACATTAGTAAGAGCTAATAGCCAGTTTGTAGCCCAGCTGGAAATTCTCATGTGAGAAATATTTGGTCTCATGTGAGTGAGTGATTGAAAGCTACACAGGTGTCCCAGCTCTTAAGGCCCCAGAATGATTTTCTTCAAACTCCACTTGGGTAAATTTCATTTTGGCTTAAAGCTAGTTAGCCTAGTGTTATAACAACTTGCACTGTGCTGCACTAAGTTCTCACTGTTCTAACTGACGATTTTTTTCCTTTGCAAAGTATAAAATACATGCCATTTAATACATAAAGTAAACCTATACTCATGCATATGTCGAAACAGACTAAAAGACATCTGTTCTCTTGGCTTCAGTCCAGCAAATACATATGTGAGTGGCCCTGCTGGACTCACTGAAGCATTTGTGTGTGTTCAGTTACTGGCATGCATCAATGCTGGATGGATCATGGTCTTTTGTAATTCTTCATGCATATATCTATATATGCATATACCTGTATGTTTGTCTGTTAAATCAACAGTGGATTTATGAATACAGTCATTTGCTTCATTAATTTAGCAGATATTTGCTACTGTCATGCACACATGAGAAGGAATGACATGCTGAGTAGCTGTGTGCATTTAGCTGGCCAGTTGTACACACTTACTAGTGACCTGTCTTCCCTTGTCATTAATGAAGTCCTAGAATTTTATTAGCAAATCTTTTCTTTTGTAAAAGTGGGTTTTCCTTTTAAAAATCATTCTGTTATGATTACTTGTCAGAAAAGAGTCAATAAACTACTTTTACAGAAATGACACATTATTTTTCTGAATTATGTGGCTCTATTGTTCATACTGCAGTTTAAAAATGCAGTTAGTTTGGCACTGATCTTACTAGCAATTTTCCCATTTCTCTAGTAGAACCAAGATAAAACAATTTTTTGTGTTTCCCATGAATGAGTCTTCATTCCTGCCCTTCATATACTCCCTATTTGGCCCTTGAGTTTTAATCTGAAAGGCTTGAGCTTTTTCACTTGTCAGTTTCTTAAAACCTGGGTAGATCTGAATGACTCCAGGCAAACATAGCAAGCCAAAAATATATCTAGGGGATGTTTTTTTTGCTCTAGAAAAATGCAGCCACCTAGGAAGATAAATTATAAAAAACCCTTGCTAGGAGCTTAAAGCAACACAGGAAGTGAGAGTTACTGAACCCAAAAGTACATAGGAAGCTGAAGAACCTGGTCAAAAAGTATGGGTTTAAGTGACTCAGATTCTTAGATGGTGCTGCAATAGTTTTGGCCAGGCTAGCTGACATCATCTTCTATGGCTCCCATGCCTTTTGCTTCATCTGAGGTGAAAGATGACACCTCAACAGCTGGATTAAATCACTGACATGATGTTATAGCATGAATACTTTTCCTTTAGCTTCCAAGTGTGAAACTTCTTGGTTATCAGTGATTTTGTTTCAAGATCAGGGAACGAAGATGTCTCAGGCAACTAATTCTGCTCACCACAGGGAATATTAGTATTCAGGTAACTTGTGCCTTTCTAGAAAAGGATCTAAGAAATAGAAAATTTGACATTTTGTCTTCAGGCTAACGAAAATACATGTGGAACACATCTGAAAGGAGCAGAAGTCTGTCTGAAGAGCATGCAAGTATCCCTGACTCTATATTCCCTCTGTTTCAAACACAGGTGGCTAAGTAAGCTGGGGATGGCTGTAGACCCTCAGGCACCAAACGGGAAGAATGAGGAAGGTATGATCTTAACTGGTTTCAGTGTGTAACTGCATTGTGTTCTTCACATTTTTTGTTTGGCCAAATTTTTGACAGCTGTTTTCTTTCTTTCAAACTGTCATCTTTGGTCTGTCTACTATCTGAGCTCAGAGAAACCGCATGGAGTAATCACAGAAAAATAAAAAAAAATAGTGAGAAACAGTGTGAGTGAGGGACATTTGGTGATCTTGTGAGAGGTGCATAACTACTTTCTGGCAGCTTGCTAAGCCTACCAAATGTGAAGACAAACAGCTGTGCTACTCTGGGTTTTGAGCTGGTGACTTGTATTGCAGGAGTTGTGGTGCAGCAGAGGAGCTTGCAGGCTTGGAAACACTGCACTGTAGAGCCATCCCTAATGTCTTCATCCTTCCTGAGGGTTTCAACAACAGTGATGCAGGGGAACAAGGGGCTGGTAGTGCTATTCTGAAGCCTACGATTTCCTTCAGAGCCAAGCCCAGGAGTTCATTACGGAATGAGTAACTTGAAAAGTTCCCAAGCAGTTTATTTATTGTCTCACTGGCCTAATAGAACTCTTTAGTTGGAGGATACCTGAACTCAAATCACAGACGTGGACAGAGGACAAAGTAAGCCCCCTGTCAGAGCATTTGGAAAAGCTGCTCATGGAGACGCATGTTCTGGGAGCTGTTTTAGAAAGAGAAGTGCTTTGGGTAGTATTATGTTAGAAAACCAGGGATGGACTCTCACCTGAGGAATATGTGCCATCATTTGAGCTTTTGACCCTTCATTTTTAGAGTATTGGTAACCAGTGCCCTTTTTAGAACTGCTCAGGTCGTGAAGGAGCTGTTATTGTGAAGAGGGAACTGGTATTTGCAGGTGATGCAGCCTGTTTTGTCTAAGTACTGAAATGTTCATCTCAGCATCTCTTCTGCTTTTTCCCAGAATTCAAGATTGTGGTTTGTGTTCAGGCTTGGGGCATGTAATTCCATTATTGATTGATTCGATCTGACTCTGTTAATACTCTCATTTATGCTCTACCATTAGAAGCAGCTTTGGGGCTGGTAAACACAGATACCACTTATTTCTGGAGATTCAGCAGCTCTCATCAATTTATTTGTTTTCAGTTCACAGTTCTTTCTTGTTAGAAAACTTGCTAATTCCAACACTATCTAATTCCTCCATAATGCCTGTGTGATCTTTGAACCCAATTTTGTATTCAACCAGTTTAGGATAGAAGGATATATTGAATATTAGGCTGTGTAGCAAGAACGGCAAGGTAATTATACTCAGTGAGGAAGTGTGCAAATATGTTGTTCATGTTTTCACAAGGGAAGAATTTGATGGAAAATGAGGATGGTCAAAATTTTGTACATAAAACCATTTTTTTTAAGCCTCAAAAAAAATTGGGATATTGATTGTATTGGCCGAATTGAGAAGTATAAAATGATACAAAATGGATCAGTCCACTAAATTAAGAAAAAAAACAAACAAACCATGATCAAAAGATACAAAACAATCCACTCAATAACCTCTGCAGCAGGTTGTCTAATTACCTTGCAATAACATAACATAGCCAATATTTCTTCAGTTTTTAAAGCTAGTGACCCATCTCCCCTTAAGGAAAAGACCTTCTGATTCTATTGTCAAACCCCTCCTTGTCTTTGCATGCATGTTTTGTCACAGGAGATCCAGCAGCTGCCTTGAGTGTGAGTGCAGCACCCACTGATGTGCCTGGGTGGATGTGCCTTTTGCAGAGGCATTGCTTCCAAAAAACACTGTCAGTACCCACTTCTCTTCCTGCTGACCTGGTTTTCCCCTCTGTATCACACCCCATAATTCTTCAGAAATCTTGGCTCTTGCTATGAAATTTCTTGTATATTCATGTACTTTCTATGCATTTTAACACCGCCATTTGCCTATTTAGAGTATCAGAAACAGCTGGGTTTTTTTTAGTTTCTTCTGTGTGCCTAAAAAGGGAGCTGTAGAAACAATAATCTTTTTACTAAGAGTTACTCAAACAGGCATTAATAGTCTTAGAATTTGATATAGACCTTATTGCAGCCAGTTTCAGTTCTTTATGCTTAGATGCACCAGCACATATTTCCAATAAACAGAATAGCAGCTATGCTATTCAAAACCCTTATGGTTCTGCAAATAATACAAGGAGAAAAAGTATTTAATCTCTTTATTAAGTTAGAAAGTTCTCTCTCGTATAAAATTCTTCTCTCTTACAATTTTATTCCCCTCACTCTGTGCTTACTAGAACCCCCAAATGACATGCACAGAAATAAAGTGTGCAGGTATTAATTTGATTAAAAGATGACATAATTACAGGTGATTGCCCAGAGACCATGCTAGTGCACTTCTTTCTAGTGGTGTGAACCCATGCAGCCCAGGTCTAACAAAGCAGTCCCAGAATATAAGCAATCCCATCCCACTGGGACAGAGCGCTGGACAGTTGCCGTCAGCTGCTCCTGGACAGCAGAAGTTGCTTTGTGTGCGCAGCCAGCAAAGTGAGGGAGAGGCCGTGTGGAGTGCTGGATCCCATGGAGACTACATGGGCAGTCTCTGTTCTGGTGACCCTTGGCACTCTCTCCTGTTGTCCTCACTAAGTTCTAACTTTGTCTTTGCAAACTCGCATGTCCCCAGCTCAGTCGGATGGGGATGTGTGTGGTCACCCTACACATGTAGGGCAAGCACTTGCTCCTGTAAAGGTTCCATGTCTGCTGAGAGATTTAGCAAAGGGAAATGATCTTTGTGGCCTTACAATACTTAAAGGGGGCCTGTAAGAAAGATGGGGACAAACTTTTTAGTAGGGCCTTTTGCAGCTGGACAGGGCTCTGAGCAACTTTGTCTAGTTGAAGATATCCCTGCTCATTGCAGGGAGGTTGGACTACATGATCTTTAAAGGTCCATCCCAGCCCAAACAATTCTATGATTCTATGATCTTGCCCAGTGTCTACAGCCAGGTTCTGGGAACAGGAACCAGACACATACTGCCTCCCTTTTTCTGTGTCTTATTTTATCAATGATTATCACTTTATTTAATCCACCTTTAAAAAAAATTGAGCAAATATTTTACCTGCTACACAGATAGTTGAAAGAAATAACAGCATGACTGCCTCTGCCATGTATCAAGAGATACTGAGTTTCAGTTGGTTGGGTTTGGGTTTCTGTTTGTTTTGGGTTTTTTAACTTAAAAAACCCAAAACAAACAAAACCCTCAAACCAACCAACCAACCAACCAAAGAAAGAAAAAAAAAGACAAGTGAGTGTAAAGTCCTAAAGTATTTTGTTTAGTGTTAATACTACCTCTGCACATGCACTGCCATGCTGTGTGGCGTGCCTGTGTGGGTTACCATGTGGTGATAAAAGACAAGGCTGCTCTGTGGTGCCCAAAGCACAATGTGAGCAATCTGTTTACTCAAAATTGCAGCCACAGCTCTAATGCCTGTTGCTAGCTCCAGGAAAACTCACTGCTTACAGAGATTAAGGGACTGTCTCTGCTACTTGCAACAGTTCTGCCTAACTTCTACTATGAATGAAACTTTTCTTTTAAAGACTGCAAAGACAGGGAAAAAACCCCTCCAAACCTATTTGTGAAGCTACCTAGAGCAGTGCACCCAGTGTTTCCTGTCATAGCAAGTTAGCAAGATTTTAAAAATTCGATAAATAAATAAATAAATAAATAAATAAACAAACAAACAAAAGAGAAAGAGAGAGAAAATATATGTTGACATGAAATTGTGTAGCATTACCACAAGTGGGTTAGGAGACAGTGACTTGTTAAAGTGTGGTACTCAGTCCAGAACATCCTATCTAGTGATCTTTGGTTACCACAGCACTGTAAGGAGTAAACGTGTTGCTCTAACTATTTTTTCTCATTTCCCATGTCTGCCTCAGAATGCTACAGTGAAAGTGAACATGATGATCCAGAAATAACAGATACGCCACCTCCGCCCTACACAGTTCAGCCATCAGCTCCTCCTTCGGTAAGTGTTTCAGTAATTAGTTTGTTTCTTGTTGCCAGCCGGTTGAAACAAAACTCTCTTGAGGTGGTGCAGCTTTAGAAATAACTTAAAACAGTGTCTGGAAATGTTTGCCTTCTGTGCCTGTGAATCGTGGATGCATTGACTGGCCCTGTCCTGTGGCAGAGTCTTCTTTTAAATACCCAGTTTAATGCCCCTTTCACTTCTCTGGTGACTCAAACCATTTTGAAACTTAAAAAAGAAGAAGTAGGGATCATGATCTTTTCATGTTCACGCATGTTTTTCCATATGGTGGAAGAAAAAACAAATGAGGGACAAGTAAATCTTAACATCTGTAGGACAAAAGTTAAACTGACCACCTGCATTAATTTGTCCACGTGTGAATGGATTTACAATTCAAAAATCAGCAGATATGTTGAGATGATAGACTGCAACAGTCCCCAAAAAACAGTTGAAGTGTTTCATGGTCATAATTTTTCTCTAAAAAAATGTCTAGAGACACATTGATTTCCAGGGGAATCCTTATGATCTGCTTTTTAAAACATCCCCAAATGGAGATTTATTACTATATGGATGATTGCAAAACTTCCAAAGGAACTACTCCAATAAGTTAGGAAAACATTTTTCATTCCAAAGGAAAAACAACACACAACACATACGTAAAGAAAAAGAAACACCTTCTGGCAGTCATAATTATTCTCACCCCCATTTTTTATTTAACACAAAGTGAAAATGAAAACAAAAATAAATTCCACTCAGTGAGGCACAGTTTTAATTTCAATAGCACTTTTCTTTGCATGGAAAAATGCCAGAAAAATAGAGGTGAGATCTAACATCTCCCTTTCTTGGCTTTGAAAAATTGAAATTAGACTATCCGCACCATGTGAGCAAAAGCTTTTACAGTTTGGTTGCTCAGCTTGACTTCACAAATGCTTCAACAATTTGCCTTTGTGATAGGTGCTCTTAGATGAAATACTTCATGTCACCTGTGTTCCCTGTGGGAATGCTTAGAACTCATCCATACGGTTTAGGCCAACATCTCTTTGTCCTTTGCTTTAGAATGCACATGTGAAAGTTTCCATTTTAAAACCAAAAATGCATGTGAAACACAATGTCGTACTTCTCATGAGAGGAATATAAATTTCTCCATTCTACAATGTTTGGGACAGTCTGGAGGAACTGTGAACAGACTAGAGAACTTATGTCTTCTAAGGAACAGCTGAGGGAGCTGGGTTTGTTTAGTCTTGAGAACAGGAGGCTTAGGGGCGACCTCATTGCTCTCTACACCCAACTGAAAGGAGCTTGCAGGGAGGTGGGTGCCGGTCTCTTCTACTGAGCCTGCAGTGAGAGGACAGGAGGAAATGGTCTTAAGCTGTGACAGGGGAGATTCAGATTAGGTAATAGAAAAGTTTTTTTCACTGTTAGGGTGGTCATGCATTGGAATAGGTTGCCCAGGGAGGTGGTGGAATCACAGGCCCTGGAGGTGTTTGAGAGGCACCTGGACCTGGTGCTGGATGATGTGGTTTAGGGTTTACGGTGGTAGTGCTGGGTTGTCTTAAAGGTCACTTCCAGCCTTGATGATTCAATGATTCTATGAATGACTTTGAAAATTTACAAAAGTGAAGAAACTGCTATAAACAAATGATACTTGCAATCTGATATTTGCCCTCCTTATCTTCTAAATTGATTAGTACTTACGTGATGCAGCTGTATTAGAAACACAGGAAAGCAAATCTACCTTGTTGTTTTTAATGTAAAATGGAAATAGTATACAACAATGAATTGCAGAAGTTTATGTATCATAATAAAAAAATTTGTCACTCTGTTTAGTTTATTTGAATAAATCTTATTTCTGGTTTACCAAGTTATAAATAGGTATTCCAGACAAGTCCCTCTATTGTGTTTGCAGCTTGTCCAGGTTTCCCTAGCAACACCACAGTAATTTTCAGTACTTTCAGTCTAGTTATCATCTGTTTTAATCCTTACGCAGATCTATTCTATATACATATTGAGAACATAAACTTGCCAGAATTGTGTTCTGTCAATACTGATATGGATACTGACACTGACCAGTAGCAGATGACTTGCAGGAGGAGTAAATTTCTGCAGTAGCGAGAAATCTGGCTCTCATATCATCATGATCTCATCACAATTTCTGACAGTTTCTGTGAAGAGCTTCACTATAAGGCTTTGTCTTCTCTTCCATTACTTTACTTATCACTGTCAATTGATTCTGTTCTGGATATTTTCATGTATAGTTTTGTGTTTCATGTGTATCGCTTGTGTATTTGACTCTATTGGCTAATGTCTTCGGTGGTGTTTGGTGGGAAGAAGTAGCCTAGTGATAGTTCTTTGTGTGTGAGTTGTTTTTGGTGACCAGATGATAGTAAAAATCAACCAACATAAACGTCTAATGTAGACAAAGACCTGGGCACCAAATCACTTGACTGGGAAGCTAAATACTTTTCAAAACTTTGTTCTTTCTCTTAACCTTTCTTTATGTGGAATTGTGCATGTATCAGATCCTTTCTCACTCAACTCCTCTCGAAGAAAGATGACTGTTAGGTGTCTCTGAGACCTCTCTGGTTGTTTGTGTTACTGTTGAAGCAGATGAACAAATATACTACTGAGGGCCTTAGGATGTCTTAATGATTTCTCATGTGTTTCTAGTGAAATTTAGATCCTTTTCCATATTCATGTGCTGAAGGATGGATATTAATAAGTGAATGAGAAGCACAAATCTTGTACCATTCCCCATTTCCTGCCCTTTGTCCCATAACTATCTGTGTTTTCTTTCTATCATTAACTTGCCATCATATTACCTATCAGCCTTCTTACCTTGGTGAATGAATATCCTTTGAAAAGACCAGGTAAAATACTTTTTTTTACTTCACTGTACTTCAGTGCTTGGGACCATTTTTCTCTATCTGGGGTTATTGTGTTTGTGGAATTTTTGAACGCTTCAAGAAAACCTCATGCTCAATGGCTAATTTGGAGTTTCACTTCTGCACTCTTGATTAGACCAGTAAAGTGAACACAAAGAATGAAGGTGAGTGTGAGACTAGAATGGAAGGCTACATTCAACACAATACTTTTCCTTGGTCTTTTGTTTCTAGGCATTATCAGGTTTGTCTCTCTATTATCTCTGGCCTCCTTGTGTTTTAGTTTGTGAAGCTACTGCTCTGTAAGAGATTGGCTGCCATACCTCAGGCTAGTTTGAATGGATATCTAACCATATTGCAGAAAATTATGGTCATTTAGCATTTCAGCAGAATACCTCTAACATATAGAACCTAGGGACAAAAATAACTTGTAAATAATTTTTCTTTTTTTCTCCCCCCTGCCCCTGCTTTTTGTTTCTGGAAAGCAGGATCAGCAGAAATCATCTTTCACCTCAACTCTGTCAAGTGAAGCATCTTGTTCTCTTTCCTCTCCTGAAAGCACTTTCAGCTCCCAAGAGTCATCATCTTCCTTGGCAACAAAAGTGGTTTATTCTGAGAGGCAGTCCTGGCTTGACCTAGTTAACAGCTCTGCCACAGAAGACGATCAGCCTCTAACTTTCTGCGTACAGATTCATTCTGAGGAACCACCAGAAGTAGTGTGTGGAGAAGCTGCAGAAAGCCAGGAAGTCCAGCTTTCCCAACCCGATGGTGGATCCCAGAACTCTCACTTAAGTGCAAATGCACACTGTCTAGCTGTGCCGGATGCAACGGGACAGAGGTCACTAGTCAAAGGTGAGCTAACGAGAGATGAGATTTTTGCTACAGAGCCAAACAATATGAGAGTTCAGGGTTTTTTTCAACTTCTTTTCCCCTTTTTCCTTTATGCTCTTCATTGATGAGTTTTCCAGTGGCACATTATTTTAAACAAACATTTACTTTATTGCACATGAAATATATGACCTAGTATCTAGTTGGTAGGTACATTTACAACTTTTCTCAAATTTTATCTGTATATTAGATCATAGCCTCTGTATATGAATCTAACATAGACATGATATTATTAATTGTCTTTATTTTAATGCAGATGTCTTTTATTACTTAGGATTGAATTACCATGTTAAGAAACTGTGTCACAGAATGGACACTCCTCTAATCAAAATGGAACATGTGGTTAGGTTAATCTAATTTTAAAAATAAAAGCAGTTTCATTTATTTGAAGTATGTACTTCCTATTTGTTTCATTAAGCTTCACTTTAATCAAGAGAAAACAACAGCAGTCCTGAATCAGAAAGTTCATTAAGATGGGATTTTGTTTAAGCAAATAGGTGTCTGCACAGGTATCCTTCTACTGAAATGTACTGCTAAAAAAAAAAAAAAAAAAAAAAAAAAAAAAAAAAGTTGGCATAATTCCAGAGTTTTGCCATCATTACTGTTCATAACTCTCCTGTGTAACAAGGCAATATCTCCTGCCTTTTGAGAAAAGCTTGTTTGTTGTGCATTAAAAGCTATTGAAGCCTAAGAGTTAGTGACATACAGTTATGCTGCCTAGAGAGACAACGCACAAGGAAACAACAATGTTCTTGTCCATCAGCTCTTCTCATGATTCCAAATCCTTCTAAAGACTTGAAGTGAGTACTTTGTTGCTGAAAGAGCAGGCTTGTCTCAGCATAATGCAAAACAAAGGTGCATCTAAAAGCTTAAGCTGCAGGTAGTGCAAAGGTGGAAAGAAACAGCACTGGAGTCATTAGGAACTCAGGGTATGTCTCTGTTAGGTGAACTTGAAACTGATTGAAAAATTATATAGTATAGTATAGGGCATGTTAGTTACATTGCCAGTCTCCCTATTGTTTTACAATTTTAGCACCCTTTAATGTTGTCACGTTTTTCTGATTTAAAAAAAAAAAAGGAGCAAAATACAGTTTTTAACAAAAGTGAAAATTAACTCAGTGCTTTGTGCTCAGCTTCATTATCCATCTTTTAGGCTGCTCTGCTAGAAAATTTCGTAGCAATGAAGATCAGTGAGAATTAAAAACCAGAGTGAGTATATGTGCTATTTTTATGAGGTGGATAAGAGTGCTGTGCTTTGACAGAGTTACTGTGGAACCCAATTCCCCTAAGTTCTGGCTTTGTAAGTTGTGAAAGGGCTAGGGATAACAGAAAAGGGGTCCCTAGTGAAGATGTCATAAAGACAAGGTAAATTCATTGCTCTCCGTAATTTTACCTTCTGGGTTAAATTGGACAAAGTAATACCTTGGAAAAAATTACTTGGGATGTTCATGTGGGTTGTTGGGATGTAGGTCACATATGGCATAGTGGCTTATAGATCCTGTTGAACGGGCTTCAGTGGTTGCTCTTCAGAAATCTAAACTTTTGCTTAGAAAATATTACTCTAGTATTGTCTGCAATCCTGCAACAATGTATAGGTTAATGTTTTCCAACATAACTGTAAGGGTAACTTTTTTCTAGTAACTGTAATATACTTTTGTGGATGGTCATAGAATTAGCATTATAATTCATAATCATTTAAAGTATAGTTTGGTAGGCTCAATGATACTACCCAGTAAAAATGGGATTAAAATGTAAATCGAGGCACATTTTGGCATATTCCTGCCATTTGCAAGGTGGTTTAACTTTCCTAAAATTTTTCCCTGGGAAATTAAATCTTCTGTGGCTCATTTCTTAACTGATGGACAACCCTGATGGCAGAATACAGAACACTCCCATCCTAGCCACACCAGTGATCACTGACAGAATTCCAGAAACAGATAATTTCACTGAGACAGTCACTATGGAAACTGTATAAATTGTCTCTGTTGTAACCCATTGTTGAGCAAGTAAGGTGTACACAATACACAAGTTTTTCTTTCCTTTATCAGTCTGCATATTATGGGGAGGGCATGAAAAGTGTTGGTGTGTGGGATCCTCCCCTGCAATGGCCACTGAAAAAATTAAGAAAATAATTTGCAAGGAGATTAAGCTACTTTTGTTTGAGAATGAAGTAGGAAAAAAGGATCAATGTAAAATAACAATTCAGTTCCAAGTGAAAGCTATCAAAAAGGACACAGTTCTGGTTCTGAGGCTTACCCCACAAGAATTTCCCACTCCAGTTAGTTGATAAGGATGTACCCAAATTCTGTGCAGTGTTGTGGGATAAAAAAAAAGTAGCAAAGTCTCCTGATTTACAAAAACTGCTAAGAACACCCTTGTTATCTGACACAAAGTGAGAAGGCATGCCTCAGTGCAGTCTGTATTATTTGCTTTACAGTGCTTCTGAATAGTGCACTTCTGACATGTTTCAGAGTAATGAGACTGCATCCAGGAGGAGACAAGTCTGTCTTGTCTCAGCATTTGTCCAGAAAGCACACATTTCCTGTGTGTAAAGATGGCCCTGCTGTCATCAGAACAGCTATGTGGTCTTTGATCCCACTCCCCACAGAACCTACAGGTGTGTCCATGCTCCTCCTTCTCCTTGTGAGGATAAAAACCCCTCTTATATACTCTGCTTTCTGGCCACATTCTGCATGGTAAAATCCCCTGACGAATTTTTGGTTGTAACCAGTGAGAGCCTAGAGCTGAGGTGAAAGTTTTGAGAACTGACGAGAAAAAGTTCCTTGTTGTTTGACTGACTTGTTGTTGGCAAAAGTCAGAAATGAAGTTCATTGTAAGAAAAGTTGTTACCCAGAAGGAGGAAAGAGTAGTTGTGGTTTTGTGGGAAGAGCTTATCATCAAAAAGTGCAGAAATAGTGAAGAAATTTTAGTGATGAGTTAAACAATGAAAGAATAGATTATTTTCAGAGATAAATGGATGAAACTCTGTAAGAGAATCCTGAGATTCAACCAAAATATTAATGGATTATTTTTTCAGTAAAAATTGTTTAATAGACTCTGCTAAGCAACTGTGTCTAGTGCAAGGAGCTATAACATATGATATTTTTAACAGCCTTCCCAGCCACTGTTAGTGGTGTTATGAACATTCTCAGCCTTAATTCTCTGCAACAATTACTGGGAAGACTTTTCATAGCAAAGAACAATATACAGTTCCAAAGAAGGGGAATTTATCAGTTTTCTCTTTTGAAAGGAAATCATCATTATGGTTCTATTTACATTTGGGGGATATTTAACGCTTTGGTGTTGCAGCTTGCTACATGCACAATGACAAAGGATTCTAAGCTGACTGTGACTCAAAGAAACTCAAAGATAAGCAAGAAACAGTTGAGAATACAAACAACTAACTGACTTTGTGCTCTGTATCCAAAAGCTGGCCTTGCCCCCTTTGGGATGTATAAACATGCTCTGCAGCTAAACTCTATCCTTTATGTTTCTTCTGGCAAACACTAGAACAAAAAGTATCTAAGACCGACTCCCATTATCATCAAAAAATGTGATAATGAAAGAAGATCAGAGAAACCAAAAGAGAATAGGAATATCTGTATTTGTTTAGGGTTCTACTACTATACCAATAAGGTCCTTCTTCTTTGCATTTTCTGTGTTTTTTATTGTCATGTGAAGTTAATGCATCTTGGCAAGGAATTCCTGTTTTACCACTTTTGGTTTGTTTTACCTTAGCTCACAGTAGTTGGTAGAAGATCAGTGTGTGCTGATATTTTCAGAAACCTGGACAGCTTTTCAAATACCACTTGAATTATATCTGAATTGGTATTGTGGGAAGGAGTTGGTTAAATAGGAGCTGGATGAGTTCAATTCCTTCTGGTCTTGGAACTGACATCCTCTTCCCCTCTGGAGTCTGCCTGTGCCAGTAATAGCCAGAACAGATCTTCTGGTGTGCTGTATCCCCTTTGTTTCTCCTGCAAAAGTTACAGAAAATGGCAAGATCGTGACTGGGACTAGCCAAGAGGTATACCTATGGAGAGAACAACTGTAGAGAAATAACTGTGTTTGAATAACTCTTTTGTTTCTCATCAAAAAACTTTAGAAATCATGGTGAAAACTACTGTGCTACAGTTTTCTCAACTTTGTAAAAAAGAGACACTTAATTGTGTTGTTTCCAGTTCAGTCAGTTTATTAAAATTCTATCGCTAACTGCTGAGTGCAATATGCTCCTATAGACAACAGCATCTAATTGTTGGTGATAATGTAATTTTCCTGTTTTTTATTTGCAGTCTCTCCTACCTTTAGTTCTGTTTTGGAGTTTGAATAAGCTACGCTCACCTAATTAAAATTATTCCTGTATATTCTCTTCCATAATTATGTGGGAAATGAAATTTCCCTGAGGTGACATTAAAAAGGGGGTGAGTAGGTAGATAGGTGAGGGCAAAAGTGGTTTATGAGTTTTTGCCTCTGCTATCCCCACCCGGGTTGTATGTACTGTTCCATTGGCATTAACAATTTTGGCAGAATCAGAAAAAGAGATGCTGGAAAAGCTATAAAAAACTCGTAAGAGTAGTAAGGACAGGAGGAAGAATCAGATTTTTTTTCTTACCCTGGGATTAATACACAACTGGGCATCTGTGAGATCTCAGTTACAGATTGGGAGAACAAACATTTACATTTCAGCTCAGATTTAATAAGATATGTTCTGTTGGAGGTAATTTTCAATGCAAAATGCTCTTTCTGCCAAACACTTCCCATTTCTATATCTTTACCACTGGGAAACAATCAGCTTTATTTTTCACAGCTGCTTTTTGAAAAGTTCTGGATAGTTTCACTTTTGTAGGCCTAAAGAGCATTAAAGTTGATATTTCAGACAGGCTTCTCTATTGCTGCTCCAAAGCGGGGAGTCTTAATACCTTAATGTCTCCAACCTGTGGCAAGTTGGCCAACAGGAGGATGGAAGGTGGAAATTGAGGAGGTGAAGAGCAGGCACACTGAATCTCTAGCAGCTTGATCTTGTCTGTGATATCTCCTGTTATTTAGACAGAATCAGAATTTGTCAGAAGTTGTGCCTTGCCTGGAATACTACTTCTACCCTAACGTAGAAGGTTTCTTTCTCTTGAATATGAAACTGTGTTAGTGCAGAACTTCCCTTTCCCTCAGGCCATCACTGGTTACAGAATCACAGAATCAACTAGGTTGAAAAAGACCTCTGAGAGCATAGAGTCCAACCTATGACCTAAAATCACTGTGTCAAGTAGACCATGGTGCTGAGTGCCACATCCAGTCTTCCCTTAAACACCTCCAGGGACAATGACTCCACCAGCTCTGTGGGCAGCCCATTCCAATGCTCAATCACACTTTCTTTGTAGAAATCCTCCCCTGGCACAGCTTAAGACTGTCCTCTTGTCTTATTGTTGGTTACCTGGGAGTAGAGACCAACCCCCACCTGGCTACAACCTCCTTTCAGGTAGCTGTAAAGAGCAGAAAGGTCTCCCCTCAGCCTCCTCTTCTCCAGGTTAAACCACCTCACCTCTGTCAGCTGCTTCTCACTGGACTTGTGCTCCAGACCCTTCACCAGCCTCATTGCCCTTCTTTGGACATGTTTCAGCACCTCAATAACCTTCCTAAACTGAGGGGCCCAGAACTGGACACATCACTCAAGGTGTGGCCTCACTAGTGCTGAGTAGAGGGGAAGAGTCACTTCCCTGATCCTGCTGACCACACTATTCCTGATGCAGGCCAGGATGCCATAGGTCTTCTTGGCCATGTGGACACATTGCTGGCTCATGTTCAGTATCCCATCAATCTGAACCCTCAGGTGCCTTTCTACCTGGCTGCTCTCCAGCCTGTAGCACTGAATGGGGTTCTTGTGGCCAAAGCGCTAGACCTGGCACTTGGCCTTGTTGAACTTCATACTGTTGGATTCGGCTTATCAATCCAGGCTGTCCAGGTCCCTCTGCAGAGCCCTCTACTCTCCAGCAGAGCAACACTCCCCCCCATCTTGACGTCATCTGCAAATTTGCTAATGGTAGACTCAATCCCCTTGTCCAAATGAGGATATTAAACAGGACAGGGCCAACACTGATCCCTTGGGAACTACTAGTGACCAGCTGCCAACTGGGTGCAGCCCCATTCACCAGCACTCTCTGGGCCCTGCCATCCAGCCAGCTCTTAACCCAACGAAGAGTGTACCTGCCCAAGCTGTGGGCTGCCAGCTATTCCAGGAATATTTTATGGGAGACAGTCTCAAAGGCTTTGCTGAAATCCAGGTAGACACATCCGCAGCCTTCCCCTCATTCACTGGGTGGGTCACCTTGTCATAGAGGGAGATTAGGTTGGTCAGGCAGGATCTGCCCCTCCTAAATCCATGCCAGCTGCTTCTAATCCCCTGGCCATCCTGTATGTGCCGTGTGATCATACTCAAGATGATCTGTTCCATAATGTTGTCAGTCTCCAAGGTCAGGCTGACTGGCCTGTAGTTTCCCAGATCTTCCTTCTGGTCCTTCTTAGGGATGGGCATCACACTGGCCAGCTTCCAGTCATGTGGGACCTCCCAGGTTAGCTAGGACTGTTGATAAATGATGGAAAGTGGCTTTGTGAGCCCTTCTGCCTGCTCCCTCATCACCCTAGGATGGGTCCCATAGATTTGTGTCTAAGTGGCTCAGCAAGTCACTAACTGCCTCTTCCTGGATTACAGGGGGCTATTTGGCTCCTCATCCTTGTCTACCAGCTCAGGAGGCCAGTTGTCCTGAGGCCAACTTGTCTTATTGTTGACAGGTTGTTCTTTTCCATTTTCCTCATTGTGGATACACAGCCTTGCAGAATTTTCCTCAGAAGTGCTCTGAAATTTCAACAGGCTCCAAGGTTTGAGTGAAGGGCATGGTGCAGGATCCTGGAAAGACAGATCCTTCCAGTGGTATCGCTCAACAGAATTGCTTATAGTTAGTACTGCCAAGGGAAGGGAAAAATGCACAGTGCACATGTTCTCCCTGCTTGCATGTACGCAAGCATAAATGCTCACAATATGTAATATCCTTCCAATGTGGCCATTTGTTCCTTACCACTAATCCTTCAGTAGGTCCTGAGAGAAAAATGAATGTATTTTATCTTAAAAATAGAATGAGATAAAGAAGTGCTGTAGTAGCATTTCAGTTTCCTAACTTGCGTGACTGAGACAGAAAGTGCTTAGCTTGTAGAGTGGCTGGTGGAAGAGATAACTTGCAGTATTTTATTCTGAAGTGATTTTAAATGTGCCTGCTCTTTTCTGTGTGACCCAGCTGAAAAGACTCACTCCAGAGAAATGCTGGTGGGGCCCAACCTGTCCATATTATTAAGATTTTTTTACCAGTGGAATATACCCATAATTATAAACCTTCAGAAGTTAAAAAAAGCTCAGAGTAGGGGTGTTACATTTGTCTTTGTGAGGCTTACATAGAAAATAGGTTCATTTTTACACTAGGGCATGTGCTTGTGTAACTGTGTGGGTTTTGCATATATTTTTACTTTGTGATGGAAAGCAAATACTTTGTAACAATTTGGTAGTATGGTCTAGACATCACAGGTTTCTTTCATACGAAGAATCCAAATCCCTGAAGCCTAAAAGTACAGAACTGCTAAACGCCTGTGCCTCTGTTAGAGACTTGCTGCTCTGCAGGTCAGTACTCTGACTCCAGGTGTAAGCTATACCAGGTTCTGGGAATATGTGTCAGGAATATTTGTATCTGGAGACAAACTCCTGTCTGTGCTTAAGCTTTGAGTCACATGACTTTATTTCTGTTATCCAACGTTAATTTTCTCTCAGGTGTTTTGTGGGAAAAACAAGCGAGTAAACTACAGGTAGTGATTTTCTTAGTTTACTTTTGTGGCATTAAGAGGCATGTAGAATACTGTAACACACCATTGTGTGAGTGAGGAGAAATATATTTTCTTATCACCTCTTCCCCTTTCAGATTTAGAGCATCAAACTAGTGGGTTCAGTGGCAGTTTCAAGCCTGCAAAATGTGGGGTTTGGCTTTCTGAGCTTGGCTCAGGGAAATTCAGGGTACTGAGGACACTGAAATAGGTAACAGAGTCTGCCCTCAGCTTATAAGGGTTTACTGGCAGACATGCCATTTGTCAATAGCAATAGTATCTGTTTCTATACAAAACTACAATATGAAGATACTCATTTGTTATTTTTCAACTACTGTTGAAGTGCGTCAAAGATGGAGTTGGAAGTACTATATATCTGGCTCTACACAATCTGTAGGTTTCACTCATCCTTGTTTTCCAACAATTTGCTGAAATTCTGTGTGGTTGCTTTACTGTCATTTCCTTTATCCAGCTGATCTGAAGAATCTGGCACATTCTCTTCCCTCTGAAATTATGTGATCCTGATGAATCCTTTTGGGGATGGGACTGATGAAATAATAGGATATAGGAGAGGAGTTTAATGTTGTGGTGTTGAAAGACACTGAAGGAAGTGAGTGCATGTTGGTGGTCATGTGTGTCATCAGAGAGGCTTTTGCTGGGCTTTTCTGACTTTGGCTCCATCTTTTTCTGTCCTGAGTATTACCATCCTCCTAAGAGTCACCCACAAGTGTATGGAAGATATCACTTTCATGCATGCTTTCATGTAACCCTTTTAGGACACTGATGAGTCTAGTGAGTGAGCCTCAAAAAGTATCTGGACCTTATGTCCCCCATGGATTGACTACATTTAAAAAGTTGCTGGACAGGATTGGAGCAATTTTTTCCCCCCCTTCTTATACACTCTTTCTTGGATAGCTGATAAAGGTCAATTTATCTCTCATAATGTTGCTCTGTACAGTTCTGATGGCTGATGTCCACAGTAGAGTTGAGCCAGTTCTGTTCAGTAGCTGGCTAATGAAACAAACAGCTGCTTTATCCCAAGAAAGTAGGCAGGAAATCAGTTATGATTACAAGCCTTATGGCATGAGCCGACAGTTTTCAGGAAATACTACTGCCGTGTATTATGCCTTACACTTCCATTTTTTTCTGTTTCCTGCAGCTTGTTAAATATACAACAGTTCTCCTTTTCCTCCCCCAGCAATGTACCAGTGTTGGAAGTTATATTTAGTCCTTGTCAAATTACAGTACACTTTTTATAACCACACAGTAGTGAAGAATAGGCCAGCAACACAGTGAAGGCAAATATTTGTAGCATATCATAAACCTTTTTTGTAATCTAAATATTTAGAGAGAACAGGGGTGTAGGAGGAAGCTGTACTTTATAAAACATGGAAAAGATAAGGAGCAGCTTCCCAAGCATGCTGACATGTTGGAGAATTCTTTTTGGCTGTAGCATTAGTGAGCAAAAGGATTTCTTCCTTTTGTTCAGAAAATACTTGCTGACTGAAGATGATTTAGAAAAGTAAATATTTAACATTTTATTAGAAGAAAAAAGTGCACAGCTATTTCAGTGGGTGTATGAGGGACTGCAGTTGAGAAGAATCAGCTACTACTCCCAGTGGAATAAAACCAAATGTTATTCCAGTGGATCTGGAGGGATTCACTAGCACCTCCAACATAGCAATAACTTAAAAATTTTCATTTAGTGTTCACTGAAGTAGAAAAGCTTGCAGTATGGACTGAAGGACAAGAAGTGAGTTGCACAGTCTGTTACTGAAAATGTTCTTCTGCTAAAATGCCCCTACATATACCTGGGGTACATTCTTGGTTTCCATCTGTTCAATTTTAAGTTGTCTTATTCTGAGAAATGTCTTTGCTTCAATTTTCATCTTATTATATTCTCAGCTCCTTGCTTGCTTTTCCTTTCATGTCCTCACTGTCATGGAAGATGGTCCTGCAGCTTGGGAACCATCAGAATAATTAACGTGGAGATAATCAAGGCTTTGTTGTGAGGCTCTACAAACAAATTCTCTGCTGCAATCTGTGAAACTCAGGGGGTAGGCATAAGATGCCCCAAGCGTTATTGCTTTAATGTGTTTCCTAGGGAGCTTCTCTTGGGGCCCCTGAAATGTTACTATGTTTCATTTAATTGCTCAATTTTTTTAAAAAACCTCTGTTCTCAGTGATTACCAAAACCTGATGATGAATCATCACACCAAATAGAATTTGACCTGTGAGTTGTCAGGTAGACATGTAACTCACTGTAGGGAAGGGTGAATGAGTGTAGATGCTATTGAAGTTGGTTTTATTCAAATAGAATTACTGACAGTTTTTCAAAGTCTGATAAATTCAGAGCATTAAAGCAGCACTTTATTAGCGGAAATACAGGCTCCGATCTGCTTGGATCATTACCTGATTCTTAAAAGCATTTGAATTTGAAAGTACATCTTTCTCACATGCATTGTTATCCTAGAAATTGACCTAAAAGTTGCCCTTGGTTTTAACTTTAATACCATTACTTTTTGACTTGGCTCAGAGCCTTCCTGATGGCTGAACATAACATTTCTATCTGCTGCCACATTCATGTTCTCATACCCAATTTATTCTTTTCTTTGCAGACCAGGAAAAATGTGATGATGATGAGATGGAGCGACTTTACAAGTCATTAGAGCAAGCAAGCCTGTCTCCCATTGGTGATCGTCGTTTGTCAACAAAGAAGGAACTTAGGAAGTCATTTATCAAACGCAGCAAAAACCCCTCCATTAATGAGAAACTTCACAAAATTCGAATGCTGAACAGCACGTTAAAGGTGAGTTTGCAGATCTGGCCAGGGAAATGTCTGAGACAAAGAAACAGTTTGCCTGAAAAAAAGAAGCAGCATAGACTTCAGCCAAACTCTAATTACATATTTACTGAAAACCCCAGAGAATTTGGTTAAGATTTTGAAATCTTTTTCTGTTTCATTCTGATTATTGATATATGTTTTGTTGTTCAATTTGAACTGGAAGCAGAGGCAATAGTTCAGAAGGGACTCTTCTTGAAGAATTTCCAGCCTATTTGGAAAATTTAATAAAGAAAGCTTCTTTTAGCTAGCTGGAAAACTTGCACGCTCAGCTGAATGCACTAAACAGGGGAGCCTTAAAAAAGAAAAAGTAGACAAAGTACATTGATGATAAAGGACATGAAAATGACCCTGAGCCAAAAAAAGTTTTCCTTATGTGATTATTAGAGAATGTACAGGATGTGCCAAACCTATTGTAAAGACCTCCTGTAACTAAAATATTTTTAATAACAAAAGCATCCTGCTTTTATGTTGGAAATATATCTCAAACTGGAGGGGTGTAGGGGTTCAGGAGGCGTTCCATGAAAGGGCCAGTAAATCTGTCTGGAATATAGGGATTTATGAGGCTGTTTATTCGCCAGCATCAAGTGTCATGGGATTTCAAAGCCTGCATCTGAATGGTACTGTGGGAAACAAAAATCTTAATCACAGCATGTATATTGAAGGAGAGGAAAGAATAAATTCAGATCTTGGGCTTCACTTGTTTCTTTTTATGCATTAGAAACAGGAATTGAGTATCTTGTTTCACATGCATGTATTTGTCTTCAAGCATTGTTAAGCTGGAGAAATCCATGTGGTTGGTCTTGATGACCTTAGAGCTCTTTTCCAACCTTAACAATTCTATGATTCTAAAAACTTATCCTCTCAGCATAATCATTGGTTTAATTATTAGTTGCAATGAGAGGCTTGGCTTTGGCACCTCAGGTTGCATTGAAATTCCTGAAAGACGCAACTGGAAAGATAATTGGGAATTAAGGCATTCTCCCTGGGAGACTCACTAATAAATCTAAGAACCAGTTAGTAAAAGATGAAGTTGCATTTTGTGGGACAATCACTTTCATCAGCATGGAACTGAATAAAAGCCTTACTGCCAGACATGAGCAAGGAGGACAACTGTACATTCATTAGCATGGGAGTACGTATAAGTTGTGATTAACAGTGTTTGTAATCTGAGGCTTGTCTAACACTTGTATTTAATATGGAGAAGTCATTTTTGAAGTGTTCATAATGTATAAAATGTGTTGATTTTTTAAATGTAGTACAGACACTTTTTCATAGACACAAACAGAGTTCTATACACAGCAGTATGTAAGTTACCCTGTCTGAAAGGCAAATGTCTGCTGTGGGAAAGTGCCATATTCTTTATATCAGTGGAATGATGTGCTTTTAAAGTCAATTTTCTTAGCATGTAACATGCGACATAAGATAATTGGTAATGATCCACTGGAAATGTAAAAATCAGGAATTTTTTCTTCTGATCTATATGTACTCTGCTTTAATTAAAACCCTATTAGTTTTGGAAGTGATTTATGAAAGTTTCAGTGCAATTTTAACTTTAGACTTTTGACTCCATTTCTTTAACAACAGATTAATGTTGCTGCCACAATATATCATTAACAAAACATGCTTTGGATACTTTGGAAGAGACAGAAGCTATGCACAAATGCATCACAGTCTTAGTGAATGTGAAAATTGGATTTAGTGCTACAGGAAAAATTCCATGGCATGACTTTTTGCCACGAAGTTTGGCCAGTGGAAATACTCTTTTTGCCCTTCTACTTTCCTATCTCTTCTCTTAGGCTAACTGCACATATCTCTGCCTCAATACCAGAAGTCTTCTTACAAGGGCTAACACTGAACAGTTGAATAAGCTTTTGTGTTTAAAAAGCAGCTAAGTCATCATAGAGATCAGAGCAGCTGAAGGTTCATTAGAGTAGCAGAGCAATATGGATGTATAAACAACTGATTCCTACTATCAGGAAGTGAAATGAATGCACGGGAGTATTTTCAAATTGTTTTCAAGGCACAGAGTGTCCTCAGGTGTGTTGAAAGGGTGGTAACAGGAGAAGATGGCTGGAACTATTCCATTACATTCACACACAGACTCGAGGGATGAAGCCAGGCAAAAGCAGTTTGGGTTTGTTAGTGCAGCATGGTGCCTCCATTCAGAAATTGTAGCTGCTAACTAGGGCTTCTCTATCCTGTAGTCCACTGCATGGATAGGCAGAAAGGTCTGGAAAAGTGAAGTGGTTCATAATGTCACCACACGTGAGGACACTAATGAACATTAATATGTGAAAAGAAGATGCAATGAGGACAGAGCTAGGCTATGTTCAGTGGTGCCCACTGATAGGACTAGAAGTGATGGATTCAAACTGAAGTACAGGAAGTTTCCTCTGGATATCAAGAAACACTTTTTCACTGGGAGGGTGACCAAACACTGGCACAGATTGTTCAGAGAGGGTGTTGAATCTCCATCCTTGGAGATACTCAAAAGTCATCTGGACATGGTGCTAGGCAGACTGTTGTAGTAGGTGGCTCTGCTTTAGGAAGGGGATTGGACCAAATGACTTCCAGAGCTCCCTTCCAAACTCAACTCTTCTGCAGTTCTGTGACATACAGGGTCTCAGTGCTCCTATATCAGTGACTGCTTATGTCTTACAAGAGAACCAGGGTGTCTGCAATATTTGGTTTGAACTGCTATTGCCTAAAAGTAGTTACCAGATTTATTAATAGTATCCAGTGGTAGATGGCAGCCACATGTGCTCTAGCCACTCTACTGCTAGAGTACAAATTATGTCCAAAATTATGTTCAGTCTAGCTCCCAGAGAAGAGACATTTATAGTGTGGCTGTGGAATAAGTATTTTTTTGGAAAGTTAGAACTGATGTGAATGATAGAAATAAATCCTGTTGTGTCTATTTTCATACAAGTACTAACTTGTTGTGAAACGGCGTAACAATGTGTAATTTTGAAATGAATCTTCTCTCATGAAATTTTGTTAAGAATCCAATTTTAAAAAATCTAGATGCAATCATAACTTGCCTTCAACTGGGATTAATTTTTCCTGTAGATTTAACTTTGATGACTTCTACTCTAAAAATAAGTACAAGCTTCCAGGGGAATGGGTACTAGGCCATCTCCTTGTGACATGGTTCTCTAATGTTCCCAGAGTGTTTTTGTTATAGACAATGAGCTTGACAGTTTCTGTGGGACATAACCACTTGTTTTCTTCCTAGTGTAAGGAACATGACTTGGCCACAATTAACCAGTTGCTGGAGGACCCAAAGTTGACAGCGCTGAAGTACAGAGAGTGGAGAAGCACAAACATCATGCTGGTCCAAGATATTTATCAGCAGCAGGACGTCCAGAATGTGTCCTCAGAGCATAGTGAGGAGCAAGAGGTGACTCCACAGCCAATCACTGAAAGTGCTATATGATCAGTGGTTCATGGCAAGATTTTCTCCATGGATCTCCACGCACAGGCACTCTAAGCTGCTGTATATTGAGGTTGGTTTTTTGCAAGTGTTCTTCAGAAGGAAAACAATCCCTCTTCCAGTTTCCATTGCTCTTACAAAACTCAATTCATGTCAAAAGGGTAAATGTCCCATGTTAAAAATGCATGCCCAAACCTGGGCTGCATACCTAAAAAGACTGTTTAATGAAACAGTGAAGAAAGGTTTTTCAGTCTTTGGAGAAGAAAATGATGCATGTCCAGCTCCTGGAAGTCACAGAACTGTGTAATATGTACTGCATAAATGCAAGAGCCTTGGGAGTGCTTTTATTATGTAACTTTCCTTTAAATGAAGCTAAACCAATACCAACAGGATGTAGTCTCTACTTTTTTACTCCCTAAGGTGACCCGATGTATGCATTTTCATCTCTGCATTCATTCACTTTTGCCACTCTACCAGTTTAAACTCAGACAAGCAGAACAGTAATTTTGCATGAGTTTATACTACAGACAGCCAGCAGGCACCCAGTTTGGGCTCTGCCCGATGTTTTATGAGTTTCAAATTTATTTATGGTCCAGACCAAGGTACTGTCTTTCTACATGAAGAAGAGATCTTTTGATTTTGCTGACATGTGATTTGCTCTGCAGTGAGACAAGTTTCAACTTTTCTTATGGACTTGGCAGAATTCCTTGGAAGATTATTTTCTGCTTTCTTATTTTTGACAATGGGGAAGTTATAAGGTACAAGTTCATCCCAGAGTCCTACTTAGGAAGGTGATCAAGTTCACAAGGCAGAAGCTAAATAACTAAACCCCTAATGTGGACCTGAATGTATAAAACAAAGCTGCAAATATTTTTGTAGATGTATGTAATTTTGTGGCTTATATGAATGTGACTATGTACTGTATATATGTTTTATTTATATATTTATATGTGCTTAATTTCCTAATATAAATAGACACACATGGACCAAAACCACCCACCTGCAAGTGCTTATAAGTTGACTTCAAATGCCTCGTTGCTTTTTGTTCCATTATTAATCACTGTAATGGCTCTACAGCTGAGACTACCTTGAGACATCTGCTGTAACTTTTTCCTCTGTTTTTCTAACTTTGAGTTTTAGATGAAGAAAATGTGTACAACTTAGGGCCAGAAAAGAAGTTTTCTAGAAAGTTTCAGGATTTTCCTTTGGGGAAACAAAAATAGGTGGTTTTGCTGCAGGATCGTATATTTTTGCTTCATGGTCCTCAGTCTGAGGTTTGGGTTTTTTGCTTTCCCATCTTCTGCAAGTGTACAAGTATGAGGAGTTTTGCAGAGTGCTGAAGTTTGAAAAGCTAGAATTAGCCCAAATTCTCAAATTAATGCCACTACAGAAACTGTGACAATCTGCACTTCTGTTGGCTTTTTAATAAAGATATTCTTTGCCATTAGTTTTCAACAGTTTATCTTCTGAGGCAAAATACGCTATAGAGATGAAGCCATAGTCATCTGTCTTTATGCATTATATATTTTATCATAGCTTGACTAAGAAAACAAAAGTTAATGGTGTTAGTGGGAACATATGAAATCTTTTCCATCTGTGTGGTGATTAGTTCAGCTGTTGATATTGCATTTTAACACTCAGTAACTTTTCTTTAAAAATATGGACATGGGATTCTGTCTCAGTGCATCAAAAAATGGCAATTAAAGCTATGCTGAGTGTGAGAACTGAGGAGCAGATGGTAAGCTATAAGAGAGGGGAAATGAAAGGAAGGTTGTAGGCTCCTTTGATACTGGCTTTAATGGAAGCAGGTCAGGGAAATGCGTTGAATGCAGAAGCAGGCATTGGTAAAGCATCCCTGTCTCAGGTATAAAAGGGTTTTGGAGTTTGAGGGTAAGAACTGATATTGGGTCAGGATTTAATAACTGGGTTTGGTCTGCTGGTGAGGAACCAATGTTAGCTGAGACCAAGAAGCAGTTGACAATGCCTAAATGGGGAAGCAGACACAAACCCCTAAGTGGTTAAAAACCTGATTGCTTTCAGGAAATTGTCATATGAGCAGAGATTGCACCACTTCACTAATTCTAACTAGAATCTGACAGACATTAAGCAAGCTTAATACCTGGCACAATTTGGTTTAGAGTAATTATGAAGCCCATTTTAAAGCTGGTTTGTTTTTATTTTTTTGGTTGGTTAGTGGGGGCTTGTTTGTTTGTTTGTTTTGGGTTTATTGTTTTTGGGATTTTTAGGAGGGTTGTTGTTTTTAGAGGGGTGTTTTTGTTGTTTTTTTTTTTTAATTTCTTTTTTTGTTTTCATCTTTCACCATTTACATTGACATGATATCAACTAAATGCTGAGAGCACACTGAAAATTAGGAGTGTAGGGATTAATCTGCTTGGTCTATCTCATTTTTAACTACATGGTGCTAAGTAATTGATAAATATTGGAGGTTTCTAATTAAACAAAGCATGCAAACACCATTTTTCTTCAAAGTATCTCCCCTTAGATCTTGAAAACAAGCATATGCTTAACTGGCTTGTTGGGCTGGGCCAGACAAGTTAGTGCCTTGCAGTTCTGAGCAAAGTCCTAGTCAACTCCATTTGCTAAAGTAGATTTGCAGTATACAAAGGAAAGTGCTATGTGACCTGTACATGCTGTGTTGGCTCTTTTCACACTGTGCTTGAATAAGCATATACAAAACAGCTTTCCCAAATACAGTAACAGAAAAATGTCCTTGGACTGCCCAAACTCTACTATTGGTTCTGACAGATTACAGAGCCTAAAACTGTTTTTGAATTACTCTCTTTCAGAAGGTCAGTAGATATTTATTATTGAACTATTGAGGTTTTGGGGAACTGATGAGAATGAGCTCTATCTCTTAGAATGGACTTCGCTTTCTTAGAGAACAATCTTAGAAAATTCTTGAATGGGGTTACTTTAATCTAGTTCCTATTTTAACAAATTTCTGTGTTCACGGAAACAAATGTATGAGTTTCATGCAAGCACAGTGCTGGAAGCCCAACTCCATTCTCTCTGACTATTATTTAGATCCAAAACAAATGGAAAGTGTGGAAAATGTGAACTGAAAATTGCAATAAAACAGGATTAATTTTCCTGGCATTGGTAATTAATACGACAGTTTTTGCTTGGTGTTGAGTTCATCACAATAGGATGCACAGCAGCGTGAAAGGCACGGTCAGAGATGGAAGCGTGCACAAGCTGACAGCTACAGCTAGTGGATGTAGCGGGAAGCCACCTCAGCAGGAGAAATTTGGAAGACTCCGTGCTCTGCTCACTGATGCTTGGAGTAATCAGTATTTGTTGGTCTGGATTTGGAAGACCTGCACTATTGACTTATAGTGTAGGGAGCTGTGCATCCCTAGTTGTGTGAAGGTCCAGAAGCTTTCAACAATCTGCCTCATGGGGCTTGTTTCATGTACTTTTTCAGGAGAAAGTATGTATGCATGGATGCGTGCACATGCACAATTATTTTTCTGTCAGTAAAGCCTTTTGGTATTGGTGCATTAAGTCCAGCAATGCAGATTTTGGAATTACTAATAACAGTATCTAATTGCAACTGTTCCTGCAGCCTGTCTCTGGTAGCTTTTCTGGAAGTCGAATCTCTCTGCTTTTGTGGTGTAGATCTCAGAAGCTACCAGAATGAGGTGGGATGCCATTTCCTTTCTTATGATGGGAGAGATTTCATGTAGGGATCGTGAACCATTTCTGCATCTAGTTCTGATGATTTAATCAATGCTGGTGTTTCACCCGAAACAGGAATTAATAGGAATTATGTGCTACTTTTCTTTTTTTGCAAATAATTTTAATTTTGGAGGAAACCTTTATATTGAGAGAAAAAGGTGCTTTGGGAGAACCAAGGAGAGAGGGGATGAAAAAATGTGGTATTTGACTTAAAACTCTGTAGAAATTTAGAATTTAGACTTATTTGTAGCTTGGAAAAATTATGCACGTGTAAGCTTACATGTCTGTTACAGATTTAATATGATTTTAAACTCCTCAGGTAGCAAAGAAGTCCATGTGAGCATACTTCAGTGTGAGGAACATCTTGTTTGTGTTTCGGGTTTGGGGTTTGGGCTTTATTTTCTGTTTTGCTTGTTCAGTCATACAAAAGTAACTAATTGTAATGAGGGTTTGGGTTTACTTCATTTATATGAGACATGTCTTTCTGTTAACAGGAAGCCAAAGTGATTTTCTTGTAGCAGTAGAGCCAAAGTGGAATTTCCTGGTTTGTGTGGGGCATTTCAAAGCAGCAGACATTTTAAGATGCCAGTGAGCATTTCCTTGACTCTTGAAGATTTATCCCATTTTTGTTTTCCTCAAGCTGCAACATTCTTGCATTTTTTAAAAACTGGCTTCATTATGAAATGAAACAAAACTGAGGGGAAAAAAAGAAAAGGAAAAACAAAATAGAAAAGCTCTGAGCTAAGATCAGACTGAAATTCTCATCTCTGCATAAGGGTAATGGAAGCTAAGCTTGCCAAAAGCTGAGCATTTCAACACTGAAAAAAGATTGTAAGGTGTTGAAGAGAGTACTACATTCCTTGAAATTTGCTATGGGAGAAGTTCCAAGACCTGTCTGCTCTGGAAAAATGAATATTTTTCTAATTTATTTCCTCCTGGTAAAAATCCAAAGGGAGTGGTTTATAAGCTGGCAATAAGTTAAAATGACAAATGAATGTAATTTATTGATAGTTCAGAAGCCTTGATATATGATCTTGAAATGATTGATTTTAGATGACTCAGCCTTTAAGAAAGAAAATCCATTTCTTCAGGAAAGCATTGTAGCTACCTGTGTCTGAGGCTTATGTACCCCATCTAGTCTGCATGAGGCCCATTTTGAGAATGGAGGTGTATGGCATTTCTATAATGAAAATAGCTTCTGTCGTCACACCATAGCTCAGGAACCACTCCCTGTGTCCTAGATGCCTTAGGACCTAGCCAAATTATTCTGACTCTTTTCTTATGGTAGTTTTACCTTCTCCGAGTTAAAAATAATAAAAAAATAGGATGTGAAAACACATATTTAACTCTCACATGAAGAGAAACTAGCACTAGTCTAGCAAAGATTCAAGTAAGTCACATTCTTTATGAGTGCTTATCAGAATTACTCACTTGGTGAAATGCCATATGTACATGCAATATGAGTGCTCTTGTGCAAAGCTTTCAGTGGTGCTGAGGACTGGCCAAAGGGAAGTATGGGTGTGTCTATTCCATTGCTCTCTGTGTAGGGACAGAAAACCATGCATAGAGGAATATTTGCAAGGATATCTGTTAGGCAGGGGCAGGGTCTGCAGCACCATGAAGGTATATGGAATCCTAGGTTGGTATTTTACCTGCTGAGTCTTTTTTCTTTCTTTCTTCACTAATTTAAAACTCACAGCACAATGTTGGCACTCAGCTCTGTCTTTTTACTGCTTGTTGCCCACATATGTGAATTTATTGTCATGGAATGATACACACATCTTACAGAATGAGAGCCTTATATTTGCACTTGTCAATTAAACACTGAAATGAGAGAACATTTTGCTCAGCCTTTTTTTTTTCTTTTCACTGCAGATTTTTCAGTTTACTGCTGTGCAATAAAATAAAGTTTTGCCAGTTCTTTAAACAAGCAATTTCCCCATGGAACTAAAATTACTATTAAGTTGTACAATCTGGAACCAAGAAGAGTCAATGAACGGTTTGACTAAGAAATGCCTTCTGCTAGTTGGCAATGCAAGTTTTGAAACTGCTGTTACAATAGTTAACTCTCTTTAATTTGTTGTTGTAGCCACCCTTTAGGAAAAGCATGGGATGTTCGTGGATTTCTTTTAGCTCCCAGAGAAGCCTGTTTCAATGAAAAGAGGACTGGGGCCTTTGTCCAAAGGTTTTCTGTTTAGCGGGATAGGGCAGCCAGGTAGCATTATGGTGAAGTGCATTTCCCAGGAAATGGAGTTGTCCTAAGAACTCATGTGCTCTCCATTCTCTGAAGGAAGAATGTTCCTGTCCTTTCTGTTCTCTCAGTTTCCTACATGCTCCCACTGCTTGCCTTGGGCTAATCTGCTCATCATTTGCTACTTCTGTCAGCTCAGCCAAGTGTGGTAGTTTTGGCCTTAGTTTTAGCTAGGCCTAGATTAGTCCTTCATTTTAGTAGGCCTCAGTTTAGTAGGCCCAGATAGTATTACGTAGATTAGAAGAGACAAATATCACCTGACTTAAGCAATAAAAGAGATATTTCATATCATCTGACGTCAAATCAAGTATAAAAGCAAATGTAGGAGGTGCCTAGTCCAGTTTTCCTTCATGGCTGGATGTTGAGTGTTCATGCTATCACTGTGCTGGGAAAGATAGGCCTTACCACTACTTTTCAGCTGTTTTGGTTCATGAAGTAAACATTTTTTTCGTGTTGGTTTTCCTCCTCTCTTGCCAGGTGTCTCTTAGGAGGTGCCTTTTGGGGTGTTTTGTGGTTGGGGTGGTGGAATCTATTATTGGGTGGGTGACTCGGTGTGGAGTTGTTGTTTCTTTTTAAATTTGTAGATAAGTGTTATATTGCATTTTGTTTTAAATTTTCCCTCTCTTGTGTAAATATAAAAACCTTGCCATTTTAAGTTTTAGTTTTTTTCCTCCCTCCCTTTCCCCTGGAGGATGGTTCTGACTCTGTAGTTGGTACTTGGCATTGTGCCAGGCCATCCCACGGTGCCGAGTCAGGCAGCTGGGAACAGACAGCGAGCTGGATACTCGTCTGCAATGATCAAGAATAAAATTGCCTTATGGAGAAGTTCAGTGCCTGACAGAGTCCTGATAAGGGAGACAGCTGGATCGTGTAGGAAGAAGCAGAAGGAAGAGGTGGGAGGGAAGAGGGTGACTTTTTCCTTTTAGAAGCAGGATGTTGGCTTGACTCAGCTTCCCACGAAGTTTTACCTTTGATTTTCACCAAGCAATTATTTCCCTATTTTCCTCCTGCAACACAGTGAATTGTGAAGACAACCTGAGAGAACAGCTTTCATGTGATCTCAGACTGTGTTATTGCTTTCTGTATCTCATGCATGGCCACACATTTTGTTTCTGCCCTTGAAAGCCACACTCTACCAAAAAATCTGCAATTATATGTTTTCTTGGGATCTTTCCTGGCATGCTTGCTGTGGGAAGCTGACAGGGGGGAGGCAGTGGTTGGGGCTGGGGCACCATACTAGCTATGACACTGCAGCTCACTGCCTTGGGCTGCCTCTTGTTTTGCTGTTGGTTTTAACTTACACCCTCTTGTGGTAGCACAACATGAATAGAAACGAGTTGCTCATCATGATTTGGACACTTGACTTTTATCTGCTTAAAAGAACTGCTGAGCTTCACCAGCCTTCCTGACAGTCCCTATGAGCTTGGGGTCAGCATGTTCGCTACCAACACAGAGGGCAAAGGCACCACTCCTGGCATCACTGCCTGTTTTGGAATGGCTCAGTCGTCTTTCTTATTGTATTACTCTGTCTTGTTTCTTGTTGCTGGAAGAAAGTCCTTAGTGAAAAAGTACATGTATTCCTGTGCTCAAGAAATATCCTAGTTGTCACCAGGGGATGTTTAAAATTGTCTGACAGAAGCCTCAGCAGTACATGGAATTCTGTGTATGGTGACAAACTGCTCTGTTATTTTTGATGGGGAAAAGTGTGTCTTTCCTCTTTCCACTTCGTGGCAGAGTGGTGTCAGTTTTGGGCAGGCAAACAAGTTCGTGTAGTGCCAGTGGGAAAACAGCTTCGGAAAATGAGTCTCAGCATGTTTCTAATGGAGAAAACTGGTCCCTCAGCACAGCCTGCTGGCTGCTGGTGAGACTGCAAGCAAGGGTGAAAATCACAGGTTTGTATGTAAGAGGGGAAGTAATAGTGTTTCTGCTGTGGGTGTGATGGTCTCAGTCCTCTTCTGAGCAAGTTTTGCAGTGAGGAGACAGCATTTGCTGCAGGTGGAAAAATAGAGATGCTGTCTGGCACACCAACCCACTCCAGACTTGAAAGAGTAGCAGTAAACTGAAACCAAGGTCCGTCTGGGGATAGAGATGCTCTGTGAGGAAGAGCAAGTGAACACCTAGGTGGCCAAGGCAGGCACAAAGAGGAGGTGAATCGGAGTAGTGAGGGGAGGGGGCGGAGAATGGGGAAGGGGTAATTATTGCCTGCAGGGAGATCAGTGGAAATCTCCCATCAGCCGCAAAACTGATGTCTCAAGGGGATGATTTTTAGTAGCTGGTTATTTCACTTCCACAGATCTCATCCAGCAACTTGTGAAAGCTGTTTTGCAGAATACCCTCAAAGATGAGGTTGAAAGGTCAGAGATTGTTTCATCGAAAATGCTCCCATGCTGCATTTAAGAACTATAGTATGCTTTTGTCCCTTATGAAATGTTCTGTGCAAGTCTGGTAAGCTCCCAAAGCCACCATCACAGTGTGCCACAGGAAAACAGCTGAAAAGTCAGAGGCATCTCCAGTTCTTCAGCCAGTGCAATGGCAGACACGTCCTGGTAACTGACAGGCCTACCTGTGGTCTTGTGGTCCTGTTGCTGAAGTAGAATGTATGTTTGTAAGGTGCATTTTCCTAAATCTTATTTTTATTACAGACAGTAAATTCAGTTTACCTTGGCTAGCACTTAAATTTATAAATTACAGCAGCAATGAAGTTGACCATGATAGTGATGTCCTTTCATCTGAAGTTTGAAAATTTTGCTCTACAAATACCAGAAGGAACCCCAAATAAGATTTCATACTGTTGTAAAACACACACATCAGCTTTCCAGATAGATGTGATATTTCATCATGAACATAACGGTTTTTATGTGAAATAGTTTATTCTGTTCATCTTGTTACATTAGTGAGGAATATAAAAATAGTATGGCTAAAGATGAGAGATATTTATTGTGTATTGCTCTGATTAATATCTTCTAATCCAGCAGTATTTTCTGGGGTACACATAAATTTGCACATACCCACAGATTTACAGATTAAGGTGCTGATATAGGTTGCAACAAAACACCCTGAGCTTGAAAAAGGGTGTGTTAAAGCCTGCAAATCATTGAACACTCACAATATTTTTTCCTCGTAACACTCTTTATATAACATTTTATTTCAGTGTTCTTTTCATCATAAACTTAAGAGGAAAAAAATGATGCTTCTTTTAACACTTACTGATATCTCTGTAAAAAGCCCAGCAGCAGCCATCAAATACGTCATTAGAAACTATGCACTTAAAAGGAACAATCATTTCTAGAAATGAATAGACCAGAAAGAAGATTGCTGCTGTGTTCCACTGAACTTACAGCAGACTGAAGGTAAAAGAGCCACTATAAAGCAGACAAGGAAAAAGGGAAGGTGAGTGGGAAGGGGAAACCTCGGTAAAACAGCCTGTGGAGGTAACCACCTACATGATATTTAAAATTTACCTCGAGTTTTACTCCAGTATAGGTAATCCTGATCTCATTGAATTTTCCTGAATAATAAATTTACTTCTACTGTATGTTTTCTTCTTCTAACTTACTTTTAAACTGTATTTTATTATTGAGGTAAGTTTGTTTAGGGCCTGCAAGAGATTTGTTGAAAGTTTTGCTGTGATTTACCTAACATCCACTGCTACTAGTGAACCCTACTATTATTTTAAAACTAAAACACTGCAAGGGTTTCTTTAGATAGTGTTTTGCTCATCCCTTACAGGAAAATTCACCACTCCAGAGATTTGAAAGCCAAACCCAAATGCTGTAGCCTTCTCTTCAGACTTTCTACGAAAGCATTTTGGTAGTCTTTTACCAAGTCCAAATGGTCCCAACACATGATGTTTTAAGAAAAGGGTATTCTTGATTCAATAAGTTGAAATCGTATTATACCCTCGTGATACTTCTGTCTAAAAGATGTCTCTACTACATATATTTTCACAAGGTAGCTAGCTACCTGAAGTGGATATTGCTTCACTTCCTACCAACTGCAATTGCTTTTCTGGCTGTTTAAAGTCTGCTTTTAGGTAATTGCACTATAATACATGGGAGCAATACTGATTTTTAAATCTTTCAGAGCAGGAGTTTTTGTCTGCCTTCATCATTGACCCTCTATCACATTTGGATCCACCAGGCTGTATTTATCCCTCTGACTCAATGCACTGGAAACTGGGAAGAGTGAGTTCTTCTGATGCTGCATACTGACTGCATTATAAGAGAGAAATAAAATAGGTATTTACAGAAACAGACTGTGACAGTAAACTGATGTGCAGAAACACCAAAGCGATGCATCATTTACGTGTGAATGATATATGCCTTTAGCCTGCCCTGTTCTCTGTTCTTTTGTATTCTGTTCTCTGGAACATCAGATACAAGAAAATATTCCAATGAAGGAATACAAAGAAAGTAATCAAATTTGAACAGCCTGTGTCATTCCTGTATTATTGAGTAAACCAAGCAAACATTTAACATAAGAGGTTGAACATGTACATTCACAGACTTGTTAAGGAGAGAGAATTCAGATTATCCTGAACTAAATTGCTCCCTATTCACAAATACATTGCTTCTTTGAAAAATTCAAAAGAAAATACTAGTTCTTAGAAATCTGTGGGGGAGGAGAAAAAAAAGGAGAAGAATACAGATGAGAAATTGGTTGAACAGTCACATCCAAAGAGTAGTGGTCTAAGGCTCAATGACCAGATGACATCAGCGACATATAGTGTCCTTCAGCACTCCATACTGGGATCAGTACTATTTAATGTTTTCATCACACTTACAGATAGTTAGATTGAGTTCACCCTCAGCAAGCTTGCTGATGACACCAAGATGAGTGGTCTATTGACACACCTGAAGGATGGGATGCCACCCAGTGGGACCTGGATAAGTTCAAGAAGTGGGACCAAGGGAATTTCATGAAGTCCAACAAGGCCAAGTGCACCATCCTCACATGGGTTGGGGCAACCCATCAGACTGAGGGGTGAATGAATTGAGAGAAGCTCTGTTGAAAAGGACTTGAGGTGTTGGTGGACAAAAAGCTGGAAATCAGCCAACCGGACTGCATCAAAAACAGTATGGCCAACAGGTTGAGGGAAGTGATTCTGCCCCTCTGCTCTGCTCTTGTGAGACCTCACCTGTAGTGCTGCAGCCAGATCTGGGATCCTCAGCAAAGAAAACATATTGACCTGTTGGAAATTCCAGAGAAAGCCACTAAAATGATCAGAGGGCTGGAGCACCACTCCTACGAAGACAGGCTGAGAGAGCTGGAGCTGTTCAGCCTGGAAGAGAGACAGCTTGGAGCAGCCTTCCAGTACTTGAAGGGGGCCTATAAGGAAGATGGGACAATATTTTTAACAGAGTCTGTTGCAATAAGACAAGGCATAAAGGTTTTCAACTAAAAGAGTGTTGACTAGATTTAGTTTGGACTTGATACAAGAAAGTAATTTTTTACAAGGAGGGTGGTAAAACACTGGAACTGAGATAAAAGCTTAGAGGAATATTTATGGTCTTTGAAGCAGTGTTCCGTCTCTGTCTACATAGGGATAACTCACGTCACTAAGGGCTGATGAGCTTGCAGTAGTGCTGTGTCTAGAAAGAAACACCAAATTACATTTAAGGCTATTAGAGACAAAAGTGAAAATTTTTGGCTATAAAAAATAGGTGACAGGTAGAACAGATCTAGGGTGGGCAGAGACTAAGAAGCAAAGGTCTAACTCTAGTCCGAATGTTAGTTGTCAATCTGAGAACACCACCCAACATCAAATCAAAATTAGAAGAAAAGCAACAGCCTTTCTAAAAAACAACAAAGATTGAGGAAAGGGGATCTACTGACAGGCAATTCTGATTTTTTAGTAAGCCAGGCAGCTGAAAGGGCAGAATGGATAGACAGGTGGCAAGTATGACAGAATGAAGAACTAGGAATTTCAAAGGTCACTGAAGGAGCTGGTGAGCATGTGGAAAAAAGTGATCCAGCACCACTTCTGAAAAATTTGTTAGATGCTACACCTGACCAAAGGCTTTTAAAGAAACTGATATATAATGATATAAAGAAAAACAAATCCTTCATGAATTAACAACTGAATGAGAGAGAAGAAAGAACCAGTAGGAATAAATAATATATAAGTGGAAGGAAGTTTCCAGTGATCCCCCAGAAAGTTGCTGTCCCATTTTGTCATACATTTCATATTAAGAGGGGCATGCAGTAAAATAACAATGCTTATAAAGACATAATGTTATTTAAAATAGTCAAAGCTAGGCCAAAGAGCTCATCGTATTGGGTGACAGGGCAAACAAGTGATGGATGGCATGCAAAGTTCATATATACAAAATGGGTGTTTGGGGAGAAAAAAAAATCCCAACCACATATGTACCATATAGGTAATAAATTAGGTGTTACTGATCAGGTAAAAGATCTTAAGAGTCATTGTGGGTAATCTCCTTAAAACATGCATGCTTGAGTGTGTTCAAATGGCAATGAGCACGCTAGGAAATAAAAAACTGAGGAGTTATATAATAAAGTCTGTAAAAGCATGACTGGTATGAAGAACAGAATTAAAATCGTCAGGATTAGTCCTTACTGAATAATGATATTGACACCATCTTGCTCAAGTGTCATACTGAATTACCATTATTCATTTCCCTTCTTCTCCATCCCTCCCATCTCCCACATATGAAATATGCCTAACTGAAATACCTGGCTGAACTTTTAAAATAAACAAGACAGGAATATTTAACCACAACTCAAACATGGGGCTCCTTGCTAGAGCACATTTTAGGTAGCAACTTCCATCAATTCAGAGATTGAAGAATTCTTCCAGTCATTCCATAAAGAAAAACTCACCAAAGTCTTTTAAAAGTTATAAGTACTTCTGCAACAATAGAGAAAATGTGCCTGGTAACATTGTCAGGACTCTGAAACCCACTGGAACAAAACAAAATTTGCCTTTAAGCTAGTTAATTCTTTTTGTGTCCAAAATTGTCTAGGAGCATACAGGTCAGCAGGGAGCCAGGCAATAATGCCAGGCTCTGTACCCTGCTGCTGGGATTAGCAGTACAGGCAAGCTTGCCCCAGTGCCTGGGAATGTGCTCAGGCTGTTTAATTTAATAGGCCTGGGAAGCCTCCATCTGCCAGAAGCTGAAAAAGGAAAATTTTCTTCTGCTTACCCTGTCTTTCTGCTAACAGAGACAGGATCCCATGCTGGCCACCTCCAGAAGTTGAGCATCTACAGTGAGTTCTCAGCACAGGAGGGACATGTATCGTTTGGATCAAACCCAAATATTGCCCAGAATATTTTAACTTTTTTTTTTTTTTTTTTTTTAAATCACTGAGCTATTGGGATTTCTTCTTTTTTAAATAAAAAATAAAACATATTCTTTAATGCAGTCAGAACCTCCAAGACAGTATTGCTTAATCACATGGCATTTTTTAAAGCTAAGTTACTAATATATGGCACAATATGTTAATTGGCATGTACTTGAATACAATATGTTGCAAATATACAAACCCCACAATTTTATTAAAGGTTTACAAAGCAGATACAGAATTCATGTAATAATATGCTACTTACTGTAAAGCACTGCCAATGAACATTGAAGCCTTCTGGGAAAAACAAAACAAAACAAAAACAAAAACAAAAAATCCACAACATTTTTGTTATTTTTGCTAATGCTCTGCTAATAAAATTTGTGTCCTCACATCCTTAAACCAAGGCTACAACATTACTACTGCTAAAAATATTTAGAGTCAGCTTGCTTAATTAATTGTTGAACAGCAGAAACAGAAAGCATCTTTAAAAATATTTGGCTGCCTTTTGGCAAATCACAGTATTTTGCCTGTGTGCTTCATTCCATTCTAAGTAGAGAAGAGATAACAATTTCAATTCATTATGTAAACTGTGAAAGCTGATGAACTTTTGACTCATCGCAAATCTACGATTTTAAGTTTACTTAAACATGTTTTTTATCTATCAGTTAAGACTTTTCAAATAGTAATTCAGTATTTTTAAATGTTGTGAGGTTGTTGTATGTGAGCATGTCAGATTACTCCAAACCCACCAGGAAGTAATGATGTCATATGTTGTTAGGCTGTATACATCTCTAGCATATTTTTAATTGGGTTTGTTATCTAAATAATACTGCTGTGTGGTGCAAAACCATATGTCAAATTCTTCTAAGTGTCTGTCTTATGCTGTTTAAAAATTAGATGCAAAACCTCTTAGAATGGCGATGACTCTGGTTTAAACTTTAATGATGACTATGAGGGGATACAGCTAAACTCAAAATTAAACATTAAATCCCTGTGACAGCAGAGTGGAATTTTCAACAGAGAGGGAAGAAAATTAGGGCAATTCCCTTATATCAAGTTTATATTCTAATATATGAACTACATATTTAGCTAAAACACAGTGATAAAACTAAAAAACCCCTTAATTTACAATTTGCAAGTATTTGGCCTTCAATATTTATTATGCAGTCTATGACAGAAACAAACAATTTCACATTAAAAGCTTATTGTTACATAGATTTTAACAATGAAAATAAGATATACACTTCGGCTGCAGAAATAAAAAGACAAAAAAAATGCGGTTCCATAGAGTTGAATTTTAGAATACACTTAAAATTCATCAAAGTACATTCTCCCCCAGTAAACTACTGATGATTTATTTACAAGGCAAGTAATAAACAATGTCTAGAAAATATCATTGCACCACAAATTATCTACATGAGTATTTCTATTTTTCATACCAGAAAACAGCTAACGAGGCATTTACTGCAGTATAATGTTCTCTCCTGAAATCTTAATGTGTTTTAGCAGCTAATACAAAATACAGATGCAGACTGTATTACATTAGTTAGAAAAGCAAACATATTACAGGTTTGGTTAACAAAAAATAGATGTCTTGCAAAATGTAACTTTTTGTTTTTTAAAAAGGTCCAACGCATTAACTGCTCCAAGCACTTCATATAGGGGCTGTTGACAACTTAGAAATGTTGCTGACAGAGCAACTGAAATTTGAGAAACTACTTGAAAGAGAAGACATCATCACCCTGTGCAAGCTGTGACAGGCTTATAACTACATTTCTGTTCACAAAGGAATTTATGCTAATATATGCTGGTTTAGAGATCATTTGACAATCATTAACATCAAATCCTTTAATTTACTCATCTCTTGTAGAAAAAATGATAGCTTTTTAATTTTAAAGTCTTTTTTTTACATGAGGAACAAGCAGAAGGTGAAGCTTGAAGTTTTGGGGTTTTTGTTAAGTGATCACTGAAAGAAATATTTTCCCTTTAAAATTGCAGAACATGCAATTCTTATAAGAGATGACCTCTTGATCTGCAAATGTGTTGTTCTAGATAACCTTGTTAGAGTTCAGCACGCAAATAATCTGCACAGAAAACACTTCTACAAATTTTAAGAGTAAATGGAGTGTACCCAACAGTATTACAACCTCATATCCCAGAATTTCCCACCATTAAAAGCTCACCTTCATTTTTCAAACTATCGTTGTCCAGCCTTTGAATTTTTTTTTTTTCCAACCTGTTTTAACACCACTGTAACTTATCAAGAGCATGTCAGATTGCTACAGGTACAGTACTTTACTTTAGACTCATGTATGTATTCTTGGTAAACACGACTGCTCTGCACACTGGAGCCTGGCAACCCCCTGTCTCTCTTGGCTCTGCTTGCTGTTATATTTCATGCTTCTGTTATGTGCAATGTTAATGTGCTGCAGAAGCAATTTCTGACAGACTGGAAAAGCAGGCACTTTCCTCTGTGGTAATTTTTTGAGGGAGAGTATCTCTTACATGTTCCCATAGCATACTGCCCAGACACACTGTGGCACAGGCGTGCAATTGCTCTGAGAGCCATGCAGCAGGAGACCCTGTCACGGCAGTGGAGTAGTTTCAGCTTCTTGAAGTTCCAACTGAAAGGAAAGAAATTGCAAATACAATGAACAATTTCTTGATATCTTCCCACCCACAAGTTTGTGTGCAGGTTTTTTGTAAGAGGAATTTATTTCTCATTTGTATCTATTGTTCTACTGTATGAAGCTTAAACACAGCTGAGAAAGGAAAGCAAAAAGACTATGCCTTGCCATGAAGTAACAAAGGCAATGATCACAGAAAGGTTTCATGTCTGGACTACTCAAAGACAAAAAAACATTAGTAGGTCTAAAATTTGAATTAGAATATGCTTCATATCAAGGTGGTTGTTCTCTTTCTAGAGTGGAAACTCTATAAATTTCACAAGTATGCAAAAATTTCGCTCCCTCCCTGTATTTCTGTAGCAGTTACAGGGGAGCTAGTATTTTAGCTGATACATTCTGTGCTTGTATCAGGATATTGTCTAGCTTTTGGATTTTCAGTTTAAGTTTAGTTTAAATTCTGTATGAGATGGACTTACATCAGCAAACAAACCCAACAAGCTCTTAGCCCTGGGTGTCCACAGTCTCCATGTTGGGTTCTATTTGCATGCAGGCACAATAGCACTACAGATGATTCCATCAAGAAAACCTGCTTACTGCACAGCATCTTCTGAAAGTCTGGGACTCCTTTTTGCTGTCCAGAAAATGCTGTGCTACAACCTTTTGAAAACTGAATGGGAGAGCCTGCAAATCAAGAGTTTATGGCACTGACAGCAGAATAAGATGAAGTCTGAAGATTCATAAAGAGCCCTTGTCAGTACAAATCAGTTACAAAAGAAAGCTCAATTTTAAGGATCTATTGAACTTAGACAAGTGTTTGATAGATGTCACTATCTTGCCAGAAATGAGCTTCTTAAGAAATCAATATTTTAAAATTATTATCGAAATACGATATAATTTACAAAGGAGATGCATCCATTTCTAAAAATTCACAGAAAGGACATTCTCTATTAATACAGGTAAGATGTGAATCTGCCATGGTTTTGAGTTACTGAAGCTGTCCAGCTTTTTTTGTGTTTCTGCAACAGGACTCACCAGCCATATTTGTTTGCAATCTGTCATATAGCAATGGGAAAATTGAAAAGTAAGTAATCACTTTCTTCATTTATTTAATCAAAGTGAAACCAGCTTTCAATTTTTCCTTGTTGCAACTTAAAAACAGTGTTTCTTGAATCCAATATCCTTTTTATTTCTACATGTGGTTGCAAATACAGCAATAAGGACAAACCTTTCAGGGCTGAGTCTTTGTTTACTGAATGTATCTAAGGCCTCATTTTAAGCATATGATGAGGATTTGCAGCTTTCATTAGACCATTTAGACACTTCATTAGTTAAGGAGAAAGCATCAGAAGTTAAAATTACAAAAATAGTTACATAGGATGACTAAATAGTCCTGAAGATGTGCCTATACATAATTTACTTGGTTGCTTGGATACATTCAGGTGAAGCTGCTATAAAAGCAGCTGTAAAAACAGGTCACAAAGAAATTAATTCCTGGAAACAAATTAAATTTCTCAGATTTCTATAATCATTAGTAATTGAGTTTCTTAATTATTTCAGATTTGTTGTTATAAATACATTGATATCACCAACAATGTAATACATTTGGAAAACATAGTTTTCAGAAAAAATTAATTAGCAATTAATTTTAGATTAAAAAAACTCCTTTTCATCTCAGAGTTAATATAATGCAAATAGTCTCTGAGTATCTGAAGGAAAAGCTATTTCAAAACACTTGCCAAGGTCTTTGATATGAATCAGGTTAATGTCAATTACATCAAAACCCCTCAAACATTTGCAAAAGCTGGTATTTGGTCCTTTATTACCCTTCCCTGGCAATACTGGGTCATACAGAAAAAAAGTTCAAAGTAAGAAGTTTTCCTTTTTGAGTATTATTTTTCAGGATTCCATTACTCCTCCATGCAAATACTCTTAAAAGATTGCATATGTCTCCCTGAACTAAAGTGAGCCAAGCATTTAAGCTCACTTTGGAAGAGGTGTACCCTATGCATTTTACTGCAGGAGTTAGCTGAGTATAAAACAGGAAATGTCCTCCACCCAGGTGAAACACCTCAGTCTTACAAATCTTCCAGTTTTTTTGCATGCCTAATTAGCCACTGTCTTTTCTCCCTTAGAACCATGTTTCTCCACTGAGCATATACAATGTCTGTAAATGCTCACACCATCAGTGTTACTGATCAGATGTTTGTTTCTGTGTGCATTTGATGCTGCATTTCTACTGGAGTTTTAAACATGTTTTGCTCTTCAATTTTCTGTAAATGCTGATAAAAGAATAATCAAAGTAATAATCTAAACCTTTTTGACAATGCCAAAGAGCCACAGAGTAGGCCAAAGGCCAGTACCTTCACTCAGAATAATATGAATATTTATGATGTTTTCTGTCAGTGCTTTTGCATTGATAGAAAACACAGTTGTTCCTTCCACCAGTCAATGCTTATTTTTAAATGCTTTAAGAGTGTTAGACCTTATGTGATTGAGCCTTGCAGTTCTCATTAACTTAGTAGGAGAAAAGAATTCTCACTTGGCAAAAAAGCAACTTGCAGAACATCTGTTTCTAGAAAATTATGTGAAGTGTGCCAAGTACTATACAGCTTTGCAATTAGAATTCATACCAAATGCTCTCCAAGGCCTTGTCTATACAAGAAACAGCTTGTCAGTATACTTCAATCAATACAGATATACAAACTGGACTGTCTTGTACAGAAGGCACTTACCTGTGAAAACAATATCCTGTCAATAAAATTTACAAAATCCCACTGTCTAAGCAAACATGAGTCTCTCTGGGGGTTTATTTTCTTTCTTTTTTCTTTTCTGAGAGCAGAAGCTGCATTTACTCTAGGACTTTCTCTGTTTAAAATAATAATATAAAAACATTATGTGTTACACTTTTAAGTACTATTCCAGAGAACCTTTTTAGTGCAGGTCAGTTCTACGATCTTGTCTGTCATTCTGGTAAAAGTGACGACAAAAAGTATCTCTTACAGACATGTTTGCTGGAGACAAAAGATAAATTAACTTTAATATTAAGCTTTGAACATGGCTTGTTGTGAATACATTCTATAAATGTGGAAAGTGAGAAAGACTGCATCAAACAGCTGTTGAGCTGTACTCCAGGGAGAAGGCCTGGGTCAGCAGTGAGCATATTTGGCAGAAATAGATCAAAGGCAGCAGCAGCTGCCAAAGCAAAGACTGCAGGGATGGCAGTGAAGGAAGTGAAACTGGCCACTCCAAATTCTTTCAAATACCTGACCATGCAAAGAGACCTATCCTTCACCCATCTGAGGACCTGAGCTTTCAAGTGTTGTCTTCTCTCTGGTTGTGGGGAAAACTTATAGTTGGTAGGAAGAGCTACCAAAGCAGTCAAACAAATTCTGACAACTCTGTATACACCCTTTTTGTTCCACACAGATTGTCTCTTTGCTTCAGTTTCCATCATTACTGCCTCACTTGGACCTCATTCCTGACATTCCCCTTTCTCCTCAGCACTCCTCCTTTCGCCTGCCTTTCCATTCAGTGTCTTTTCCTTTCCTTTTCTTTACATATGCTTTATTTCTTCTTAACTATTTTCATCACTATTTTCTGGATGGAAAAAAATAACCCTAACTGACAAAGAATGCAACTATGAGACTAGCTTCCTCCTTACTGCCACTCTCAAGCTCACTTCATTTGCTTGGTCCATCCCTGCCTCTGCAGGATATCTCCCTTGTTGATGTAGATTGAAAGATCTTTGTAGGAATCATCACCTTCTATTCTGTTTGCTCAGTGCTCAGGGAAACAGACTTTATTTCACTCAGCCTCTGGACAGTACCACATTAATCTTTGATATGGGTAGAAGTTCAGAAGGCTACAGCTCTCCTAAAAGCAATAAAAAGATACATACCTTAATGTAGAAAATGGGTGCCTACACACTGCACCATAGAAAGTTGGAAGTGTATTATATAGGGATAAAGTCCTGTTGTCAGACACATGCACAAAGTTGACTCCACTGAGTTACAAATGCATCATTAACAGGTGACTCTAATCATTTGCTACACCTAGTAAATACTACATGTATACACATAAATACATATACGTATGTGCCTATGCCAAGTTTGGCAGTTTCGCTCCACCACAAAAGTGTGTGTAAGACTGAGCAGGTGCTGATTTCACAGGTCATGGTTTGGCATCTATGAATCAGACACTGGTGAACAACAATATCAACTAGTAATGCTTAATAATGCTCACTTTAGCCCTACTCCCTTTAGACTGCTCCCTCCTGTTTTCTGATGCAATTACTTTTTAGTCCTTTTGGAGATGATAATGTTCTGCTTCGGGCTTTCTGGCAGTGGCTGAGTGGCAGGTATGCAGCTACTTTCACAAGAAGCCACTGAGTTCTGCACCTTGAGGAGACAGCCAGCTTGTGGCTAAAGTGGCAGCAGTGAGAAACTGGTGCATGGAAGGTGATTTGGCAAGGAATGAACCAGGCTTATGCCTTTTGTTCTTTTTAAGAAATTACAGAGACAACTCAAACTTCTTCTAGTGCTTGTGATATGCTTGAATTACTTTCATGAATGTTAAGATTTTCTTTCATGTTTTCATGTTTTGCTTGTTGTTCACTGAGGAATGGGGATTGGAAATTCTCGGGACTAATTACAGGACCATGAACATTGAACATGTACAAAAGAGCTTCTTTGCAAAAGCTAAGCAACAATAGGCTGCATAAAAAAAATCCCATCTATCTTTCTTGGTATCTGATACGCCATAAAATCTCTGTGTCTTCAAGGCTTTTTCTGTATGAAAAAGGTGTCTTAGTATACCTGAAGTGGCAAAATGGCACAATAGTCCCTAACGTGTGTGTGTGTGTATGTGTGTGTGTGTATTATATATGTATATACAAACCCACCTTAGTCAATACTTCATTATCTGATACAAGAACTGCAAGAAGACAAGCCTTTGTCTATTTCTTGCATGTCTTTCAGGATAAATAAGACTAGGTAGGCCTTATCTGTACATCAATCAGAAGTGAAGAAACACAGTTTTTAATCTTTTTATTCACTGTTGCAATGGGAGGAAAGATCTGTATTCTGTCCCACTCCTGTCTCCACCAGCAGACAAGGAGAATGAACAGAGAAATCTATGATTAATCTTCAACCAGTTCTAAACCTGTTGTAAACATCCTGCAAATGAAAGGCTGTTTTGTGTGCTTTGTACATGCATACATGCTGGACCTAGTCAAGCAAGGTACCCTTGAAAAGCCTTGACTTCTGAGCATCAAGCAAGGCAGAGAACAACTAGCACCATGCAGGACTGGGGTCTGTGTGTATGCATACACCAGTTTCAAATACAACCTTGAAGGTGTTCAGACTTTCAAATAGCTACAAATCAGTATAAATGGTAACTTCAGAATACATGTCATCTCCATGCGGGTGGCCTGGATCCAGAGATGACATCTCCACTGCTAGTCATACCTGATGGTTAGTCCTATCCACAGTGTTGGCAGTGGAAGCATGGTCACGAGTGTTTTGTCGGATTCGGGTGGAGTTTTGCTGCTCAATGGTTGAGGAAGTGGGGATGCAGAACTCTCTGAAACATCTTTTGAAATTCTCATCTAGAAATGCATAAAGGACGGGATTAAGGCAGCTATTTGTATACCCTAGAGCAATACAGAAGTGCCAGGAGACAGTCTGGAAAGTAGTTTCTGGGATGTTGACCAGGGCTTTAATGATGACATAGATGTGGATGGGAGTCCAGCAGACAATAAACACTGCCACCACTACAAGAACCATCCTTGTGATTCTCCGCAGGTTCCTATCCTTCTCTTTGGAGCCGGATAACATGCGAACACTCTTCAGACGTAAAATCATCAGCCCATAACACACGGTAATGATCAGGACTGGCATGATGAAGGCAAAGATAAACACACAGATTTTCAGGAGGTTTTCCCAGTACCATGCAGGGTGGGAGAATGCAAGTGTGCAGTCAACCGAGCCTGGGGAAAATGGAAAACATCAGAGAAAAACAAGAGGGTCAGTTTTTCATTTGCTTTCTTTAAAGTTTTTTAATTTAAATATCATAGGCAAATATATGAAGATTTACTAAGTAAACACATAAAATGAAGCAATCTGTGAACTGTCATTTGCACAAACATTGATATGACAGAGCACTGCAAAACATGTATGTAATATGAGTTAGAAAAAACCTCACATGAACATGGTCTCTTTTGCATCTTATTGCTTGGAATTGAGTGAATATTGGAAAAGATAAAGAGCTGAATTGTCATAAATGCTTAAACTTGGACTAATTTGCACTTTCAAAGCCTGGTGAAAAGATGGTTTAACCACCATATATGCTGAGAGTTTGGGCATTTCAGGCCAATGGGGAAGAAAATTATATGTCACTAAGTGCAACATATCTGTGACTGCCAGACTCAGTGGGATTATCTTGGATAAAGTGCAGGCTCCTGTGCTGTAGAACAGTGTGCAATTGCCCCACAGTGGAAGGCAAGCACAGATGGTTTTCCAAACACTATGGTAACCATGTGGGGCAGAAAGACTTGCATGCACTCACAGAAGAAGCTGGAACTGCCTCTTGTAAAAGACAGATCACATGTAGTGCTTGTTCAACCAACTATAGCCAGATGCAAAATTGTTGAAGGGGCCCATTTGTAGAGATATCTACTTCACAGAGATTGAAGGGCAGAAGCTAATTCAATGTCTCTACACTAAAGTGAAACAATGCAGAAAGGGTTTTAAATGCTGAAATACTCAATTTAGGAATGAAAGCCAGACTTACCATGCCTGTATTTAGTAGTTGCCATAAACATAACTGGCAGGCCAATGGCAGAAGAAAGAATCCAGTTGCAGACATTGACGATTTTGGCATTTCTGGGGGTACGGAAATCAAGGGCCTTAACAGGGTGGCAAACAGCTACATAGCGATCCACACTCATGGTGCAGAGTGTAAAGATACTGGTGAACATATTGTAGTAGTCTATGGATATGACGATCTTACAGAGGATGGTACCAAATGGCCATGTTCCCATCAAGTAATTCACACTTTGGAATGGCAGAGTACTTGTTGCTAGAGCATCTGCCAATGCAAGATTGAAAATATAGATGTTGGTGGCAGTCTTCATTTTTGTATACCTAGAAAAAAAATCAGCAAAGCATGAATGACCATACCTGACAATGGTAAAAAGAATTGAGTCCAGTGCATCAGCTATAAAAAACTTCTGTAAAATAATGTGCTGGATAATGTCAAAAATCATATTTGCTGCTTTTAACCAAATGACCTTGCTATGGTTTCCTACATAATGTCAGCAGTTCAGTGAGACATTAGCTAAAGGATCTATGAAAGAAAAGATTAATTTAATTTGTACAGAAGGAAAGGATACACATAAAAGAAACACTATTATAGATGCTAAAGAATTGAGAAGCTGAAAAAAATTGTATTTTTACATATCAGACACAACTACATGGATACATTTTCTGTACCTGCTGATGTCATGCCCAATATTGTAACCATGGGTCTGCAGAGAAAGAGAATTCATTTGTGGGTTGTGGAGTAGTAATGATGTAATTCCTTAAGGAATAAGTACCTAAGAGATTACTATAATCATCAAATCCACCGTGTCTAAAAAATCAGACTTTTAGACTTCCTCATTTGTTTGTAATTACAGAATTCTAAAATAATTTGTAATGATGGTTACTTCATTGCCTTACTAATCTCAATGCCCAATATAAGTTAGACAGATATTCCTTCAAGCAAACAAGAAAACAGATGTTATTAACCATATGAATGCATCATAGAACCACCATGCTGGAGCCCTGCTGTTTGAGGTAGTAATGCTTACTGTGCTCCAAAGTGACTATTTTGGAAGGAGGGTCTTCAACCTTCATTGCACCCTCTTCTCCCTGAGTTTTAACACCCAAACCCCACTTCCTGAATTTTGAATATGTCACTTCAATCACAGCCGAGACAGAAGAGTATTTTAATTTGTATTTGTATTACTAAAGTCCGGATTCCACCTTAGTTTCATCAAATTTTTGAAGAGCCTTTCACTGTTGCAAGGCGATTGTTTCAGTTGAGAAGCACTTTAGACCCCCTTTTTATGTGGATGATATAGATCTGCACTGATACATTTAAGTAATGTTCCTGGCCTTGCTGCCCTGCTTGCTGTCGAGGTTGCTGGGCACTGTGGCTGCCTGGCTTTTGTGGGGTCAAATGTCTTGCTCTTTTGACTCTTTTGATAAAACTTCCTTCTGTTTCTGCAAAACTAACAAGCAGGGGTTTTGATCAAACATTTGAAAATTCATAGAGGGATTTGCAAGAGAATAGCCCATTTGAAAAGATCTGTTGGGGAACCTGCTAGGGAACGCAAAGTTTAAAATGTTTTTTACCTCTGAGTTAGATCTCTTCTTAATGTGAGTCATTTGCAAAAAATACCCCAATTGATGGGGTGTAGAAAACACACATTTGGAATTTTTTGGGGTAAAGTCTTCAGAAATGCAGACTTCATGCTGAATGGACCTAGATAGCTGTTGTGATGAACACCTGAAAGCATTGATACTGGATTTGGTCTCTCATTTTCTAGCACGGTGTACAAGGAGTCACTAGCAACTCTAATTTCAATTTAGGGAGGTTTTTAATAACATATTTGCAAGTAGATCCAAGCCGTTTCTTGCCTGCTGTCTTGAGAAAGTATGATCTTAGTATGGTACTTCCAAGTTTTAAATAAAACCAGTATTTTGAAAGTCTCCTAAAATTTTTTCTTACTCCATTTATCTAACAAGATTATAACACTAACACAGACAGAGGTGGTTGTTGCAAGCATCAGCCACTCTCTGTCCTGGAAATTGGAAAAAAATTACAGGAAAATACACAGGATTGCAGTGTGAGAGAGGTACACAATAAGCTGCAGCTCTAAAAACTCTTTGGAGGGAGGAGAAAATATTTCCTGGGCAATTTGCTGGAGAACCTTGCAGAGGAGAAGGAAAACAGCAATAGTTTTATATTGCTTTTACTATTCCCCAGAATGTAAAGGTTGTGCTAAGCCCTGTGGTTCATCAAAATGAATGCCTTTTCCATAGGTCTGACAACATATCCAGAAGTAGCTAAAGGTGTGTCCAGAGAGCTAACCTGGAGGGTTGATTGTGTTCTAAGCAGATATATCCAGCTTGCTCCTGTCTGATCTGCTCAGCAGCAGAGGGGCAGTGGCTTTCAGCTCTGCAAAACCAGGGAAAGTCAATGAGCATTCTGTGCCCACATCCAGCCTGCTGATCCCTGCTCAGATGTTCTTAGATAATTGCCTTATCTTTGTAGCTGGAGAATAAAGCACATCTGGGAACACTGCTCAGTGCTGCTGCCATCACACATGATCCTGGCACAGTTTTGTCTGGAGAGAGTATCATCAGGTGATAATGACAACGGGTTTTTTATCCATAATTAAAGCCATTCTTATGACTTAAACGGAATGACTGACACAGCAAAAACATAAATACATCAACAAACACGTAAGTGGCTCTCACATTAGCATGCCAGAGGATGGACAGAAAAAGGTCTGAATAAATGGAATAATATTTCTTCACTGGGAATGGGCCTTATCCCACTTAAATACTACACATTTTTCAGTTTTGCTATCTTTTCATTCAGAATTTAACTTTAAAGGTTCTTGGACTTACTTTGTTTAATGGCCTCTATAGGCTTAATGAAGGGTTTTGCTTGATGTACTCTGTAATCTTTGTACTTCTAATCATGCTGTTCTTACAATGAACAGAAGCAGAGCTTTTGTGGCGATAGAAAGTATTTACCTCCACAATTGCCTAATCAACAAAAGCTTCCTGAAACTTTCAATATTCTTTTCAGTGAATTCTATAGGATTTGGGCGTTTTCTCTGCACTGAATATTTCAAGATTTTAAAGGGGCTTATTTCTGCAAGGTACATTTTGTAAAACATCTATTTTCCCAAATAAGTAGATTATCAGTATCCCCAGGATTACTTTTGGTATGAACAAACAAATACTGAAGCAATTGATTAAACATAATTTTAACAGCATGAAAAATAACAGTTCATCAAAATGGTCTTGATCTTGCCAGTTATTATATCTTTTGCTAAAGTATCAGTCTACCTATTTAAACAAGCAGCAAAAATATTTCCATTACCCAGATACTGATGTATATGTGACAAGATTTCTATACTTCAGCGGGACTTCAAAATATCAAAAGTATAAATGCAATATTTTAACAGATACTGCTTTCAGACTTCCATTCAAAGCCACTAGAAAATCTAAAAATTAACAGGTGTATTAAAAAAGCATCTTAAATGTAAAGCCAGGAAAATCTGTATACTGGTATTTAGATTACACTGAAATGTCAGCATCTAAAAGACTAAGTATATTACATTTTGCATTACAATGAGCAAGGTTGCAAGTGAAGGCAGAAGCTGGCTTTGGGTGACATTACTTTTATTTTACAACTCTGTAATGAAAAGGGTAATAGAGTGTGATGATTCAAATTTTTAGCATAATTTAGCACAATACCGCTCCTGATACATATCCAAATTAATTATGCCCATTATAATACTTACACCCTCTAGTATGCTCTTTCTAACTCCTCAGTGCAGGTTCTGTATCATAAATTATCTATGTTTATGAAATGTTGTTTTGTTGGCTATAGTAGATGATAGATCGGATTTACTAAAGTAAGAATACATTTTATCTGTCTAATTTTTTAGAGAAAACAGCCTTGCCTTTATCTTCAGTCCAACCAAGCTTTAAAATACACTTCAAGCTTGAAGATCTAAGCTGCAGAGGTCCACTGAACTGGGATGTGCTTGGAATAAGAAAAAGCAATAGAGAGAAGAATGAGAATCCTGCTCAAATAGTCCCCAAGTGCCTAGAATTCAAGGATTAATAGAAAGTCTTGAAATGGACTCTTCAACTATCTGCCCATGGGCCACTTACACTTCACAAACCAAATAAAAGGTTCACCAAACTAACCTTAAAGAGACCTCCTTCTCCACTGCACAAGGTGTAACAGCACCTCAAACAGCAGCCACAAGCACCTTGCCTTTCACCTGTCAGTCATGCAACAAGGGAGATGTGAGCACGCTTGTGACTGCAGGATGCATCTCACAGCTCTGTTTATGGCCTGTCCACTCCAATAGTTTAGTCTCCACCTTACCACCTTCAAAAATTTTCTGAAGAGTCACTTCTTTTAGGTTTCTGTGACTCAAGAGTAAAGAATAAAGAAAATGAAGGCCATGTATTTTCTTAAAATTTAATGATATTTTTAGCTTGCATCCCACTTTATCTAAGCCTAATAGACAGAATTTGAATCCTACTATCAGAGTCATGTTCTGCTCCTTGGTCAAGTGGTTAATATCCATGGGGATTGTTGAGATATATGATCCTCCAGACCCTCTGGTCCTTCTGGACCAGATCAGCCTTACAGCAACCTTGTACCATGGGGCTGGTGCAAAGAAGCTAGAGAGGGGGGTCTGCTTTTAGCTCAATGAACACTGTAATACATACCATTTCAAATTAATTTGAAAAATTTCCTATCTAAATAACATCAATGAGGAGAAATGCAAAAACAGTATTTTCATTTAGGAAATGGGCTGGTCAATGATAGACTGGTAATTACTTTCAGCAACACAAAGGCATGCAAGGCTTTGAGTACAGAACTAATTTGGAGACAAAGACTACTACTAGATCTGTGTTTAAGTTTGGCACAAAATATATGAAAAACTGGCTTAATCACAGGAGATTCACTGCAGAAAGTAGTCTTTCTTGAAAATGGTTTGGCCACTGAAAGAAACAACAGCCAGCAGTTGAGTCTTGTATACAACCTGACATAACTCTTGATGCTGGAGGAGATTAGGTTAGTGTTTCAAATTCATGTTCTTCTTGCATAAATGTCTTGTTAAACAAATGAAGAATTATTATGTGCATACATTGGGTTAGTTGAGGTTGCTTTGGGTGGGAAGATTAAAACTTGTGAAGTATGTATAGTTGAACCAACTTGAATGATTTTTTTCCCCCATGGCTGTTGTGGTGCATCTTGTATAGGTAACTCAAAAACAGTAAAAAAGAGGGATTTTTTTGGGGTGTCTTCCTGGGATATCTGGTACTTTCGATTTTTGTTGAGCCCTTAAAGCTTTGAAAAAGGTCATGTTATACTCAGGATGGTCCAGAAAAACCCTCAAAAATTTAAAATCTGCCAATCCAGCTAGTATATTTGACACTGAAAGTAAGTCTCTCAGATAGGACATATTCTGGAAAGTATCTTTTAGCTAAAGGGTCTCAAATGATGGACTTGACTGATGGCCATCCTATCTTATTGTCCTTTCTCTTTCTTCACATGGCAATGGGTCTCTATAAAGACATATACTGTATCTCAGCCATAGCTATGATATGTGCCATGGTAGACTGTAACCTCTGAAAGTTTTAAAGTCATATATGTTCTGAAAATGTCTAACCTTCCTGTCTGGGAGCACACGATTTAATCAGCTTGAAAACTTAGTCTTTGATTTTTCTATTAATGAGGATTTCAGAATGCTTATGCCTTAAGCCATTAAATTCCAGTTCTGGGTACAAGCACCATAAATTTGTGCACAACCCTTGCAGGTTATTAGGCAGTAAGGCACCCAGTTGGAGATGGCATCCTGTGGTTAACAACCCACTCACCCTTTTGATTTATATTCTTCTGAACAGATCATATACAAGGCTGTAATTTAAAAATAATTAGACCTGAATGAAACCAAACCAACAACAAATTGGAAAAAACTCTCTCAAACAGCTACAACATAAGAGCAGAAGGCTTGGTTGCAACGAAATTGTGCAATTTGCATCACACTCATTTACTTCCTCCACTGATCCCAAGACTGGGAGTAAAAGCTGAAATGGGGAAGTGAGGAAGCTTTCACTGCCTTTAAGACAGATGCAGTGCTTCTTCCCTTCTGTTAAAGTCTTACATCCATCTAGCAGTGTCAGCGCTACCTGGTCACTGCTGTGACCTCTGATAATTAGAGATGAGAGACATACGAATACGAGGCATCGTTTCAGGTGTCAAGGCATGACACAGTACAGGAGTGCAGCAGATCTAAAATCAAAGGGCTTAGTTATTTGACATACTTGGTCATATTTCACATACATTATGCTGGAGCAGCCTTCCCCTCTTCATGGGGATGCCCATTTTGTGAAGGAGTTTGCATGTTTGTCGTGAATGTGGATCTGAACACAGGGCAACTACCTCTTTTCTCCCTAATAATTTGTTTTCTCACTGCCAAGTTCCTTGTCACTTCATTCTCCTCCATTACACAAATTAAATTCAGCCAGAATATCACCAATGCCACCTCAGGTTATCTTGCTAGCATCTTTGACCTCCCATCTTGTCCTTTCCTCCCACTGGGACAGCACCAAGGTGTGTGCAGATCAAGCAGTATTTGCTTACAGGACGCAGAAGTAAGCAGAGCATGTGCTTCTTGGGGAGCAGCACCAGCTCAAGGCCGTTTCTCCTCTATTCAATCCATCAGCAACTTCTCTAAGACCTCAGCTTTGGGTAGCCCTTTAGGTAGAGGCAACTTTAGACTCCAGTGCCAGTCTTCCTGTGAATGATGTGGCACCAAGAGAGTTGTGAGGGCACCTGAGTCTTCCTGTTTTCCTGTGTTGGGCTTGATGCTGTCTTTTTGTCTTCCTTTCCCCCCTGCCAGTGAGAGGCATTATATAGAGGTTCTCTTTCTGCTACTTAGTTTGAGCCAGTGAGTTTAGTCCCTACCCAGAGAAAACAAGATTTTCTTTTGGGAAAAACAGCTATTTTCAGGAGGAAGGCTGGTCTTTTGCCCTGATGTGTGACTGAAAGGATTAACAAGCAAGGAGATTACTTCAGACAGAACACACACACTCCACAGTAGTCATAACAGGGAATTATTATTTCTCTCTTATTGTTTTCATGCCTTTTTAAACTACATTTATGTGCAAAATATCCTGGCAGAAATCCATACAAAATAAAGCTGATGTGATGCATTTTTTCTTTTTCCCAAAATGGGGAGGAGAAACAATCAAGAACAGGTTTTTATAGATATATCACTTGCCAAGCAAATATTTAAGATGTTGCAGTGTCTTATAATTCCTATTACCCTAATTTCCTTTCGTTTTCCCGGACATCATAAAAAGCTACTTAATGATAAAAACCAAATGACAGTAATATGTACGCTCCAGTGCCCAAACAGTCATCTGCTGGTACACTTATTTCCCTTCCAGCCTAGTTAAATGGGGGGAAAATGACTTACCAGTTATTTCAGAACTTAATCTGGCCTGTTTGTTAAACCACTTTTATCCGAGTCTGTTTGCCTGGTGCTGAGGCATATATGGGGCTCCAATAAAGGTCGCTGCTTTCATGGTTATTGTGTAACACATCTCTCTGAAATAAATCAATGGTGCTAAAAAGGTGCTTCAATATATCGTCATTATTCAGCAGCAGGTGCTTATTGCTGAAGTTTTTGCTTTGCTAGGAAGACATGTAAAGGAAAACTGCCAGTATCTCCAATTTAACTTTCTCCCCTATGCTTTCAGGGAAGTGTGATTGAGAGTAAAACCACTGACTACATCAATGATAACTGTGGTGACATTTTCCTAGAGGGGACAAATTAAGAGCTATTTCGTCTGGTTTCCAGGTGCTGGTACCCTCCTCCTGATTTGTAGACTGATCACCTGAGAAAAGGACTGTACATGAAACATCTCCTGCTCTGCAGGGAAGCCTTTGAAGACAGTTTTACTGCTAGCAAATTTGAGATCCTCAAAGATGTGAGAGGGAACAGCAGTGTAACCCCCTGCAAGTCAGAGAGTATCAAGGAAGTGGCATGGGGCTTGAGGCAAGGCCATACACACATTGTACAGGCAAAAGTATACAAGGTATGGTCTCTTGCATAAGAGAGATTGGGATCTTCTAGTGAAGCAGTTGAGTGTGATCTGGAAAAGAGTTACAGAAGTGAGACAAAGACTAGGGAGAGAATAAATGCAGAGGAAGGCCTCCCTGTGAATGGGGAAAAGGGAAAAGAAGGCAATGGTGGAGGCTGATCTGAGGTCCAAGATCTTATAGCTGATAATTGAACACTTCTCAGTAAAGGTAGAAAAAATCCATTTAATGTCTTTCACAGTTATTTGACTAGCTATGGCATGTCATCTCTACCTTTTTTCATCATGTAAATTCAAAAGGAAATACAAATAAAATTGAGAAGTGTTTAACATTAAACAGATGAATGAGAATGCTTCTTATCACAGCTGAGCTAAGCTGAGGAACTCTTTGCTAGTGAACACCATTAAAAGCCTAAAAGGGAGCAGTGGGCTTTGAAAAATAATTATGATATTCCCCTTTTCAATACCATAAACCTAAACTTCATGGTATAAACCAAAAAAGGCACAGATGGTTATAAAAAAGAACTTCATTTGAGATCAGCCTAACCATAGCAATTCAGAAAATAGTTGCACTTGGAGTTTTTAAAAATTACAGTTACAATAACTGGATTTGTATTTTGAAGAGAATAATCAGGTATTGAAAACTTGTTTTTACTTGGAATCATCATGAAAATAAATACTTTTTGAAAGTATCTGTTAATGAAGATCTCTACTATGTCCATCTGAGAACACCTAAGCTTAAAAATAACCAACTTAGAATCTTTAAAAATGCTTCAAATGTTTGTTTCAAAACAGCTTTGTTTAGAAGCGGTAATCTTTCTAACCTTTTATTTCCAGCTTTAGTTTTGATTCCAATTTTTTGACTGCTGTATGTTAGAAATATCCACAAAAAGCTACTGAATAAATGCTGATGCAAACTGCAGCTCAGAAAGTCTCTCTGCAATCTAACAGACTGTTAAGAGGACACTTACAGTGTTGCCCCTATTCCTTCTACTCTTTGACTAACACCAGCTGCTGGCTATGGAAAAGATAATAGAAAGCCAAACGATGATTCTGAGACACTTGGGCTTGAATCATGTTCTGTTTGAGATTTTTGAAAACATGCCACCTTTTGATCAAGAAAAGTTATAAAAGCTTATCAACAGTGTTCAGCAAAAGCTGTGCTCCATGTAAAATAAAATGAAATAAAGCAGTATTTAGGGATTATGTTTGCTAACTAGCTTGTTAGTCACTAACTTGCTAAAAATTATGTAATATAAACAATATGTGCTTACAATATTTTCTAATGATACTCCAGGAAAAGCACAGTGGGATCAAACAGCTTTTTCAAGAGAAATTGAGTCATAAGGGTTGTTGCCCAGTGGTAGCTGCTTGCAGAGCCAGGTCTGCCTACCTGGGCCTAGCGTGCTGTCCTGCTGCAAGAGCTCACTGGGACCAGGTCTGGAGATGAATGTGTGGCTGCAAAGCTCTCACTCATCCCTCAGGCACCTCTGCTCCCTCCAGTGAGATGGGGGTTATTAGGTTTCAGCCTAATGAATTTTTGGTCAAATTTTCAGTGTGCCTGCAACAATGTAATTAAAAAAATAAAGAAAGAAAGAAATACAAGGGTACATATTCCCTTTTATCTGTGTTCTTACCTTGATCTTGGTGGAGGGAGGGGAGCTGCTTAGTAGTCAAACATTTACCCACTAGCAATGGTTGATAAACTCTGTCACAAACAGTGTGCAAACAGGGACACCTGCCTTTCTGTAAGGAAGGATGCTGAGGGTCACTCCCTTGCTATGCTGCTGATTGGATTCTGCTCCTGTGTTGTTTCTGACTCCTTTGGTTCTATCCCCATACCTTCTCAGGCAGGTGCTGTGAGCTGTGTAAGTTCATAGCTGACACGACTGGATAAGGCTGCTGTGGCTTTAGTGAACAGCTCTAAGCACTGGGGTGAAACCTTTTCTATAAAGTCAGTGGAACAGGCAGGAAACTCACTCACACAATCAATGCCACTGAAATGCAGAGAAGTTAATGCATCTGTGGACAGGAAAAAAAAGAAGTGATTTGATGCATTTATTGGTTTCTAAGTTCTCTGACTGGTGCTGCTACATATAAAAGATGTCATAGGTCTCATATACTGCATCTATAATGCTATGTAACCTTGCCAAGAAGAACCCCTATTTTTTAGAATAATTTGCTTTGCTTAAGCCACTTTCAAGTTTGTGATCATTTTCAGGTTCTTTTTTTCTCTAAACAGAGTCTCCACTTCTGTGCACGTATGAAAATATTTCTTCCTCTGATGATATAAATTCTTTCTATAATTGAAAATTCAATCTAAATTCTGTTCTACTTAGTAAAATAATTTTTCTGAAGTGTGAGCTGAGCTGAAGTAACCAGAGCTTTCAGTGCTGCACAGTCTTTCCAGAATAAACCACTCTTTTTTTTTTTAACACCATTAAGAGGCTGTTTTGAGAAACATAGAAATATTTCTCTTAATTTCGGAGAGGACTTCTTTCCCTAATTTTTTGTTTTGTTTTGTGTTTTTGTTTGTTTTTGTTTGTTTGGTTTTTTAAAGCAGTGTAATCATTTAATGAAACAAGGTATTTCCTTCCCCTGCAAAGGATCACGGAGAACCTGAGACCCCGTTGTATATATGTGACAAAATTAATAGCAAAGCAAATAAGGAATCACTCTGAACTTGAGTGGCTTCAGCGGCTGTTGGTGGAATTACAGTCCTCTCAGGGCATTTGGCATCATGGAGGACTGGGACTTCTGTGAGCTATTCCTCTCTTCCAGACCTGCAATGCTCAAGATTGTCGTCTAGGATCTATTACAGCTTTCTAGCATATTGTCTTAATCACAGGGCATATTCTTCTCTCCACCCTAATTGTGTGATTAATATCCCACTGACTTGATGAGAAAGCTGGAAAAGCCTATAGATAACTGTGCAAATTAATGCAATGCCATGTGGTACTAATTGTACACTGTCTTGTATTTTGCAGCAGCAGAAGTGGCATTTGCTGTTGATATATCCACAACAACACTGTATCCATATTAGCAATTTACACTCACACAAAGCACATAGGGAAAATAGATAATAAAAATTATCTACAGATTTTTCAGATTACAGAAAATTCAATGCTGGCAGTAAAACCTACTAAACTATTACTGCTATTACTCAAAGGCATTTTTTGGTCCTTGACAAAGGAAACAGCTCAGTGTTAGTAACGTGAGGCTTGGCCTCATACACTACATATAAAACATGTAAATATTAATTCAAGGATGAAAGCATTCAGCTGAACAGGAACCATCTGGGAGAATGAGGAAGGTGGATGAGAATGCATTACTTTAGAGTAATGTGTATAAATTAGAAATCCATGGACATGCTTTGCATGAAGAGCCTTATGTTCATATCAATAACCACAGTACATTTCTAACTCCTTCTTGGGCAAGTCTGCTTTCTGACCTCTGTTTATCCCAGCAGGGATAAGAGGGTGGCATTTGTGGAGTGATAGTCATAGTTTCCCATCAGGCCAGCAGCTGCATAGCTTTGGCTCCAAATTCGTGGATCTGTTTTGTGCAAAAAAGTCTGAATAATAATAATGTTTATAAGAATAATATAATTATTTTTAAATATTTCTAAAGAAACCAAGCCTGAGATATTAGCATGTAGCACACTGAATATGAAGTCATTGTTGCTTTCACGGGAGCTGGACTCTGAGAGGTGAGTAGGATAGAATTTCAAATATCTAAGCACCTACCTTTCAACTCCTAATGTTTTCAAGAAAACTGGTACTAATATCACTTAAACATCATAATTTTCAGTAGTCTCAATTCTTCTCAAAGTTAATATGAAGTTCAATGTTTAGTTCTTCCTGAGGGGGAAGACATGGTGGGAAAGGTAGGCATGGTGGGCAGGCATGGTGGGAAAGGTAGATAAAGAAGGAGCGTTTTATATGATACCAAATTCAATCCAGTGAAAACTGGCCTCCTTAGGGTAGTTGGATGCAATGGCGCATGAATGTGAGCACATATGCACGCAATTTCATATATACATATTGTATGATTTGAAACACTCATGTTGTTACAGCTTGCAAAAGGAAGTAAATGTCCAAGTTCCCTATTGCTGTCCAGATATACTATACACACAGAGAAGCACAGAAAGGAAATATATTTTTATGTTGCTTAAACGACAGATACTATTCAACCATTAACATGTAAACTCTTTTTCATCCCAAGCTGCTAAACAGCTGCGTGATATTAATTGGGAAGGAATTCTGTCATAGCAAAAGCTGTTCTTGCAAAGGAGATCTGGGCTCTGCTTTTGCCATGGAATTCCTGTATGGTTTTGGGTTTTCCTCTATAAAATGAAAATATATTTTTGCTTTCTCCCATTGCTTCTGGATTTTGTTTTTAAGCTCTCATCTCAGGGAAAGATGCTCTCTTTAGATAGAAATCTAAATACGAGTGCCTCATTCGATTTGGCTTTGTGGTGCAAGTGTAATTCAATTAATTACTGTAAGAAATATGAACCTATTATGGGTTATGCCCAGTATAATAAATACATAATTCCAGGGACAACCTGTGGCATATTTCTCTGCTGACAGCTGTCCTGGCTCTGTTACACTGTGCATCTGCTTTTACTCCCAGAGGAATGCATTCAACACTGCTCCAATGATTGCAATCATGCCCCTGGTTCAGAAGCCTTTCTGCAGCTCTATCTTCACATGGATAGCCTGAATCTCAGACTAACCAAAACGGCAGGACAGAAGAGAACCTCCCCAGCTCTGCATGTGCAGCCTCTATAGTTAAAACTACAAGGTTTCTGAACTGCTTATCTGAATCACTGATGGATATTACTTGTGTTCCCACCAGGTCTACGAATGCACAGGCTTTGTAGTGACATTTCCAACACATGCCAAAGGAACCACCCTCCACCCTTCTGCAGCACTCAACCTTGGGCACTACCCTTACCCCCGGCTTTCTACAGCTGGCACTGCCAGCGCCGCACCCACGCACCACAAAGCCACCCAGTGCCGCTGGTCTAAAAGTGATGGCGAGAGACAACCCCTGTTCCTAATGCCCGACGGCTGCGGCCCCGGCTCCTCGGAGAAGGTAGCGTTCATCGGGAGAAAGGGTGCTCTAGACCTGGGGAAAGTGGAAGTGCTGGGGCTGCCTCGACAGGAAGGGAGCGCGCCCCTGAGCCACCCCAACCTCCCTCGTTTGGAAGAGCCCGCTACGCTTTCCAGAGCTCAGCGGATGCTTGGTTTGGAATCGGCGAGCAGGCAAGAAGGGAGAGCAGCTCAGTCAGCCCCGTCCTGTCGCTCCCCGCCACCCCGCTCCCGCGCTGTCGCTCCCGGGAGGTGGCAGTGTTCCCCCACGGAAGCCACCCGCCCCACTCCGCTAATAGACCGGCAAAAGAACCCCTTTAATCCTCCCTTCACCCGTTTTCCCCCGAATTACAGGCAATGGATTTATCACGCGTGATCTGATCTGTAACAGCCCGGGAAGGCTTGCGGGCGAGAAAGTTGAGAAGTACCGCAGCACAGCCGGAACGCCGGGATTACGCGATCATGGCATACGTACTTTTACACGTGTATACCCACGGATGTGTATGTGCACATATAAAGGTATATCCGTATGCATGAGGCAAAGGATCTGAGATGCACGGGCATCTCTAAACACGGCCACAGAGATGCGTTTAGCACATTCTTCTCGTGCATTTGGGGCATTTGGGAGAGGTGGGTGGAAAGCCGCGTGGATGCGTGGCGGCGGTGCCTCCTTGTACCCGTATCGCTCACAGGCAGTGGCTATAGTCCTCCAAATCCTCCCTCCTCAGCGGACAGGTGCGGGACTCAGGCCCCGTTGGCCGGAACAGCTCGCATAAGTGCTGCAGCACGGAGGGTCCATAGGACATCCCAGACCCATAGCGGTTTCTGACTGCCCGGCCGCCCCTCACGGCCCCACAAGTTTCTCTTCCCCGATCGCGCACAACGGCTCTTTATCAAAAGCCTCCTTCCCTTCCCCGAGAGGGGCAGGTGAGCCTCCGCACGCCCCAGTGTGGCCCTTTACGCGCTGCCTGCCGGAGGGGGACCGCAGCATCCCCCGCCGGAACGCAATCTGACTCCCTGCGGCGGGGTCCCGGCCCGACGGCAGCGGCCGCGGGCTCCAGGGCGGGGTAGGGCTACACTCACCTGATGATGACATACATGACCAAGAAGTTGCCGAAGAGCCCCACGACGCAGACCACGGAGTAGAGGGCCATGATGGCGATGGCCGTGAACCCGGAGGGGCCGCCGCCCGCGGGCGCGCAGGGCCCGCCGCCGCCCGCGCTGCCATTGCTGCCGCCGCAGGGCTCGGAGCGGTTCCAGCCGAACGCCGTCACCGAGGTGTTGCCCCATGAACCCGGCGGTGCGGCCGTGCAGGGCGGCCCGGGGGGCCGGCAGGCGGAGGCGTTGGCGGCGAACGGGACCTCCAGGGCGCTGGCGAGCAGCGGCGCGGACCCGTTGCCCAGCAGGTACGAGACGGCCATGGCGCGGAGCAGCAGTGGCGGCACCTGCTGCCCGCGCCCGAGGGACGCGGTGCCGGCGAGGGGCTGCTGGCGCGGTGTCGGGGAGGCGGAGGCGCCCGCCCGCCCCGACGGCGCGCACCGCCGCTGGGTGCGGGCACATGTGTGCGGCGGGCGGAGCGGGGTGGGCCCGGAGGAGGGGCCTGTGGCAGCAGGAGCGGGGCGGCCGCCTCCCCACCGCCTCCTGCCGCCCGCTGCCTCTCCTCCCAGCCCGGCGGGTCACGGTGGCGGTTCCCCCCACCGCAGGGCGCACCTGATGCGGAGCGGAGCCTGCCCGCCCCGCCCGTCCCGCCGCCGGCAGCCTTCCCCTTCCCTGCGGGTGGCACTTGAAGGCAAAGCGCTGAAAACGTTCTCTACACCAGCGCCGCGGGCAACCGTGGCAAACACCGCAAAGTACAGAGGAAGAACGACTTGGCGGGATAAAGGCTGGTGCAGGGAGCGACTCATAGTGATCCAGGGATCTTGAGGAAACGATGTCCTCGGTAATTATGAGCCTTGTAATAAAAGGTAATGAACTTTACGGCAGCACGAGATTATGAACAGAATTGTCCTTTGGAAATTACTTGGATCTCACAGATCCTCAGGATTTGCAGAGAACTTTCTGTGCCAGAGCTCCAAGGACACTTTCCCCTAGATGTTAGTGTGATTGTCATTGGATGTGATAACACAGATAAGAAAGACATCAAAATCGTTCACTTCAACTCTACATGCATTGTGCCGGGTGCTTGACTCGCACACTGTTTCTTTGCACCAGCACCTTTTTGTGATCAGTTTGTTCCAGATGAATACAGAGGTGCAACTCCAGGGTAGCCTGCTGGATTGCTGATCATTAATTTCTAGGACTTAGCTCTTTAACTGTTATTTTCACTTATGAAATCAGAAGAGATCCTTGGTAATGTAGAAAAAAATACCTCCTAGTGAACAGGGAGAAAGTGTCAGTGCTTGCTCCTGCTTCCCAGTGCAGAACACCTCCCACTATTTCCAGAGTGGCTATGACAGAAGTGGAGAAGAAACAAGTTGCAAACTAACAGAAAGATGCAACCCCCCAGGCATTTTCATCTAAAGACTTCCTATGCTCCTGCGCCATAAGCAATGGGAATCAGCGCTGATCAGGGCGGGTAACAGTAGCAGAGTTGACCACACACTGTTTCAATGTGTATATCTGATCATTCGTGGTGAGGAAGAAGAGGAAATACGCAAGGAATGCCTCTGGACTTTGAGAGGGACACAGATGCAGGGAATTTGTATCCCTTTTTTACCTCCATAGTGGAATGGAAGGAGAAGATTGAGTAAGCTGTTAATGAGCACATTTAGCAGATAGCATGTATTGCTTCATGGACAGAGAGACTATTTTCAGCATCCTTTATTGGTAGGAGAGAGCCATTTAGCATTATATTCAGAAGAGCTTTTGAATAGGAGTTATTTTGTCTCTGGAAAAAACTGTGGACAAGGGTAAATATAAGCAAGAACTCACAAGACATTTCACAAGGTCAAAGTCACCACCTCTTTATCCCCTTTTGAAGTATAGCATTTTTAGTCATACACAGAGTGGGAGGAAGAAGGATTTTAAACTGGACCATTCTCAAAGACTTTCTCAAAGACTCTCCAGCATGCAGGAGCCTCTCTCTGGGCTTGCCCTTTGTTGCACCAAAGCCATCAGAAGAGTTTAATGTAAGCCTGGACACAATTAGCATTTAGTCCTTTGAATACAACTGTGTCTGGCTGTGGAATAGATGGAGAAGATGGAAAGCAAAATTCAAGGCTGACAGGAGATCCACTTTGTAACTTGTGTCATAGCCAGATTTGTATATCTTCATTGTCAGAAGGGCCTTTGGTGTTTTAAAAATTATTTTAAAATGACATTAAAATGTGCTGGAAAACCCCCTAAAAATAGATGCCCAGGTAAATCTAGTGTTATATACAAGTCTTTCTGATTACTCACAAAAAAGTGATTACACACACAAAAAATTATTATACCAACATAAGTCAACCTTTTGGCAGTTGCAGATGAAATCTCAGGCTGCAGAGAGGGCTGGCAAAAAGCCCTGGGAGTTGAGTCTGTTTAAGACAGGCTTCATTAAGCAACATTTCAAGGTAGGAGAGTGGTAGTTGAATGCACCTCTTTGCAAAGTTATTAAAAGTGTTATTTCTCAAGGACAGAGGCAACTTGAAATAAGCCCTTAGAATAAGGCTTTCAATTGTCGAAAGTTATTTTTAGTGTAATAATGCATGAGACCCTTTCTTCAAATAATTTCAGATAATAATGAGCTATGTAGTCAAGATTCTGCTGGAAGGGTATTTGTGAAGTTGAAGACCAGTAATTTCTTCTTGTTGGTAGTAGTGTAGCACATATAGAAAAGGGAAATACATAGGTTTGAGATACGTACATATTAAATAGATGCCTCAATATCAGGCTGAAGCACATTGCATCACAACTTCCAGCTCAAATCACATTTTTTGCTTGGGTTTTGTTTGCTTGTTTTGGTTTTTTTTGTTTTTTTTTGTTTTTTGTTTGTTTGTTTGTTTGTTTTTTCCTGCAAAAACAGTAAGAATGTTTCCGGGCTGTAGCTAGAAGTGAATGAACTGAAGACTTGAGAAAGCCTCAAGGCTTGCAGAGAATTTTAGGATGAAAATAGTTTGCTAAGGAATGTTCTAGGAATACTGGTTGATGAGGTCTTTCTGATGCAGTTATATATGTATGTATGTGTGTGTGTGTGTATATATATATATATATATATATATATATATATATACACACACATATAAAATATCAAACCCAGAGTGTCATGTACCACATTTTTCCACTCTGTCTCAATGAGTCCTAAACTAATGGGAAACCATGTGCCTTCCTTACAATATCTAGTGAAGAGACAGAGCTGAATTATGGGTTGCTGTGGCTTGGCACTTTGTAAAGGTGTCCTGTATACTAGTACCATGGTGGTGTGACCTGTTTTCTCTAGGACCAGGGCAAGAAGGTGTCTGTAAGCAGGTTGTGCTCTCCTTCAGTCTCTATTGTGGAAGTATTCCTTCACTTCATGATGTGTTACCTAAAAGCCTGTGCTGTGTCCATGTTTCCCAAGCAGAGTGAGGAGCTGGGCAAGTTACATAAAAGAGGAGGAGAAGGCATTATCCCAGTAATATCAGAAACATGTATATCATAGCCTTCAACCAGTACTGAAGTCCTCCAGAGACACATCCTCCTATCTGCCCACAAGGACATCGTCAAGGTGGTATAGCAATAGAGTTTTGGTAGTAGCATTGTGTATGCTATTTTAAATCACATATATGATACTGGCAGGCTGTATGGCCTGGTCTTGGGTTTAGGTGGGGCTTGGGCAGAGCCCAATTCACTGACAACATAAAGAAATTGTGGCATGGAAAATGCTGTTTAAGAATTTGCAGGCAAGTCTGCTAATCAATATTAATATTTCAGTGAAGGGTTGACTGTGGTCACATGGCCAATACTTTGATCTAATGTAGGTCACATAATTTTTCTATGTCTTTTTTCTTCTGTTACTCATTTACTCAGAACCACTGTAATTGGGATCAAGATGCCTCTGTCTCCTTAGTTTCAGTGAAATGTTTTATTCAAAACTTGACTTTCTCCCCTGAAGTAAATAAAACCTCCATTGTCCAATGTATAGCAAGTATGATTTTTAGAGAATGATGCCACATAATCATGGAACCTAGGTTACTGACTTCATATGATGAAAAATATACCTAAGCTGGAATCATAGATTTCAACACCTTTTTCAATAAGACTTGATGTTTTGTAAAAATGTTTAGCATTGGCCTATTTCTTTTGAAAATTCTGTTCCTAATCTTCAAACACAATAAAAGTAGCTGTGTGGTTCTTGACAGCAGGAGCTAAAGAGCTAGCCAGACAAACAAGAGGTTAAGGTAAATGGTGGTAGCTGATGCCTTGAGAGACCCCAGCAAAGCAGGACTCCAAGCCAATTTAGTCTGGGATAAGATAAAAAGGTAGATTCTTTAATGTCTAGGCTTAGGGTTTTCAGGCATACATGATGATGTGCCTCTTGTGAACACTGATTTCCATGGTTTTTATAATATTTTCCACCCAATCCCCAGTTCACACATCTCTCGGTCCAGTGCCATCCTGTCCACTGGGCACACCCCATCAGGATTTGAGTCTGGGGGACAGTGGGACCCTCTCTTCATCATTTTTGTCTTCCTCAGCACACATAGGACCCTTGGAGCTTTTCCAGTGTTCTTTAGACCCAAGGTTGTTGGCTTATGTTTATGTCTTGCTTTGCAGGCCTTGTAATATTCTTCAGCCTTCTGCCTTGAAGAGTCTAAATAGCTGGTGGAATTTTTAGACATTGATATGGGATAGGGATTAAGACACATAAACATTGAACTTAAGCTGCCAGAAATATTAACACATTAAGTCTACATTTTACTACAGTTACAAGTACTTCTAAAATCTATAAAAATAAAAAAATCAAACCCCTGAGGCATCATAGCTAATGAGAAGAAATGCGGAGGCCAGTGTACGGAGGAGCTGGTAGGAGGGATGTAGTTAGTGAAGGAAAGGTTCAGGATGTGAGAGGCTTGAGTAGAACTGTGTTCTGCCTTAGTAAATGGGAAAATGGACAGGTGCTAATGGAGTCAAAGGAAAACCAGTTCATCTAGGTGTTTAGTACAAGTCAGTATCAGGGAGGTTACATGTGAGTTAGGTCACTAGCCTGCCATAGCAGGGCTTTTTCGTCAGGCGTAGAGGTGTTCAGTTGTGAGGGAACCAGATGCTGGCTTGGGGAAATGAGAATTATCCTGATTTCTGGCATAGAATCTGTGTGCACACAGTAGTATGTTTCGAGTTGACCTCTTTCGCTCTATAGCAGCCACATGAGAACTGATTTTTGAAAGTGAGGGTCACCAATGCTAACAGCCTGAATGGCCTGGAAGGCTGCTATGAATTCTGGGAAGTTAGCAATATGTGACATGCTTGCTACTGTTTGGATTCCTAAAATAATTGAATCCTTTAACAAATTTGATACTAACATTTTTGCCTCATTTTCTAGCATACGGATGATGATAATAATAATGTTATAATACCTCATGTACGAGGCTGGTTGCCAGTCAACAATCTTTGTGGAAAGCAGAAATTTCTATGTTCAGCTTTTTCTTCCTTCACAGAAAAGCAGAAGTCTTATTAATTTTCATTGCTTCTATATTAGTGACCCAGGTCACCCGTGTCTTCTTGCTAAATTTTGACAGTGACTCTTCAGATAAGAGTGATAAATACTAAATGGATTAGTTGAAAATAAGCACTTTAGGCTTCAGCAAGTCTGAGTTCTTCTGTACTTGTGAAAAATAAATTGTATCTTCAAAGTTTAATAAATGTAGCTATGAGTGATAGCTTTTGTGTTTTCATAACAAGTCTGAAGGGCATCAGTTGGATTAGGCTGACAGTTGGACAGAGAATCTCGAAGGTCTCTTCCAACTTTGATGATTCTGTGATATAGACTTGGACTTCCTAATCTGAGAAGGCTACAAGGTAGATTCATTAGGTTTAGCTGAGGACTGTGTTAACAGAACCATCCTTGAAAAAGCATTAATTTTGCTTTTGCAGAGTGGGAGCTACATACTGAATGAGAAGAATGGAAGCTGTTCTGAAAAACTACCTGTGTACAGAATGCCATAAGGGTCTAGAGGAAGTTAATATGTGATATAATTAAACACTATAGCAAAGGGAACACTTCAGTTCATACAATCTTATGTTTTCTAAGTTTTGGATATTTTGACTCTGCAAGTTTAATTCTTGGTCAGTGGTTAGGCTTTCCACATCCAGGAGCTCAGCAGAGGGGACTCTCTGCAACTCTCTCTTCTCAGGTCCAACTAGTAGCAAGAGTGGGCTTGTGTTCCCAATAGTCATGCCTGCAAACACCAGTACAGTACTCACACATAAACTTATACACCCAGCTGGCCACACAGACCAGAACAGACAGGTGCTCAGCACTATCAGAAACACAAACAGCACCAACAGCCTCATCCTACTGCCCTCTAGCTGTTCAGGACAAAAGTCTGCTAGTGGGAACATAGATATATATAGATAACATATGACTCTCTTCAGTGAGCATCTGGGATCAGACAGTCTGCCCAGCAGCTGCTCCCTGCATCCCAGTTGTTTGCATCTGAACATAGGAGCCCTGAGACCTCAGCACCACTCCAGCTGCTGATATGTACCCACTTACAGACACAGACATACACATGAGAGGACACCCTAAGGCTCCCTAGGATTCATCCATAGACTCACTGTACTCAGTAGCTTGCCTGGATCCCTCCCTTTTCCTGCCTGTGGTTCTTTCCTTTAGCATCTTGTGATATGTTTTTGTGTGATGCCAAGCATTCCATACTGTATCCCATATCCCTAGGCAGTGGCACCCCTCAGTCTGGGAGATGCTCCAGGAAACTGCTTGCCTGTGATGCTGGTTGTCATGCCTGGCCCATGGGGCTGACGCTCTCCTGTGACAGCCTGGGGGCAGTCTGTGGAGGGATCTCATTTCTCTGATGGCATTATTGGTGTTTCCCCACCTGCCTTTGTGCCCCAGTGCTGCTTCCTGTGTGAGGGAATGGGTGTTTTATGGGTTGATGGTGCCTATGGTGGCTCCTGGAGTATCCAGGGCAAAGCATTATTTAGGTTCCCCTACCGGCTGCTGTGCCTCTGTGCTTCTTGCATGTGTGCAGATACATATCACATAATTTAAAAGTAATCTTTGGCAATTTCACTACTAAATACTGTATCCTCTGATATGCCAGAAATGCAGTATTAGACACACACAAAGAAAGCACCTGTTGGAGAAATACTGTCCACAAAGAGACTGACTTCTCTGCCCACTAGGATATGGTAATGTAGGGGAAAAAAAATCTATGTGACCATACAGTTGGCTTTTGCTGAAGGGAGAAGATTCAAATTGGCAATTTAAATAAAATTGTATACTTCTAGAAAATCCTCAGAATGCACTAACAAAATATTTGTTTTGGGCCTCACAGGTTCCACAACGCATTTAGAAATAAACAGGAAACTCTGAGGAACCATCATAAATTTCCCTGTAACAAATATAATTTCCAAATTACAGTTTCATGCCACTTTGGTAGCAATGGTAGGAGAGGATTGTGTGACACTAAGGAATTGCTATCCATTACTTGTTTAATGAAATTTAATAATACAATGTGGCAGGATAAAGAGATGAATTCGACTCTTGGAGTGAAAGAACACTAGTGAAATCTCTGCAGAGTGGGCATGGGGATGTCTGGCTTTTTGATTTATCCATGTGATTTTATTTTGAGAAATAAATTAATTTCAAAATCAAAAGGAGAGGGAAAATGAGAGAAAGTGTTGATTATGTTTTTGAGAATTTTCCAATGTGTGTTTTGGCTAATTTAAAATAATCTGTAAGTGAAAATAAGATCTACTTATTTTCAAGTGAGGAAATAATCTCAATCTGCTCCCATGTGAAGTGTGAGTTTATAATTCTTTCCATAAACCTAACTGTGGAATCTTGTTGCCTAACATTTTTATCAAATGTAACATTTTATTGCCTCTACCTGCTTACGTTTCCAAAATTTTTTCCTAGGCATCCTTTATGGATCTTTTTTATGACTGCATTATTTATTCCACCCTTCAGACTCATGTCCTGTTCTTTGAAATACTTCCTTGTTTCTTATTGCCTCTGCAGCCCTTACAAGTGATAAGACATACATTTTGATCTACAATAGGAAAATCTGTTCAGTGCAACTGTAATGATATAACTGCTATCATTCATGTTCCTGTATGAATACTCTCAATTTGAAATAACTGGAAGTTTTAAATAAATGGATATTTTACTTCTAGTTAGTCTTACACATAAAAATGTCAAAGATAATGCATATCTTGGCCAACAGCAGCTGTCCAAGCACAGTTTGATGTTTACATTGTATGCTTATAGGGTCATTCTCATACAACCACTTGTTGCACAAGTGGTTCAGACCTCAACATATCATCAGTCATAGTGTGCATGTTTACCCAGTTCTGTCTTCATCAGTTCTGTTCTTCAGCTGCATTACAAGGGAGAAGATGGGGTTCCATTGCAAAGAAAAAAACTAACCTGTCTCTCAGCACTTGTGCAAATGCTTAGGATGGTGCCAATGTCTTAGACTGTAGACATCACAGAATGGCTGAAGTGAGGAGGTTACTCTGGAGATTTCACTCTGTCTTTGGGCAGTTGGCATTTTGCCAGCTCAACCCAAGACATCCCTTAATCATCTTTGTGGCCCTTTGCTTGACTGTCTCCAGTCTCTTTTGTCCATGTCTCTTTTGTGTTGAGAAACCAAGAATCGGACTCAGATGAACCTCACCCATGCTGAGTGGAGTGGCAGAATCACCTTTTTAAGGCAGTCAGTGAGGCTGTTGGCCATGTTTGCTGTGAGAACACTCTGCAGGGTCATGGTCAGCTTGCTGTTCACCAGGAGCCCCAAGGCCTGCTCTGTCAAGATGCTTTCCAGACACGCAGCCCCCAGCTTGTGCTGGCACAAGGATTAATTACTCCTCTGGAGCAGAACTTGACATTTCCCTTTTCTGAACTTTGCGAGATTCCACTTAGCCCATTTCTCCAGCCCACTGAGCTCCCTCTAAATGTTAGTACAAACCTCTGGTGCATCAGCCACTCCTCCCAGTTTTGTATCATCTGCAAACTTCTTGTGTGCATGCTCTGGCCCATTGTCCAGGCTCTAAATGAAGACATCAACCAGAACTGGTCACAGTACTGGCCCTTGAGGTACACTACAGTACAGACTGATCTTCATCAGGACTTTGTGTTGCAGATCACAACCCTCTTAGACCAACTATTCAGTCAGTTTTTCAATCCACCTCACTGTCTGCTTGTCTGGTTCATACTTCATTAGTTTGTGAGGATGTTATGGGAGACAGTGCTGAAAACCTTGACAGAGAGAAGATAAACAAAATCCACTATTATCTTCTTATCCTCCAGACTAGTCTGTTCACTACAGAAGGCTATTATATTGGTCAGGCATGATTTTCCCTTTGTAACAGTCTGTGCTGACTACTCCTGATCACCTTCTTGTTCTTCAGGTGCCTTTCCTGAAAAGAGGAGAGGTGTTTGCTTTCCTCCAGTCCTCCAGAATCTCCCTTCATCACCACAATCTTTCGAAGATAATCAAGAGTGGCCTCACAGTGACCCCAGCCAACTCCCTCAACACTCATGGATACATCCCACTGGTGCCCATGGACTAGTGTATGTCCAGTTTGTTTGAATGTTCCCTAGTTTGATCATCCTCCACGAGTGTAAGCCTTCCTTGTTTCAGACTTTGTCAAGGGGCTTGGGCCTGGGATTGCTGAATGGCAGTTTTATCTGTAAAAAGAAGGCATTAAATGTCTTGGCATTTCCCTTGTCCTTTGTCACCAGATCTTCAGCCAATTTAAGGCATTAGCCTGCCCAGTAAGCTCTCAGCTGCATCCCCATCTATCCTTAGACAGAGCTCCTTTCTTCATTCCTGATGCTCTGTCCTCTCCTTGCTGCCCCAACCTGCCCTTCCTAAAGAGCCTCCAAAAAAAAGCTCTCCAGTCATGTGAGCTATATGAGACTATAACCCTGCAATAGCACACAGACTTCTAATTCCTCCTGTGTCCTCCCCATGCCATGCTTGTTAGCATGCAGGCACTTCAGAAAGCTCTGTGGGTTTTCCAGAACAGGTACTAGAGCTTCCCCCACCATGTTCTCCTGTAGGCATTTGCTTGTTTGTGTGCATGCCCTTGGGCTGGGCCCCCTTCTGCCCCGGTTTGTTTATTATCTCCTATTTATGTGATCCTGCTCACTTTGCTTGTTGCCCTAGTCCACCACTTCCTCACTTGATTGTTGGACATCCACTGCCCCTCTCTCCATCATTCTTAGTTCAAAGCTCATCTCACAGGCTTGCCAGCTTGTGAGCCTCTGTGCCACTGCAGGTAGATACCATCTCTTAGCAGTTCTTGATCCCCAAAGTGGGTCCCATAGTGGTATCATCCCTAGAGTCATGCAGTCTCTCATATCTGGTGTTCTCCAGGTCTCCCCTGGTTGCTGTGGTGCAGTGAACAAAACTGTAGAGAGCGAACAAAAATATAATATGAGCTACAGCTTCCTGAATTTCTAAAATTTCGTAGCTTAGACAAATAGTATGCCAAGTTTCAATAATTATCCTCCCTAGTGATAATCTCAGTATTGGGATATGAATATCAATTTTTTTGAAGTTAAGGGAGAGCACATATGGCAGCTTGCTCTCAAAGTCATGATCTTCAGCCCTCGGGAAAGCCAGCTGTAAACTTCTAGGGTTGGAAAATTGAAAATGTTTCCTGGCTAATGGAACAATGGAGAGAGAGGAGGAGACAGGATTTGATTTAAACAGATGATGAAGGTTCTCTGTACCACTATACATATTTATCTTTGTTGACATCTCTTTTATTGAGATTAGTCAGATTCTCAGCCTTGTCTTTTGGCAGAAAACAGTAAATTTGTGTTTTTTATCAATCGCACGAGGGAAATAGTCCAAAAAGTACCAGGAGTAAGAAGCAGTTTCATTAGCCAGTCATTCACACAATTTCATAGAGAATTTTCAATGTCTCACCTCTCAGAATGGGCCTGACTTGGGAAATTACTCTTCCCTGTGCTGGCCAAGATTAGAGTATCTGTTATTCCAATCCTAAATTTATGCAATTTACATAAAAATATACGCTGACTTACTTTAAAAAACCAAAACAAAAAACCAACTAATGAAAACAGCTTAACTTCATGAGCCAAAAGCATAAATTAAAAATTATATCTGCAACTTCCATCAGGATATCAAAGGTATTTTTGTTTTTTGCATGGGAGGAACTGTTTCCCCTGAAGAGCAATATTTTTCTATATTTCAAGGAGAGAACTTAAAATCTAATGGCTGGCAAGGCTTTGATATGTTTTCTTTTCCTTTTTGGTAGTGATATCCTGATGTTATATGTATTGCAAAAGTCATGCTGCACAAAAAAGGATTGCTGCATCTTTGTGTTATTACGTTTCTACTTTATTGCCTTTTTGCTGTTGTTTGCTTGCAAGGGATGAATCCACTGAGAGAAGATGAAAGCACTGAAAAAAGCATGCAGCTGAAGCTGACAGATGACAGTGCAGCATAGTGACTTGCTTGGATTAGAGTGTTGTATGCTTTTCCCTCTTGGGAGTTCATTTGCAGCTGTGATATACTGTAAGGGTTAGTTAGATTTAAATATTAGGCTTTCAGCATCCTAATGGATCACCCTGGTAATGTCTCCTACAAAGGGACAGCTTCATTTTTAGGAACATCCAGTGAGACTTTAATTCTCTATGTTCTTCTGGAAGGACCTTCAAATGTTTTTGGCAAGCTTCATTTAGGTTAGAGTTCACTCTTCCTTGTCTTTATTTCCTTTAGATACTCTCTTAGTTTCAATACAGTTTACTTAGGAGTTGTAATTTGCCTTAAATGAACCCAAATATCATCCTGTATTGGACAAAAATATCAAATATCTAGAGAATCTTGATCATTAAGATACCTGCATAGTTGAGTTGTTGAGGTTCAAAATTATGAACCTGTCAGTTGTTCCTTAATTCTGGATAAATCTAAGATCCAGAGTCGCTTGGATTTTCACCTTCAAAGTTGCAAAGAAACTTCTTGCTTATGCTTAGATGAACTTTGGCCTCCATAAAGAGAGAGTGTGGATTTTTTGGTAAGGGTATGTGCTTTTTGGAGATTTCTGGGGTTTGGGGCAGTTTCTGGTCCTGCTGCAAAACTTATTTATGGATTTTGTATCAACTGATAAATAGACCACGTTTCTTTTTAGGGGAAGAAAAGGTATTTTTCTATGACATAATTATTATATTATAATTTATGTTTTCTTTCTTCTTCTTCATCATCTGCTGAATCTTGAATTTTTTCCTGTTGTTCAGACAAGTTCAACAGGAATAGAGACTGCTTTCCAGAGGTTTTCACACAGTAAAGAAAGGTTTTGAACCCAGGTCTGTGATCATTCAGAATTCATAGAATCACAGATTATGCTGAGTTGGAAGGGACTCATAAGGAGCATAGAGTCCAGCTCCTGGCCTTGTACAGGGCACCCCAAGAATCACAGCCTGTGCTTCGGAGCACTGTTTAAATGTTTCTTGAAATCACAGGCTTGTTGCTGTGACCACTTCCCTGGGGAACCAGTTGCAGTGCCCAACCACCCTTTGGGTGAAACCCCTTTTCCTAATATCTAACTTAAACCTCCCCTGCCTCAGCTTCATGCTTCGAGTCCTATCACTGATCACAAGAGTGAAGAGATCAGTGCTTGCCCCTTCTCTTTCCCTCGTGAAGTTGTTGAAGGCTGCAATGAAGTCTTCTCACAGGTTCCTCTTCTCCAGGCTGAACAGACCAAGTGACCTCGGCCACTCCTCATAAAGCTTACCCTCTAGACCCTTCACCATCCTTATGGCCCTCCTTTGGATGCTCTCTAATAGCATAATGTCTTTCTTATACTACAGTGCCCAAAACTGCACACAGAATTCAAGGTGAGGCTACACCAGTGCAGAGCAGAGCAGGACAATCACCTTCCTTGACCAGCTGGGGATGCTGTGCCTGATGCCCCCCAGGACATGGTTGACCCTCCTGGCTGCCAGGGCACTGCTGACTGCTGACTCATATTCAACTTGCTATCGACTGGAACTCCCAGGTCCCTTTCCATAGCACTGGTTTCCAGCCTTTCATTCCCTAGTCTATAAATACAACCAAAGTTGCCCCATCCCAGGTGCAGAATCTGGCACTTTCCCCTGTGAAGTTTTGTGCAGTTGGTGATTGCCCATCTCTCTAATGTGTCGAGATCTCTCTGCCCTCTAGGGAGTCAACAGCTCCTCCCAATTTAGTCTAATCTGCAAACTTACTTAGCATTCCTCTGAGTCCTGCATTGTTAATGAAGATGTTGAAGAGAGCTGGGCTGAGGATGGAGTCCTGCAGAACCCCACTAGTAACCAGATGCCAGCCTGATATTCACCCATTCACTGTAACTCTTTGCAGCTTATCTATGAACCAGTTGCTCACCCATCATGTAACATGGTTATTTAGCTGTGTGCTAGAAATTTTGTCCGGATGGATCCTGTGAGAGATAGCATCAAAAATTTCACTGAAGTCCCAAAAGATTTCATCTACTGGCTTTCCTAGATCAACTAAATGAGTTACCCTGTAGCAGGAAATCAGGTTCAACAAAGCAGGGCTTCCCCATGATGAAGCTGTGCTGGGTGTGACTAATGACTGTGATGAATTGCTAACTGTTGTCTAAAGTCGGTGTCTTTAAGCATTGTTTTTGAAGACAAAGCTGTCTTTTTCTAGGACAGTTGGGAGAAGGATCAAGTGGAAGATCTCCATTGTTGTCTCTAGTCACTGAGAAGGGCAGGATGTCACACCTTTATCCTTGCCATTTCATATTGTCTGACATAGTGGGTCACATCCTTGGCAGGCAGATTTTGTATATCTCATTCAGAAGTGCTTAAATCTCCTTGTCTGGTGCACAGGGAAAGAAGAACCCCTTAACTCTGCATTCTCTATTCAAGAATTTGAGTAGTGTACTGTATTGTGTGAGTCTTGACTCTAAGAGAATCTTTTTGAATTCAAGTAAGTCCTAAAGACAGTATATTAAATTTAAATCTTAATCAAGGGGTTATAATCTCTTTTTCTTAGCATCACTGGAAAAATTAACATGTTTTCCTCAGTGTTGTGAGGAGTTGTTATTTGTATTTTTGAGGGAATTATTGATTTTTAAACTCTTCAATGATAATTTTTACTCGGCTTCTAATATAAGAAGTCACTGGTAATACCAAATGATTTTATATATTGGTTCACACACCCCAATATTTTCCTTTGATATCAACAGAAATAAAAGCTTTATGTTAATGTAAAATGTTAAAATAAACTTCCCTGAAGAAGTTTCTGCCATTCAGAAAAGGAATAACAGTGTTTTGTAGTGTTCCACTGAGGAACTGTGCATACTGTATGAAGTTGGCAGAAGATTACAAAGGGATAAGAAAAGTTATATTAGATAGACTAAAAATTATGAAGAGATACAGAGAAAAGATAAATTTCTTAGCTCAGTTAATGGACCTTAAATCCTAGAAAAATATTTTCTAAGAAACGTGATGGTTTTTGTCAAAATATAAATGTTATATTTTAGGAAGCTTTTTGTTATTATTTTTTTTCCCAGACCAAGTTGAATAAAAGATATTAAATTGGAGTAAAGAGAGAAAACTGTTGATGTGCCCTTCAGATATCCTATTTGTCCTCTCATGAAAGCATAAGAAGAGCTGATGCATCACTGGAATGAGCCAAAATAAAAATTCAGCACACACCCTCACAGCCTTTATCTCGCTATTCTTCCACACGCAGGGGAAGGACACTTTACCACCATACCTGCAGTAATTTGTAGGGAGATAATTTTAGAGGCTCATAGAAGTCATGAAAGCAGTGTCCTCTCAAAAGTGCTTGCGAAAGACAACAGTAACACACCCAATTGGGAGCAATTACCTGCAGGCATGCCATGCACTTTTTTTTCAAACCTTTCCACTGCAAGTGATACTGTAAAGTGAATTCATCTCTCCTTTGTCTTCCCGGTAAGTATCAATTAGTGTAAAATAAGATCCTCCATTTTTCAGCTCATGTTGCTTACTGCTTGATTTGTCTGCTGTGACAATTAATACTCAAAATAGTACTTGAAGCATTTGTGTACATTCTTGCTGCATGCAGCATGCCTTGCTTCTTCCAGAATGGGTCTGTAAGTCTGCTTGGTTTTGTAACCAAGCACTACACTTTAGAGCTTGCACGTAACAGATGTAGACCAGAATGCAAAAGTAGGGGTAAAGGCTAAGCAAAGACAAACAACAGGAAAGGAAAAGGCACACTGGAAAAGCTTGAATTCCATAAAGAGTCTGAGGACATACTCTGGTTTCTCCTAACACCAGATGCAGTCCTAGAAATCCCTGCAAATAACGAGGGAGGCTGAACTTTGTTTTGTATCACTGAGTAGTATGAACAATTGCCTTGACATGCAAGACAGTTCAACTTGAGTTCATCAAGGTCAAGTCATCAGTTTAGCCACAAAAGATCAGTTGGACCAAAAGGTTTAGATATTTGATTACTATATCACAACATATAAATATTTTATATGTATTTTACGACGTTCACTAGAGTATGTATGTATGGATGGATGGATGTATCGTTTGGCTTCACGAATGAAGATTTTTTTGGGGTATGGGCTCTACCCACGTGGGTGTGCCTTCAAGCCTGCGCAGTAGATTTTTCAGGTGAGGCACAGCGTGTGCAGAACTGGCCCCACCCTTTAATTCCTAAGGTTCATCTGCCACAGCTGAGCAAGCTTGGACGGTGACAGTGGAGTCCTTGGGAATAGAATGTACACAGCCCCCGGTATTCCCAGGATGTCTCCCATCCAAGTACTAACTGGGGCTTACCCTGCTGAGCTTCTGAGATCTGACGGGATCAGATGTTAGGGAGGCATTTAACTGCTCACTGGAGTAGGGACTGATATTAAGGTTCACCTCAGGAAGTAAATCTCCTTAATTGCTGAACTGGGAATTATCATTGTCTATTTGCTCTGGCTAAGTGTGCTGGTTTTGGCTGGGGTAGAGTTAATGTTTTTCACAGTGGCTGGTATAGGGCTATGTTTTGGATTTGTGCTCAACACAGGGGTGATAATGTAGAGATGTTTTTGTTACTGCTGAACAGTGCTTACGCAGAGCCAAGGCCTTTTCTGCTTCTCCTACTGACACACTGACAAGGAAATTGGTGGTGCATGGTAGGTTGGGGGGAGACACAGCCAAGACAGGTGACCCAAACTGACCAAAGGGATATTCCATATCATATGACATCATGCTCCGTATATAAAGTGGAGGGAAGCAGAAGGAAGGGGGTGAAAATTTGGAGTGATGGCTTTTGCCTTCCCAAGCAATTGTTAGGTGTGATGGGGTCCTGCTTTCCTGGAGATGGCTGAACACCTGCCTGCCCATGGCAAGCAGCAAATTAATTCTTTGGTTTTCTTTGCCTGTGTATGCAGCTTTTTCTTTCCCTATTAAACTCTCTGTATCTCAACCCACAAGTTCTCTAGCTTTTACCCTTACTCTCCCTCATCCTGCTGGGAGCATAGCCACCACAGCTGACCTGAATGGCCTAAAGGGATATTCCATACCATGAAACATTATGTTCTATATATGAACTGAGGGGAGTCGGATGGGAGAGGATGATCACTATTAGGGGATGGGCTGAGCATTTATCAGTGGCTGGTGAGCATTGTGCATTACTTGGTTTTTCTTGGGTTGTATTCCTCTGTCTCTCTCCTTTTCATTACAATGATGATGATTGTTCAGTTTGTTTCAATTATTAAACTGTTCTTATCTCAACCCATAAGGTTTTACTTTTTTCCAATTCTCCTCATTCCACTGGGGACAGGGAGTAGTGAGCAGATGCATGTACTTAGTTGCCAGCTGAGGTTAAACCATGAAACTCAAAAAGCAGAACTATAGTGGGATGATCGTCTTTTCACCTGTGGCTTGCCAGTTTATGGGCTGAGAATAAGGCTGAACTGTGGTAGCCTGGTTCCCAAACTAATCCATTTTGAATGAAGAATCTAGTGAAAGGAGGGCAAAGAGTTTTCCTGGCTAATTTTTCTTGGAGAAGTATACCTGCTCAGCTTATTTTTTTGCATCAACTACTAGAGGCACATACGAACAGATAGTAATCTTTTTTGGTGCCACGTTGTGTAGGATTTCATTAGAACATGGCATTGTATTATTGGATTCAGGGTGCAGTAGTTGTGTTGTGAATATATGCAAGCATGCAGCGACTCTTCTCAGTGAGTTATTAAGCCTCTTTATCAAATGCATAACAGAATCAGCAAGCTACACAAATGAGATGTCTGAGTCATAGTTTTCGCACTTGTATAGGAAGGATAATAATACTAACAACAGAATGAAAGGTTGTAAGTATGTCCTGGATTTATTTAGATTTTTTTAACTGACATAAAACCTGAAATTTTTTTTTTTTATTTTTCTGGTTTACATTCTGTCTTCTTTCCTTTTCTGTTTCCTGTTTAGTTATAAGTATTATGCAGTTACTAAAAAGAGTGCATAGGGGATGATTAATTTCCAAATAACTACAATAGTAGAAAGAAATCAACTTCAAGTGAAGCTTTCACACTTATCTGTATAATAAGCGCTTGAAATTTCTCATCAATTAGTGAATGCAAAAGCTAATTTGCAGTAGGATATGACATATGGGAAGATGACCTTTAATTTCTCACTAAGATTCTGAATGCTAGCAGCCACTGCCAATAGAAAGGTATCCTGTTGGGGTACACTGACATTTGAAGTGACAGAAAAAAATAGTCCTTCCCCTCCCCACCCTCACCTCTTTAGATTGTAGAAATGATTGTTTGTTGAAATTTCTATAGTTTCAACTAGATTAAAATGTATTTTCTCTATTTGATTTCTCTCTTTTGTGAAATAACTGTAGTCTATTAGTTTAAGATCTCTTGTAACCACTGAAGTGTGACTATGCTGTTGTCTTTGCCTGCAAGAATAAACAGAGTAAAGAAGCATGTGCATTTTTTGCCTGAGGTAAATGGGAGCACATATGGAGAATGAAATGGAAAGTTGCCTGATGGATGACTAAAAATGGATATAGTAGTTGCACCCTTGATTTTTTTAATGTATTCATGCATTTGAAATGCTTGAAAGGATAGAATAACAGTATCTGTGTTAGCCTTATTCTTGCCTTGTTTGGGTATGCCCCCCTTAGCATGACATTCAAAACTTTTCCTTTTGTGGATACTATTAAATTTTTGTACCATATCATAAAGAAATCTATGAGACTAATTTGGATTTGATATTGCTGGAGTAAGTAAGGTACAATTCTGCTGAAGTCAGTGGAGCTTCACAGGGCAATAAGAACTTGAGGATACACTGTTTGATTACTGTTACCCAGAGGAATGGAATCTGTCTGGTATGTTGATTTACTTAGACTGCAAGTTCTGGGAGGAGGTAAAGATCTTCCTTTTTCTATAAATAAATGTGTAGAACACCAGGGCAAAGAGTCATGGAAAAGGATGTCACATAGGAAATAAGGAAGCAATTTGTGGCAGCCAACATGGCTTCACTAAAGACAAATCATGGCTGACAAATTTGGTGGCCTTCTATGATAGGGTTATAGCAGTGGTAGATGAGGGAAGGGCAACTGACATCATCTGCCTGGACTTGTGCAAAGCATTTGACATTGTTCCATGACATCCTTTTCTCTAAACTGGAAAGACATGGATTTTATGGATGGGCCACTTGGTGGATAAAAAACTGGCTGGATGGTCACAGCCAGAGACTTGCAGTCAATGTCTCAAAGTCCAAGTGGAAAGCAGTAACAAGTACCATTCCTTGTGCGTTGCTATTGGGACCGGCACTTTTTAACATCTTTGTCCACAACATGAACAGTGGGATTGAGCACACTCTCAGAAAGACAGGTGAGCCTGTGTGAACCTTATGAATATCAATAAGTGCAAAGTCTTGCACATAGGTTAGGACAATCCTGAGCACAAGGACAGCCTGGGCGCCAAATGAATCAAGACTAATCCTGGGGAGAAGGACTTGGGGGTGTTTGTCAATGGAAAGCTGAACATGATTCAGCAATGTGCACTTGCAACCCAGAAAGCCAGCTTCATCCTGCACTGCATCAAAAGCAGCGTGACCAGCAGGTCAAGCAAGGTGATTCTCCCCTTACTCTGCGTTTGTGAGAGCCCACCTGGAGTACTGCATCAAGCTCTGGGGCCCCCAACACAAGAAAAACATTGACCTGTTGGAACAAGTCCATAGGAGGTCCATGAAGATGATCAGAGGGCTGGAGCACCTCTGCTACGAAGACAGGCTGAGAGAATTTGTTTTGTTGAGTTTGGAGAAGAAAAGACCCCAGGGAGACCTTATGGCAGTCTTCCAGTAACTAAAGGGGGCTGGAGAGGGACTGTTTACAAGAGCATGCTGTGATAAGACAGGGGGAAATGGCCTTAAGATGAAAGAGGGTTAGTTTAGGTTAGATAGTAGGAAGAAATTCTTTATTGGGAGTGTGATGAAGCACTGGAACAAGGATGCCTGGAGAAGCTGGGGATGCCCCATTCCTGAAGGTGTTCAAACCCAGGCTGGATGTGGCTTTGAGTAACCTGGTCTAGTGAAGGGTGTCCCTGCCGGTGTTGGGGGAGTTTCAACTTGATGATCTTTAAGATGCCTTCCACACTAGCCATTCTAGATCCTATGATTCTAGAACCTTGGTCTAACAGAATGGGCCTGCCAAAGAGAAAGGAAAGAACCATAGGATGCCCTTAACCTACCTTGTGGTGCCTCGGGTGACACCACTTCATGCTGCAGCTGTATCAGGACTCACAAGTTTGGGAGATTGTACAATAGCCAGAATTGATGGTATAGCTGTCATATGGGGATAGTAAATGATGCAGGAGGTAGAGAAGAGAAGCAACGAATGTCACTTTTTTGGCAGATTTTTTTATTGCAGCAGAACTTCAGAAGGAGCTTGGGGCACTTGTATTACTAAATATATACATTACACATTAAGTGTGCTAATAGGAGAGAAAAAGAAATTTCTGATTTGTATTTTCAATATGTTTCAAGTAATCTGAAGCAAAAGGAGGTTTTAGCCTTCTGGATAAACTGCTGCTGAATTCCATTTACTTTATTTCAAAGTAATATGCTGATATTTCTCACTTCCTGCTGAAGTGTTTATATACTGTCAGATAATTTCTTGATTCTCTATTGCAAGTTAGCACAGTTTACTGAGGAGCTGAAGCATTCATTACATCTTTCATGCATCTCAGAGGGTATTGCAAAGTTCAATTAACATTTGAGAAGTGTTCTGAAATCCTCAGATGATATGTACAGTAGAAGCACACAAAATGGTTATTATTCATTGAATGGATAATTTTTCCTGTGTGCCTATCTTTCATCAAGTTATCTGAGTGTTCTTTTCTTGGTTAGAAAGCCACTTGAACTTGAGCAGTGGTGCTGGCCAAATAAAGCATTAGAGGATGTGAGATTTGACTGCTCATTGAAATCGCTCACAATTGGAGGCGGAGTGAGAAATCATTGTTTGAGACCTCATTTATATAAAAGTCTTAACAATTCTCAGTCCCACATCTTATAAAAACCTATGAAGTCAGTGTGAAAATAAGCACAAAGGACAGAAAGTCTAGGGGGCAGGAACCATGATACTGCCATTATGAGTATTTCACTTGCCATGCATGATTATCTTTGCAGTCCCTGCACCACTTCTAAGGTCAAGTAAGCATAGTAATTAGAACATGAGTTTAGCGTTCAGATTGTCATTGTTAGTTTGCCCTTTGGTGTGGCAGATTGTGGGAGGATGGGTTGCCAAACCCTCGACATTTCATTAGTCTTGGAATGAATCATTTGCACAGAAGAAAGGCTGAAGTCAGCCTGCCCTCTTTGAATGAATAAAGGTTTTTTATATACGAATATGGTGAAGTTGGTTTCAGAGCACCCCATGATTCATGCTTTCCAATTGCCCACTTGATCAGTCAGGTAGCCCTTCTGATGGAGCTCTCTAAATGCAAGCATCCAGGAGAGCATTGTGCCATCAAATGCTATATGGGGTTAGGGCAAAAGCACAAAATAAAATGTGAGCAAATGCATACAGTCCTTCAGCTGTAATACAGAAGAGATAATTGCAGCTGAGAATATGTCTCTAATAAATAACTCAGCAAGCCAGTGGTTTTTTTGTTCTCTTCCAGGTCCTTCTAGGAAAATCTTCCCTTGTTCTTGAGTATCACAGGCATGCAGCAACTTACAGTATCACTTTTCTAATGGCACTTGCTGTTATTCCAGCCCATCCATAATGAAATTTCCTTCCTTCCAGGAGCCAAAGAATAGAGTCCCAGCTCTGTAGAATGTACAGGAGGTACAGCTAACAGAGCTATAGTGGGGAGAACTAATAGTGGCAGAAGTAATAGTGGGAAGAGCATTGAATCATGTGTGAGAGGGATTTCGTTCTCCTTCCATTTCCTGTGTCCATGCTTGACTTCAAAATCTCTAGCACAGGTGCCCCTGTTTGGTGTCCAAATATAATTAAAATAAATCTAGACTTCAATTTCTTTATTTCCCATGGGATAATTTGCCCATGAGAACATGTCGTGACCTATATTATCTCAGGATAAGTAGATGTTATTTTTCTTGACTAAAGCCATGGAGTTTTTCAGACTAATGCAAAAAAGTTTGATTTAAGTATATCTGTATCTGTTTCTTTTCTTTCATAACATTGTAACAGGAAGACACAGCTTTTTTGCTCTGTTGGGTGTAAATTGAGGCAGGTTTGCAGGACTTCTAGACTTGTGTCTTTTTAATATAGCTGGTATAATTGTGAATTAATTCTGCTTATTTTTCCATGTATCTTCGTGGTATGGTAAAGTATCAACTTTCTCCTTTGAGACAGACCCTAGTGCTTGTTGTCCCAGCCCTGAAGAAGGAAAAGGGATGTGGGTGAGATGCAAACAACTGACTAGGGATGGTTTGGGTCTTATCATTTGTGTAGATCTGAGAAACAAGTAGGGGAGAAAAGATCAGCAGACCTGTTGGAACTTGCTTACCAAAATAATTGTTTGCTACTCTTCACTTCTGATTCCACACTACTGCACACACATAGTTATTGAATCCTAAACTGGGGCAGGGCACATTCCCTGTCTGGTTCCTTACCAGACAGCTCCTTGCTGGTGGACCTGTCAACATGCATTCAGATCCTAACCCATGCCCTCACTGCATTTTTTGTTCACTAAAGAACCCACCTGTTTCTGACAGGTACACTTAGGAGGGCTGATTTCTCTCTTTTTACATGTTGGTCTACATTTTCCTCCTTTTCTTGTGGTTTTCTATAAGCAACACTAGCAAATAAACCAAAGTATATTAGTCATCATATCTGTTATAAGAGGTATTAGTGGATGATGTTTCTTTTCACCGTAAGTATCTTTCTATTTTTAACTATTGATTTTTACTTTAGGATTAGAAGAAAGGTGAATGAAGAGAGAGTAAAAGAGAAGAAGGCCAACCTGTGGAGAGACATATTATATATATAGCTTGTGTCTTCCTTCTTGTGTTCTTCTAAGTAGAGGAAAAGATGAACCCTTTGAACTCTGTCTATGAAAGGACACTATAAATGCAGTCAGAAGTCTGTATTACAGAATGAAATTGGGGGCACAAAAAAATAAGCAACCCATTCTGATATAACTAATTCTTGTCTCAAACAACCCACAAATGGAGAGCACAAGCTCAGTCTGACCATAATGCTATTTGAATTTAGAATACCTTCTCCTTATGTCCAACCAAGGTCTGGATGTAATTTAAAATTCCAGCAGCTAAAGGGCAATGCAGTCTTAAATTGCTTGATAGTGAACATTTTAATAATTTACTTTCACTTTCTTTTGTCTTCTTCAGAAGTTATTTGTTTCTGCCTGAACTTCTCAAGCCCACACAAAATGTCTTTGTGAGACACACAGAGTAGAAGTTCATTCTCACAGAGAAGTTTACAGTTTAAAAAAATTACTTTAATTTCAGTTATATATGAAACCTGACATTTTAAAATTTGCCAAGAAAGAATTTGCAGAAAAAACAATTTCACACAAAGTTTTACTTTCAAAGCATTATTTTTTCATCTATGATTTATTTTTATTAGTCTCATCCACTCTAATTGTAATTTTAAAAGTAAGAGTTGAATTGAAATTAGTTTTCAGCACAGTAATGGCACTTTATAAAAGGTTTTAGCAATACCAGAATCTTCAGCTCAGATACCAAGACCTTTTGTCTCCTTCTATCACTCCCTTCCATGAGGTTCACCATGTTTCTTCTGTGCATCAAGTGATCTTCTACAACACCATTGTATTGCTCAGTGTTGGGACTTGCCATTGTTTCTCTCATTATGTTCAAAGGATTGGAATTGCATGAATCAACCAAATGAAATAAATCTTCAAGTTCTGACCTTCTCCAGTGCAGATCCCAGACCATACCTTATCCTCTGGCTTTTAGATATTAGTAACCTTTTCTGTGTCCCAAGGCAGCAAACTATGTAGGTGTGCATTAACAGTCAACAAAAAAAACCCCAAACAAAACAAACAAAAACAACAAAAAAACAACCTTTGTGAAATGGAGCTACTGAACTTGAATTAGAGGGCTCAGTCTTGGGGGCTTTCTCAGTGGCCAGTACAGATAGGCTGAAGTTCAGTTCAGCACTGTTGCAATGACAGTTATAGGCGATTAGATTTCTTATTCCTCAATTATCCTTGCCTTGCCTTGCCTTGCCTTGCCTTGTCTTGCCTTGCCTTGCTTTGCCTTGCCTCCTTTCTTTTTACTTTTATTTTTATTTTCCCTACATGAAAGAATTTTTAAAATAAATATGGTAATAATGAGCTATAATAATCCATGAGGAACTGTCAGTGAGCCTTCCCTTGCTCCTATTTGTAACCTTTCCTTTTTCTCATAGACAAGTAAATATGGTATGTGCTAATGTTATTTTCTACTGTCTGAGAACCACCTACACCTATCTTTATCCTTACATATCATAAAAAATCTACTGTCAGCAGTAAATAATAACAAAATTGAATTGTAGACATTTTGTATTTAGCACTGTCTTGGCTGAAAGACATTAACACCTATTTGTACTTAATGTAATATTTTCAAATGTCAGTGTCTCTTTCTCTACCCATGCATCATGACTACCAGTAAGTCATACAGTTAAGTTCAATTATTTTCAAAGATATGGTACTATAGTGTTAGGTATGCAGATATTTTCTGCAACAATCATATTTCTTCTTCTATCCTAGTCTGCTTTTTTTGGCCCCTGTTCGCTGTCCGCTGAATATGCATTTTTAACAGTGACTTGCTAATCTTTAATTTGTTTTCCGATTAATCTGATGTCATGTTGCTGTCAATTCTGAACTTCATACTTTTGTTGGAGCAATGTCTTTTCTATTTTGGCCCTGGTTTGCACAAGACTAACGTCATCTTTTGTGAAGTCTCTAGCAGGTGAAAAAAAATTTTTTTTCAGTACTTCAGGCAAGAACTATAGGGCATTCTTGTTGTAATAAATGAAACAAGGAAGAATCTTTCCCTATTCAATGATTCAGTACCAGTGATGAAATTGTGAACCTCTGTGTATACCTGAGCAGCACTGCAGATGCAAAGGTTATGCATTTGTTTGCACTTTTGGGGCCTTAAAAGTGTGCAAAATGACCTATAGAGGCTGGAAGAAGCTCAGACTTTTCAGATTGACTCCCAGGTCTCAGACTGACGCCCTGCCATGCCAGGTCTGCAGGATAGAAGCGTGCATGCAAACAAGCACCCCCATCATCTAGTTTGCCTCAGCATACTTTACACATACATCTAGTATTATCATTGTGACTGGTTTCTCTAATGGAAATACATTTCTTTTGTTCATAATTTCTGCACTAGAGGAAGTAGTTATGTGTGTTTGTAAAAGATGCAACTACTCTTTGTTCGGCACTGTCCTTTACCACTTTGTGACATCAAAGCTGAGTGAACTTGCTAGGCATGTCCTCTTCTGTTGTTGCATTGAGGAAACTCCTGGGAAAAGGCATGAAAAGCCAGAGAGCTTTGGGGTTATACAAATATTTTATTTTTGTCAAAGAAAACAAAGTGCAAAACCAGAAAAAAACAAGCTAACACTTTTTTTTTTTTTTTTTAAAGGAAGAAAAATGAACATTTCTTTCCTTTCCCTTTTTCTTTGTCCCTACCTCACAGCTAAGGAAAACTGGCTTAGGACTGCTAGTCTTACCTAATTTGGTTTCTCCTCAGGAAGAGAGTGCTGTTTACTGCATGAGCAAAAACCCAGTGATGGATTAATTTTTGGTGTTATTTGAATCGCCTCCTGGTTTGGAGGAAAAAACCCTGAATCTGTGGGCATGTTTTATGAATTTTAATCAAGCTGTGACCTTAGTTTATGAATTCCTGGTTTGCAATTCAGCCACAGAGGTATTCACGCGTTCGCTTACTATTTAAATTATCTGCTTTAGGTTAATTAAATCAGGACTAGCTTTAAAAAAAAAAAAAAAAAAAAAAAAAAAAAAAAAAAAAAAAAACAAAAAAAACAAAAAAAAAAAAAAAAAAAAAAAAAAAAACCACAAAAAACCAAATACACAGTTCTTTTTGTAGCTGTATTCTTTATGCATTTAAACCAATTCTTCCAGCAGGCCTAACTGTGGCAGTTACTGTCAGATAATATAGGAAATAACACATGATAACCACAGGGGACAGAATAAGATGTAAGTAGCACTGCAGCATTCATGAGTAACTGTTTCAAGTGGCTCATGTCAGCATAGCTTTAGTTAAGTTGAAAATCAGGTGACTGGAAAACCGAAATACAAAAAAAGAAGTGAGCCAGGGATTTCCAGTGTCAAGGAAGATGTTAAAACTAGGTTGACCACAAGGGGTGCAGTGTACATATATTTTATCTTATTTTACTAATATGGTCTCCAATCACTTTATATACATTAAGATGATTCTATATTAGTGATAAAAGAATAGTCCTTTGCCAAGGTAGTGCTCCTGTGGCACTTAATTCATATACATGCTGAGTTTCCCACATGCTCCAGAAACCTTGAAACTTTCTTCTGGTCTTAGGCAAAATTTTTATAGAATGATAGAATATGCTGAGTTGGAAAGGATGCACAAGGATTTGCAAAGTCCAGCTCCTGGCCCTGCACAGGACAACCCCAAAAATCACACCATGTGACTTTAAGTGCTGTCCAAACACTTCTTGAACTCTGGACGGCTTGGTGCTGTGATTACTTCTCGGGGAGTGTGTTCCAGTTCCTGACCACTCTCTGGGTGAAGAACCTCTTTCCTAATATACCTAAATCTTCCCTGACACAGCTTCATGCCATTCACTTGGGTCCTATCACTGGACACCAGAGAGAAGAGGTCAGTACCTACACCTCTGCTTCCCCTTGTGAAGAAGTTGAAGACTGATGAGTTCTCCCCTCAGTCTCCTCTTCTCCAGGTTGAACAAGCCAAGTGACCTCAGCCATTTCTCATAAGGTTTCTCCTCTACACCCTTTACCCTCTTCCTGGGCCTCCATTGGACACATTCTGGTAGCTTTATAGCCTTCCTGTTTATATTGTGGCACCCAAAACTGCACACAGGACTCAAGGTGAGGCTGCACCAGTCCAGAGTAGAGTGGGACAGTCACCAGGTTTGACCAGCTGTCAATGCCTGATGCACCCCAGAACATGGTTGTCCCTTCTGGCTGCCAGGGCATGTCTGACTCATATTCAAGTGGCCATCAACCAGAAGCCCCATATCTCTTTCTGTGGCACTGCTCTCCAGCCTCTCCTTCCCCAGCCTGTATGCACAGCTGGGGTTGCCCTATCCCAGTTGCAGAATGCAGCACTTACACTTGTTAAACTTCATATTCCCAGCAGAGCAAGCACAACTGCCTGTTGGCGTGAGTCAAGAGGAGGGCCACCAAGTGGATTAGAGGGATGGAGCACCTCTCCTCTGAGGAAAGGCTGAGAGAATTGGGGTTGTTCAGCCTGGAAAAGGGAAGGCTTTGGGGATAATTAATTGTGGCCCTTCAGTACCTGAAAGAAGCCTAAAAGAAAGAGGGAGAGGGACTTTTTACAAGAGCATGTAGTGACAGGAAAATGAGGAATGGTTTCAAACTGAAAGAGCATAGGTTTAGATTAGATATCAGGAAAAAGTTCTTTACTGTGAGGTGAGGATGGTGCGACACTGAAACAGGTTACTCAGAGAAGTTGTGCATGCTCCATTCCTGGAAGTATTTAAAGGCAGGCTGGATGGAGCTCTGAACACCTGGGTGTAGTGAAAGGCAGAGGGAATTAGATGATCTTTAAGGTCCCTTCAAACCCAGGCAAACCCTTAATGGGTTAGCTTTAAATCTGACTCTGACTTCTAATACTTACTTTTTCCACCATATAACCACCAATAATATGCATTTTAAATGCTATCCAATGCATCATCAAGTAGCTAGAAAACACTGTAACAAAGAGATTCCTTTGAAGATTTTTACTACATTAACCCTTTTTTCTCCTAAATTTGATAGCTACAGATTGTGTCTATGTATTAGTGCCAGAATTTTATTCAAGTCGACTTCCAACTTTTAGAGGAAAGGAATGTTTTTGTAATTCACCTCCACCACTCAATCGTTTCAGTAGCTTGAATAAGTAAAGTAATCAGTATAAAATAAATGCACTATTTGTATTGGATGCAATTTTTTTTATTGTAATAGCTGAGCTCTTTTTAAAGTGCAAAACCTTTAAGTAGCTTAGTAATCAAAGTGTAAATCTGCTCTTTGAGGCCTAACCTTGGATCTGAGGCAATGTAATGGCCCATTGCTCTGCCTGATGCTTTGGGGACTGCTGTATCACAGACAAGACAGGACTGCTCACTGCCTGGAACAATTCTCTGGCCTTGCACTGAAGTGTTTTCCTTGGGGACAGCTCACCCTTAACCTAGAGAGGTCATGGGATCTTCAGCACTGCACAATTTTAAAAACCTGGAAAGTGGCCATTCATCAACAACTAATCCTGATTAGGAAGGCATAGAACAGATAGCATTCCAATTTTATGGTAATATTTAGTTTAATAATTTTTCCCCTCTATTCAGTAATTCTGAGTTGTATTCTCCATAATTTCTAGTTTAAGTTTTTCATAACAAGAGGTGAAACTGGGGTGTCTTGAGGGCTTTTGATTCAAATTCTTCATTATCACATGGGATGCCAAAAGATTTTGTTATGTGAAGTCAGAAATACATCTTTAAGAGAAGAATGAGAAGGAAAAGAAAAAGAAGACTTAATAGGGAGACTTGCTGCTGACCATTTATTCCTTCCAAAGATTTCAGGCCAAGGTTTGCTTGAGAACAGGATGGACCTGGTTCTGAAGAAAGGGGAATCAACTGCCACATGGGAAAATCTTTGAGAATATTTCAGTTAAACTGAACATGGTGACAACTGCAATCTGCTCACTCATACATGAAAGAGAAACATGATAGCATGCCCCACTCTTTATGAATTTTTAAACAATAAACTAACCATATCTATCATATGTCTGGCAGTGTTTAAACAAACACAAGAAATGAATCAATGTATTTCTTCTGTGCAAGTACTTCCCTTTGAGATCAAATTGCTCTCTGCAGAGTAACTGAACTGTATGTAGGTGTTGACAACTAATAGATTCTTTGAGGGCTAGGTATGAATATAATCAGCTTTCTGTGGACATAATTTTTCCCATATTTTATCAAAATAACTGTAAGAGGAGAATGAGGTGCTGAATTCTAGGTAGGTGCAAAGAAAAGTAATGCTTGTGAGAAGCAGAATGTTATAAATTTAAGTTACACTTTGTTAAAGTACCATAAATTAAAGGACAAAAGAAGGCCATCTTATGCTTGATTTCTGTAAAAAATCTGTACAATTTTCATTGATAGTTGCAACATATTGAAAATGGGAAAAGAGAGACTTCCCTACCACTATAGCAGCTGCCATGCATTACTGTACAGAGGTATATGCATTATAGAAGTGCTAGGTTATGGAAAGATCTGTGAAAGGAATGCACGCATCTGAATTAACACTTAATGTTGGACTTTGGCACTGACGTAAAGTTCATTTCAATTATCTCCACTGACAGCTACCTGAGACAATTAGCATCCAGTTGCCATCTGTGAGCTGTTAGCAGCTTTTCTCTCAGCTGAGGCACTGTATCAGTCAGTGTGGCATTTCCATTTTATTGTAGTACAAAGGAATCCATGTGAGATCTCATTGAAGGTGCCCCTCCACATGTTAAGATTACAATTAGCAATTACAGAGCACACTGCCCAGGTTGCAGGTGACACTGCAGGGACCATTGCTTTCTTTCCAAGCAGGTGTCCTCTTGCTAAGCAAGAGCTCTCTGGTTACGACATGCTTGAGGAGTTCTGCATCTCCTACCGTTACTTTCCATTTCTCCCTGAAAAACAGGAATCTGTTATCCTTCTGAAAAGACTGAGCTTTTTTTTTCTTTACCTCCCCCCCTCCTCCCCCACCTTTTACAGTTGTGGCATTGCTCATAGGAGTTGAGGATAGCTGTGAAGGAAGGTGGAAAAAAAGGTCTGATCTTTAGCTACATGTTTAGACTGTTCACCTGGGAGATCAATAGCTTGGGACTCTGGTTTCAGCAATCACTTTTGTCAAGCAGCTTTTGACTAGAATACACAAATGGTATGTAAACCAGAGTGGAAACCCAGGACTCCTCACTTTAATCTGAATGCTCAAACTACTAAACTATGAAGCCACATTTACTATTAATCTATATTGGCTGTCAATTAATTTTTAATATTTTTTTCCTAGAGGTTACAATCACTAAGAAAACTGTAAGCAACAGCAAATCAGATAAAAAGGCAAGAGCTGCCTTCCAGAATAATAACAGAATGAGCAATAAAAAAAATACCCAGACTTGCCAATACTATCTAGATGAGATCACTTTCAAAGTGCGAATTTACACCATACAGTGAGTTCTTTTATTGAGGTATTATGAGAGGAACATAATTACTACCCAAGTTACTGTAGACAAGTTGATACCTGTGATAAATCAAAGTGAATCAAAACTTCAGCCTCTCTGAAATGATACATTATTATATACAATATCATATACAGTAGTCTGTGAAAAAATATTTGCTAACCTTACTTTAGATTAAATGTATGTTAACTTTAGAAAATATGTTAATATTGTTGGAACTAATGAAGTGTTTTCCCTTTACTTTTAGTCTAAAAACCCCACAAAGGTGTATATTTAAGACATTGTGCAAACACAACTTAAGAATTAATTGCTGACCATTGAAAGCCATAGGTAAATAGACTGATTAGGGTCTGTGAAGAGTGAAAGATGAATACATAGGGAAGTAAATTTACTTCACAGAATCATAAGGCTGGAAGGAACCTTGGGAACATATTTAGTTCTTCCCCAGTCCTAAGACAGAACTAAATATGCCAAATACACTTCTGGCAAATATTTGTCTATTCCCTAAATACTGGAAGAAGATTTCTGCTCCAAACAACAGGGCTCTGGAAACACTTCCTGAACACAGGAAAGGGACTGAAATGCTACCTAGTGTGAGGATTGGAGCTTGGCCAGTTTGTGAAAGGAATCTGTGGTATAACAGCTGGTGCTAATAAGAGACTGGAACTGATCTCTTGTAAAAGTCTATATCTGCTCTATATTCTTAGGAGGAGCTGAATATTCTATCAGGAATAATATTTCATTTGATTCTGGACCATGCAGGCCAAAACTCTAGCTAACTTTAAATTTGTTTATAGAGTAGGTTTAAGCAAGATTTTACAGTGCAATCTCAGCAGGGAACACACCTGGGGTCAGTCTTAGCTGCTCCTGGCTCTTAGACAGGGATATAGGAAGGAAAATAGACAGAGAAACATAGACTATAAGAGAGACAGGGAGGGAATGGAGACACTGTTTGGGGCAGACAAGCCTCTTGTGTGGGCAACTGAATAAAAGCATGTGTGGGAATCCAACTCTCTCAATCCCCAATAACTCTGTCCCTCTCCCTCACCGGAAACCAGCCTGACTTTCCAGGACCCTGGCATGGGCAGAGGAGGTATGCAGGCTGTGAGTATTGGTTGCTGCCCTGTTCCTTACATCACCTCTGCTGAGTCATCCCATCCTGCTTGTAAGAAATGTGCCTAACTAGCTGGCCCAGGGAAAATTTCTTGTGAAGGTTTGATGCTACCAGCAAGCATCTCATGCCTTTTTCTTTTTTGAATGAGCATACCAAGTCTTGACATGCCCACCTCTCAAGTGCTGCCAAAATAATGTTAGACTGATCTTCCAAGAAATTATGCTCCCACTTTGTTCCCCTTCGTCCCTGATCATGTGACTTTCAAATGTGAGAAAGACTGGTGTGGCTCTGATAGGGCTGAAATCTGTTTTCTTTTAGCAAATGTCTAATCATTGTAGATGCTGGTTCTTGTTCAACATAAACTGCAATCCAGATTTCCTTATATGCCACATCTCCAAATTAGATTTTGTCTTATATTTCTCAGGGGTGAAATAAAGATGTTTTCAGAATAAAACTGTCAAAGAATCTTAGCTTTATTAGCAGTAACAAAAATGAAAAGCAAGCTTTCTTGAGTATATGTAAGACATAAAACTTGGTGAATACAGATACAAGGACAATTTTTATGCAATGACAGCCCTAGATCAAGAAAATGAAACAGATAAGTGATAAGCATACAGAAAACGAATAACTGCACTTCAGGTTGCTTGGTACTAAGACAACATTAATTTTATCTTGCATAAACTGGCATGATTGAAGAAAGTAAAATATTAAAGAAAGACTGGTGAATGCTGAAAATCATAAAGTATAAATAGGTATTTTGTGTAATTTACTTTGTCTTATCCATGGCCTATCTCAGTTTGCATCAAATTTTGTCACCAAATAATAGTACTTGGAATAGGTTCAAGCTCTTTTGATTCATACACAGGCAAAAACTCAATTTAAGTAGAGTTAGGATTGGAAATATATCTCAACAGTTTAAGTTGAAATAATGTTTAAATTTGTTTAGAGGCTATTGTAATTAATTCATCTGAAAAAATAAGAGAATATATTTTTAGATAGGTGCATCTAGACATTATAAGGTGTTAAAATGTGTTTGGGTGAGCTAGGAACTGTAATATTGCCTTTCACAACCTTTCAAAATTCTCAACTGGTTTAAAGACTGCCATTCTGTTCACTAAATAGTTTAGACATTGTCTTCCCTTTTTCTTCATTTATCACTGAAATGGTCTCCTTTGGAGGAAACCTTTACTTTCCCCAGAGTGATACTGTGCAAAACCTACAAGACTGCATTTGGGTAACTTTAATGTTTTTTGATCTAAACTAAGTTACACCATACTAATTTTTAAATCTCATACTTTTTTAATCTCATTGCTCCTTGATGGTCTTCCTATAAGAGACTATTAAGGCAAGAAATGTTGTTAGGGATCTGCGGGAGACAGTACAAAGATACCTGGTACCCCTTGAAAATCACTGACATGGCAGAAAGGATTGCTAAGAGACATACTGATGTTTTTCCTTTTGAGCTTCCTATGAAGATGGTGCTTAGGACCTTATTGCAGACCTTTGCTTTATGCCTTTCAAAAAGTGTTATTTTCTGTCAGTGCTTCTTCCTACCTTCAGTACTTCTCATTCTGTTGTAAAGGGAATCCCAAAGCCCACTGAAGTCCACTGCAGGATTCCCACTCTCCTATGTGTTTTTGGGACCATATTCTAGCACATAGTTTATTTTCAACTGTACTAGACATGGTCAAATATGAGCATAAGTTATGGCATGTCTCAAGCTGACTCACTTTTCAGTCAAATAAAATTTTTAAAAAGTGGATAAATGACAACATTTTTTAAAATTAGTATAAAAAATCTGAATGCATTTAACATTCTCAATTAATTTAGCACAGCTGATCACAATTATGAGAGTGTTGTGCTTTTATGTTGTGTTCTCATGAGTTGTTTGGGCCATTAACAGTACCCCCATTCCAGGTTTTAGCAATATGACTAAGCAAAACATGTTCATGATATTACTTACTCCTCCTAAAAACTGGTTCATTGTGAGCTACACAGTTGGTAGTGTTAGATCCCCAGTTATCACCATTCAGCATCTTCAGGTAATTCATGTTACAAATGACAGCCTTATGGTAACTGTTAAGGTAGTAGCTATGAAGTCAATTAACTTTGCAAGTGACTAGTAAGATCAGTATTCCTAGTCAGAGGTTACAGACCCTACGCTAATTTTGCAACTTGAGGAACAATATTTTTAGGGTTATAAATTCTTCAAAGAGGTATATGGGTCAGATACTGATCTACTTTTGATGCATTGGCCTCTCAAAAGGAAGCACTGAAAACCACTTTAATTTTCAGTGTGACACTGGAAAAGATGTTCAGTGAAAAGGCAGATTTATCAAAGTGAGGGAAGGCAGTGGTTGCCAGGAGATAAATTCATTGGCACTGAAGATCCTGACTACCCCTCAGACTATGTGACTCTGGTGAGACTCTGACTGGATGGAGTGTCTCAGCTGATCAGAGGAGCATACTGCAGAAAACAGGGGACTGGCCAGATGATGAAAAGCAGTAACAAATCATTATTTTTTAACAATGAAGTTCCATAAATATGCTTTTTTACTGTAGGAAACCATTTGCGTTTAAGATAGCTGTCTAGAAAATGGAGCAGTTTAAAGAAAAATGTTGTCCCATGGTCTAGGAGAGCTGTCAAAACCACTTGGCAAACAAACAGACAAAGTAATTAATGTCAGAGATATTTATATATTACTCTTAAGGAGAAAAAAAAAGTAATGCTGAGTGTATTTGAGAGTCTAGCACAAGTTGTCACACAAGTTTTGTGAGACAGAAGGGATGGGATTAGAGCGCTCATAAATTGGACTCTGAAATTGTATTTCCCTGTCATTAGGAACAGAATAAATGGGCCTCTAATTTTCAGTCCATCTGATCAACCATAAAGCAAAGATCTTTGTAAGTATATTAAGAGTTTCTGTGTCTCCTTTCTACCCTGGCTAATAATCTCTATTGTCCTCAAACTCCACCACCTCAAGGACTATACTTGTTCAGTTTAGTGCCACACATTGTTTCCTAGAAAGTCATCTGATGAATGAAGGCAAAGAAGAAACTACAGATCAGGATTTCCTTTATTGCCTTATCTACAACTTCCTATATGCTGAAACAGAATTTATTGCAGATTCCTACCTTTTTGTGTATGATTTTTCTGTCACTTAACACCTTCTCCCTTTTGGCTTTGTCCTCCAGCTTAAAAAAGTATCTGAACTGAACAGGAGGTGACTAGTCTGACAGGCTCAGGGCAAGTGCTGAGCAATGGGATGACCTGCAAGTCTCCTGAAAGGAGCAGCAGGGCAAGCCAGCCAAGAATTTCTTAGCATTAGAAGCCTTATGTCAGGGTTTAGACCCAGCTCCTGGTGATGCCAGCTGCTCCCAGCGTGTTTTGGGCATGGAACAGCAAGCTGAGAAGGGGCGCTTCAGTTTCCTCCTTTGCCATTTATCTTCTAGTCTCTTTTTGTTTGGCTAGAAGAAGAAAGCACAGAAAGGACAGCAGAGGTGTCTCTCTTTTTGCTATAGCCTTATCCCTGTTGTCTTCTTTGCCTAAGGAGGGAGACTTTCAGGCAACAAATTTCATTCCAAGGTGTTGTTCCTCTCATAAAAATCAGAGTAGGGGGGCACTGTTTGTTTTTCTCACCTGATTTGTGAATACTGGTGTAATGTTGGCTTACTTGAACAGTTTGTCAAGCAAAAATAGTCGCCTGATGACCAAGCTGAAGTGTAAGTGTCTCTGAGCCCTGAGAAGGTGGAGGTTCCGATGGTTTCTCCCCAAAGAGGGAGGCAGAACGCGGCTGGGCTGCTACTGGAAGGGCGGTCGGCTCGGGCAGGGCTGGCCCCGGGCAGGGAGGCTCCCGATTCTGCAGTTGCCATTCCGGCCGTGCACTTGCCATTGCAGCCCCAACAGGTGGCAATCGCCGCCCGGCTCCTCTCCCCCGCCTCCACCGAGCACCTGCACAGAGGACTCTGCTGCCGAAATCCTCCATACGCGGCAAAGCCAGCGCTTAAAATGGAGCTCCCTCTGCACAAGCTGTTGCCTTTCAGGTTTCGGGTAATTTCCTGAGCCTGATGTCGTGCTCTGCTACGTCAGAAATCTGAAGTAGAAGAAAGCAGCCAAATCTATGGCAAAAGCCACGATCTTGGCTCAGCGACATTACCTGGAGTCACACAGAAGTCCTCAGGTCTCAGGGGGGTGTGTTTGATCTGATGTAGGATTTGCCCCTCTTGTTTTATTTTAATTTCCATATTTGTTCCTGAAGTGTAAAAAAATAAATAGTCTCAGAAAACGAAAGGGTGTGTGTGTGTGTGGAGAACAGTGCTGTTAGTGAAGCTAAGAGTTCATGCATTGCTATGGAAACGTGCACATCCTAGCAACAGCTTATTGATAGCAAGATGACATGGAAAGACAAGAGCTGATGCCTTTGACTCACGAAAAAACAAGCTATCCTTAATTTCTACTCCTTTACTGTATTTTCCAAGAGTTTATAGTGGTTTAACATAAAAATCCCTGATGAATATTTCTTTTGTAGCTGCTTTTGCTTTTATGCTGAAACATTACTTGCTAAGAAAAGTAGATACAGTTGAATTATTATAGTTGGCTATCTGACAAAAAAAAAAAAAAATTAAAATGCAGCAAAGAAACCCAAAGCCATTAAAATGTTGTGGTTTTCCTTTAGAAATGTAGCAAGACCTCATTTTATTAACTAAAAATGCATAGAAGTTCAATTAAGTCTTTTCTGTCCATCTTTGCACTTTCCAGAATATTTGCTACAGCTGAGATCACTATGCTGTCACTTGGTGCTATGCAGGGTGAAATTGGTTGTTGTGTGGTTTGCATTCCTTGTGATGCCCAGGGACTATATGTGCTGGGAAGTACTGAAAATCTTTATTTGTGTGCCTTTGGGTTAGGGTGGGCAGAGCAGCACTTACGTACATTTGCTGAGGAACTGTATTTACTTCATCTTCCTGATGTACAGTGGTACAACACCCCAGTGAAGACAGGGTACCACAGCATTCACTGTGTGTGAAAGGGTGTATCTTTGAGAGCAAGGATAAGAATGCTGTTTGAACTATTATTACAATTATTATGTACAATAGCACTGTGGAGTCCCAATTGTAAAGCAAGATTTAATAGTTTGTTTGCCAATATGATTATTCATTGTTAAGAAGGAACCCCAACAATTCCTTTATAATTTTGTGTGTGTGTGTGGTGGCTGTATACTTGTTGGAAATGTTTCTAAGCATTCCAATAACCAGTGCATGATGTTGTTTTGTACATAGTGTCACTGCAGTGTTTAAGAGCTTTGCTGAATGCAATCCATTAAAGGACTCCCTGAACATTATATTTATTGTGAGAAAATCAGTGAATCATAATAGTTCCACAGCTAATAAAAAACCCTTTTCACAAATGTGACCCTTTACCTGTCTATGAATTAAAAATGCAGCTAGTGAAACATCCCAAGTGAAATTAGTGATGTTTACAGAGTTTGTAAACCCTGCTTATTTACCTCCCATTTGATAACCAAAAAAAAAAAAAAAAAAAAAAAATATATATATATATATATATATATACAAAAGAACTGCTTAGGTGATCAACAAGCCAGGTTGATGTTTTGATACTACCATTGCATTAGGTTTACAATAAATGAGCAAACTAGTGCTGTGGAGCCATTGAAGGAGCAGTTAGAAATGTATAAAGGAGAGGAAGAATACCATAATGCCAGCAATATAACTTAAGATTTTTTTGCCTGCTGCTTAGGTGCAGGATTTCTAGACAGAAACAGAAAAAACATCTGGAAAATGGTTATGATAATTAAAGCAGGACTTAGATGAACTTCAGGATTCTATACTTCAGTCACTATTTTCTCCCTAATGCAAACAGCACTTTAGCTACCTTAATACCTTCTATTCTGATCTGAAGGTCCCTTCAGTGCCAGCACTGCTGTGTTGCTGCATTTCCAGAGCAGGATTTATGTGAATTAAAAGGTGGAGGACTCTGATCAGCACCTTACTTGCTTTCCAGTAGTAACCCATAATTCAGAAGTAATCCTGAGAGCAGGCACTAGACTTGCCAGGCTCTTCTCAACTGGCACTTCCTTTTGCAGAGTCTCTCAGGGGTCTTTAGCTATTATTTCAGCTTCAGATTTGAAAAGGGTGGAAGGTGTAGATGTGGGGATTGCCCTAAAGGACTATAGTAGATCCTCGTCCATTTCCTCAGTGTCTGCAAAGCAACATGCACTGTGAATAGTGAACCAGAGTCTGCCATGATTTTTAGTTACTCATTCATGTATTTGAAATTCTTTTTCCCAATCCCTGTTCTTGGATGAATTCCTGTTAGAGTTAGGGGCCATGGGAAAGTCCTGTCAAGATTAAGAGCAGGTGTGCATGTGTGTGTGTAAATCGGGATGACAGCATGTCATCAGGTAGCTTAAATGAAAATGCATTTTCCCTCCACTGAACCATTTGGATTCTTTACAGGTTTAAAAAAATATGTGTTTTGGAAAGCAGCAGGCAGACAGGGAGCAGCTGCAAATTTTGCTTCTCTCTATCCAAAGAAAAAAACAGGAAACAGTTCTGCATGTTGAGGTTCATGATTTTTCCCTCTTTACCGAAGAATAATAAGAAGTTCAAATCAGGCTTTTCAAGAATGTGGTCGACAGTATTACCTTTCTTGCAGGAGCTAGGGGAATATTAACTTTTCAGATAGAAATAATTTTTTTAATTCTAATAATTCACATTAATTCAGGACCTCTGGTACATATCCTATGCATCTGCTCTCCTGATTTCTCTTGATTGACTTCTTGACTGATGCACTGACTCATTTGGGAAAATGTCCTTTTCCTTTCTTTCAGTTGAAGGTGTGTTACCTTTTAGTAGAAGATTGATTAGTCATCATTACACCTGAGAATGTCTTTTTTTATCACTTCAAGCAAATATGTCTACAGCTGGAAACATAATTAGATGCATTACTGAAACATTTTTTGTTATTCTTTGATTATATTTTGACAGAAAAGAAATGTCAAGGGCGTAGCACTTCCTTATTAGCTCTGAAACACTTATACCTGTAGCACATATTTATCTCTGCCTTGTCACGCTATCCTTTCAAATATTCCTTTTGCTGCCTTGTAGTTAGTGTCTTGCCATTGTTTCCTGATTTAAGGTTAAGATTTTGTATGAAGATTTCATGAAGAGCAGCTGCAGATTGTCTTCTCTGAAGCTATAAACCATCTTTGTTCAGTTGCAAAGATACAAAATCAACTGGAGCTTTAATGATTTATACCAACTGCAAAGCTGGTCAACCTCACTAAGATTTCACTTTTGTCAAGCAGTCCTCTGTGTCGGACACCAGTGGAGTCTCTATCCAGTGTGACAGAAGTAAGAGGCATTAGTAAGGGTTACACATTACTTCGGAATTAGTGTAAGTATTTTGATACTGTTTTTCTGGTGTTTGCTCTGATATGTATCAAACAACTGTGAAGAAAAGATTAAAACTAGGAATGGCAAAAAGTAATTCTGACTTTTTGCAATCTTAGGTAATATTTCTGCTTATTTGAGGTGGTTTTTTTTTGTTTTGTTTTTTTGTTTTTTGGGGTTTTTTTTGCGCAACAGTCAAGAACTTATTTCACCTGCCAGAATTTGTACAGGTCTGAAATAAAAAGTAAACTTTAGTCTGGGCTTGTATCAATTTTGTTAATGACAGTAGAGTTTGTCCCATCATCAGCAATCATTTTCATGTTCAAAGATGTCTTCCTAAGAGGAAAGCTCACTGTTACAAAACATCCAAAGCTAATTAAAAGAACCCAACTGTAATGGGGTATAGGACAAACTGTCACTGGATTTATGACAATAAACAACAGCTAAGTAGCTTACACTGAATCTCAACTGCAAGAATTTACTAACTGGTCTCTTAAGTAACATATCGAACCATTTTATCTAAGCTGTTCTGGAAAGCTGATGAGAAGGACACCACATACTATGCCATTTTCTTGAGGTGTTACATTACTTGTAATTGAGAAATACTCTAAGGGAATGAATCTGTAAGTGATGCTGATGATTTGAGTGTCACATTTCCTATGAAGTTATTACTGAACCAGATCTCCATTATGATGTTAGGGGACACCGTATTGCTTTGAAGAATTGTCATACAAGACACAGATAAAGCACAAACTTCAGGATCCTGTTTTTGTTGTCTTTGAAGATGCTACTGTACTTTTCAGAAGCAAGAAGGCGTTCTTCTGAGATTTCTGCATACATAGTCATACCTTTCCCCCCTAATATAGGCTTGCAATTCAGGTTGACCACTGAATTGCTGCTAATTCATCTTTTCCAATTTTTTCTAGCATACAGTTTGGAACCACACTTCAGAAAGGTATTGTAGCTACCCTACCATCCCCAGTCTTATGGGGGCTGAAGATCATGACATCTGCAATAAGTAAAAAATGAACAGAACCCAAACTGAATGAAGACATGCCACACTATCCACAGTTTCACTGCTCCCTCAGGTTGAGCTCTTTCATGTTTTTTTTTCTTAGGCTCTTTTTATTTGAGCTGAGAAAACAACTCTAATGACATATTATTTTAGTAGAGTTCTTTTTCTCTTTGGAGCACACCTTCAAAACTAGCAATTTTCTTAGCAGTATTAAGTGGAGAATATTGGGTTTTAGGCTAGGACCCACCACTGAAATCAGGACTTACTTGACTGGATAGACCAAGATTGTACACTACTTCATGGTGCATTGGACTGTTTCTCTAGAATATAAACTTTTGAAAACTGCATCTCATGAATAAAAATTCTAGACCAGGTTCTTGCAAAGACAGAGAGAACCCTACTAAACTGAGAGGAAAGCAGGAAAAAAAAAAAAGTTATGGAGAGAAACTGGAGACAATTTTACTTCCTGTTCATTTCTTCCTTACTGTTTATTTTTTACAAGAAGCAAAACTGACAATTATTGACATCCATGAAGCAATACAGGGCTTTCTTAAGCTTTCCCCCTTTCCCTGGTATTGTCACCACAGCCAAGTAGGGCTCGGTGTTGTCTGAAATTTGTTTCCCCAGCCTCACTCTTCTTTACATTCTTCCAAGGAAATTGCACTGGGTCTGTGAGCAACTTCAGAAAAGTCGTAAGATGGAATGAAGAGGCAAGAGAAAGGTTCAAGGACATGGAGAAACCTTTTGCTTATGAAGAAGGTATAAAAAGAGTGGGGTGTGGGAAGGAATGGTTACACAGAAGTCCTGGCATCAGAAAATAGGACAGTGCTAAAGAGCAATGTGGAGACCTTTTACATGGCAATATGGCAAATGGAAACGTAGGACCACAGAGTTGAAGATGAGCTGTTATGGAGGAGAGTGAAGAGGGGAACTCCTTGGTTGAGATAGGAGCAGAAGAAGGGGGACGGATGGCGCATGGATAGCTGAGGGAATAAAATGAAGGAAAGCAACGAGCCCCTGCTCAGGTAACACTTGCTTAAATTTCAGAAGCTGCAAAGAGTATGATATTATAGGGCTGGAACACAAATGACATCTGACTACTCAGGTTACAGTATGGCATGAAAGTTAAGTGATTATAATCAAATGTCAGAGTAGTTCTTTCGAACACTGAGTTTTAAATCCACTTACCTCAAATATTCAAAGATGAATGTCTAAATTTCTTTTCTACAACCACGTTATGATGTTGAAAGTCAGTTGCTTTTTCGCTTAACAGGAAGAGAACATGAAAGGAATGAGAGAACACAGGAAGTCAATCAGCACAAAAATCTGAGCAAATGCTCGATGAGTGGGCATTTTAATGCTTAGTGAATAGACATTCCGCTTGTAGTTCTTGAGTAAAAACCTTTTTCATGCTTGTCAGGCACTAATAAAAAATAGAAAGAAATATCACGTTTATTTTTTAATGGGACATGAGAAGGTGAAATGGATTGATTAATTGGTGTTTCATGCCTAGCTACTTAGCATAGCAATGATATATATTTAAATTTAAATAGATGAGAAATAGATTTTCTGATGCAGCATTTTCTATGATAGGCTATCACAATATTTTGATTCTAAGTTGCCATTTAGGCCTTTGTAGAATTGAAGCTGAAATTTCTTTTATGAATCAAACCTCTTTTTGATAAATCATTTAGGCCAGTGAGGTGGTTATCAGCATGTAGTGGGAAGAAGAACATTCAAATATTGTAGAATGGGAGACCACAGAATAAAAATGAAAAGGAAGACTTGTGTTAAGTTTACTTCAATGTGAATATCTGAGTAATTTTGGGTCAGGGATGAGAATTTAATGTGTAGCTGAAATATGCTCTTGCACTTTACAAAGACTCGTAAAGCAGGAGGTCACTATCTGTGTTCTATGTCCATGCAAATGCAGCTAAAGATCGTTTTCCTCTTGAGCTTTGCTACATACGTATTAGAGACCATGGGAACAAAAGCATATGTGAACAAAACCACTTGCAGAGATTAAGGCTTGATCTAACCCCCTCACAGCCTCAAAATGGTAGTTTTTCTATTCCTGTATGCATGTGTGTTTGGGGAAGGGAGACTCTATGCCTGTTGCAGCTTATGTAACTTGGAATAATTTTTCAATTACGGTAATTTTAACTTTTCCATATATTGTTCAACCTCCAACCTTGAAAAAGGATTAATGCAACCAAATACATTAAACTTGATCTTTTCCCAAGATTTGAAAGCAAAAGTGATGTGCAAATTAGATTCCATATATTATCTTTATCATTTAAATATATGTACACTTTAATTTATGAAGGAAAGATGCAGGCTTCAACATAGGGTAAAAAGGTTGGAAGGGCATTTTTCTTGATCAGATATGTAAGCTCAAATTTGATACTTTCATCTAATAATGAGTCTTTTGATCTCTCTTTTGGTTTAGATTTGGTTCATTGTGGTAAGGAACCAAGTAGGAAATATGGATTCCCATCCCAACAGGGATTTCTTCCTCACAGCTTCTCCATATCTTATCCATCTTTCTGCAGCTATTAAATAGTGAGATTAATTTAAGGCAGAAAATATTGCCAGCCTGTGAAAGGAAGCACAAGGGTTCAATTCTTCTTAGATAAAGGAAAAATAAAACAAAAAATTGAAAAGCATAGTGCATAATAAAGAAATTTATTGAGTAATACAGAATTATAGAGTATTATAGAGTGAACTAAATCAAATTTCGCAATTTTTTTACTTTTGGGGACACCTTTTGTTCCAGATGAGCAAAGGTCTTTTTGTCCACAAAATCTTCACAACAACTTCATCCATGCTGAGTCCTGTGAATTTGATACTGTGGATTTCTGTTTATTTGAATTTTAGCTTGTACTTAACACAGTTGGCCAGAGATGGTGCTGAGTGCTCGGGTATTGCAGAATGAAATGCAATGGGAACTTGAACAGAAGTGATTTGGGACATTAATCATAGCTGCACTCGGCTGCCATGAGTTATGACTTTGATTGAATTTAAAACTAAAGAAAAACACCCCACTTGCAATACTTAGACAAACTGCAGCAAATAAAATGATTTTAGAAAATGAGGAAAACGGTTTGGAAGATGTAACACAAGGAAGATGTGTGTGTGTGTGTGTATGTTTGCTGATGTTTTATTGCTTAGTGAAATAAAGGTAATATTCTGGTCGTGTATTCATCTAGCCTTATCATTTACTGCTATCACTTACATTATTATGTACTAGTAGCAGCTGTGGGTTGCAGCTAATTTTTTACTGTCTTTTCTTAATTTTCACCTCTGTCTTTTTTCTAGGATAAAAGTCTGTGCAACAGTGAGGCACTTAGAACGTATAAAGAGCTGCACCATAAGTGAAGGTCAAACACTGCAACCCTTTTCTTTGTTATGAGCTCTTATTCAAAACCAACCCTACTGTAGTCAGTGCCAGGGTTCACCAAGGTAAGGGCCTCTAAGGCTTTCTGAGATGACGCTGGAGCCTGCTTTGCCATGTACACTGGTCTTTTCCAGCTCTTTCTTACCTGTGGCTTTTAAATTTTCTGATTTGTATAAGTATCACCAGAACATCAATACAAAGAGCATCAAAACCAGCTGAAAATTCCTGTTCACAACCTGGTTTTTCCACAGTTTTTATTCTGTGTTTCCTGCTGCTGGCAGCTGGATCAAGCCCTTCCGGTGCTGGACCTATGATGTTCATCTCATTCATTAGTAATGTGGGCATGCTGGGTGCAGCTGGAGGGTATTGCAATAGATCAAGAAGGTCCCCACTGAGCAATTCATTGGTGCCTCTGGATGGCTTCAGGGTGTCCTTCCTGCAGGGACTGCTATAAAAACCTGGAGCAACCTTATGTCGCAGTCCCCTGTCTGCCCAGAAAAGGAATTAGTCTGAGTGGACCAAGACGCCCTCTGGCTTGTATAAAAGCCAACTTGCCATGGAAACCAGTGCACAGGGAGAATGTTGTGTATTTGAGTTTAGTCCTGAAGTCTTGGCTTGCTGCTCAGTCCCATAGCGAAGATACCTCCTAGGCATAACTTATGGGGGTGTTGCATCCCAATTGCTTTCCACCAACTCACATTTTTTTCATGTCTGTCATGCCCTTACTAAAGCATCAATCCCTTTTGACCTTTTTTTTTTACAAGACTACAGGAGTAATACTTTTATTTTAAAAATGTTGATTATCCTTCTAGATTTATGTCTAAAAGTTTGGATTCAAGCTTTCTTCCTAAGTTTACCTTCTTTTTCCTAAAAAGAGAAGGACCTCCTTAACAGCAGAGCTTTCTAGCTTTGTGTTGTTTCCTTCACTTTCAGTATAACATCAAAGTACATCTCTTCCCGCCTCCTGCATCCTGTGGCTTTGGATGGTGGCCTTGTGCAAAAATGCTCCTGCATCAAGTGTTCAGATACATCCAATATTTTGATTCTTGGACCATGAAGGCAGCTTTCCCTCACCAAAGGATCTGCACTTTTATTGAGGCACAGGGTCAACCAGGACTGTCAGGAGATGTTGGGATTGCTGCAATCAGAAATCGAGGCAATTTATTCTCATTTTTATATCCAGGATATTTTAATTTGAAGAGTGTGGGTAGCTTCCTGCTATTTATGGAAGCCATTACAAAATTGGATGGGTATCTAGGACTTGGATTTCTTGGGAGGTCGCTGGCTTTGGAGGTGGCGGCCCTATCAGTAGCAACTTTGTTGACCTCAGCTGTTAACAGCTCAGGTAGTAACAAACAGAGGCTTCTCTCCCATACTAACAAAGATTTTTGTGGATTGTTCCTGCTGAACAGTATTTGTTCTAGTGGTGGATATATTCCAAACCTGGTATATTTGTATGTGTGTTTGGGAATAGAAGACAGCAGCATTGATTCAGGAAATCTTAAGTAGTACAAAGTGCTCTCTGTGACCTCAGTGAGTAGATGGTACTGTCATTAATACATGATCCTGAGTTTATTGCAGCAGCAAGCAAAAAGAAAAGATGGAAAATGGAGAAAAAAAATCATCCTCATATTACCTGTATTCTTAACTTCTGGTGAAGAATTGGCCAATATTCATAACCAGGTTAGTAGAGATCAGCAATACAAAAGTGAAAAAAAAAATAACCTTTTAGTTAATAAACACTTGTATATGTTTTACTTAAAGTGGGCTTTATCAGTGAAAATCTTTGAGAATCATTTTCCTGATTAATAAGGCAAGGTTCATATGATGGAACTGAAACTAGTTGCTACACTTTCTATCCATGAGTTTTTTGAATAAAGGAAAACCTCATTCATGTTGCTTTTGGGAAAATGACAATTTTAAAACTGTGCACCATTAAAAGGGAGCACTTCTTCCACCAACCCCTTGCCCATGCACATTACTTATTAAAAACACAGAAACAAGAAAAATAAGACCTATCTGAGGTCAAAGAACCCCCCTGAGAGGGACTTTAAATGAGGAAATATTGGATCAGCTCACAGTCTCTAGAAGATAAACAGGGAACAGAGATCAGTATGTATTTCAGTCCTTAACCATTTACTTCACCTAGTAAAATGAATCATAACTGGGCAGATGAGAGGAACAACACGATAATGAAGTGCCTGATTTCATCACACTTTCTGTTCTGTATTTCATCCTGCACACCATGTACACACAAAGAACAAGTTAGTAGGGGGTAATTATGACCTAGAGGGTCATGTTTTGTGGGCACAACATGAAAGGCTCTTTGATGCTAATGAGTAATCCAAACAATTTCCTACTTTGCCAGATAAATCTAGACACCTTTTAAATCCAAGTTTGCATTCCTTGACAGGTATAATACTGGGCACCAGATAAATAATTCATGAATCACTCATGTTATTTTGACACGTGTGAGACAGATTAAGATATAGAGGGAAAATGACTATGAATTAATATATTCGGTGCTCCATTGCATTCAAATAAGAACTAGAAAGACCTTCCAACTGTCTTAGAGTATGAGTTACACCTGCTCTGAGAGCTTCTGGAGTAGGTGTTCCCTATAAATTCACTGTTTTCAATGTCTCAAAGAGGCTGGAATACACTACAGACAATGTAATAGTGGACTGTGTCACCTGTCTCTTCAAAGCTTTTAAAAAATCTCATTACTGTATTGAAATTTTTGTGCTGAGCTGGTAAGCAGACCTTCTATTTGTTTGCTGTTAGCTATGTCACTTGTCAAATCTCTGATATATGCTTTCTCCATTGCTTATCCTGTTGATTGTGTCTCTGGCCTTTCATCAGAATGCAATATGATCTCTGACACTTGGGACAATTTCCTGTATAGCTGTCATCAGCCTTATTAATTTGCCTGCTTTTTTTCACCCAAAAACATATCCATTTTCCTTGACTAAATTTGCATATGGGAAGGAAAGCACATGAATTAAATCCCTAGACTGAATCTTGGGCTCAGCTGGTGCCACTGCTCTCCTTCATGACCAAGGTGTATTTTGATAATGCATTTTCTAATATACTCACCTCTAATCTGTTTCAGAAGGTAGTTTAAACCAGTTTGGTGGAAGGCTCAGCTAGATCTCTTGGCTGGCCACAGCCTTTCTTCCTCTCTTCATACACCAAGGAGTGCTGGCAGAACCGTTACATGCCCTTAATTATAAGAGCCCATTGTATATCTACAGGGGTCCTCCTGTTCACACAGATTTTTGGAAAAGGCAATGAAAGGCATGTGGGAGGATAAGATCATATTGTCATGCTGACTACAGATGAAATACTGATGAACAAGGCCGTCCAATTTTGTATTCCTGGGAAAAGTGTCCAGGATTGAAGTGCAAAGGGCAAATTGTTTCAGAGGGATTTTTGTGGCTTTTCCTTCGTTTAATAGTGAAAGCCAATACAGTTTCAACTCATGTTACCAGGGGAAGATTAAGGTTTACATGCCATAAAGGAACAGCAAGTTTATGGGCAGATGTTTAAAGAAGCAACCCAGGGTGCCAACACAACGTTTTTTACTGTGATGAGTAACTGCTCATGTTCAAGCTCAAAGCTTTTGTTAACCAGCTGCAGCCAAGAGTAAAGCTAACTCACAGTAATCTCCATGCCAGAGCACACATATGAGCAGGTAAGCTTTAGTCATCATGCAGTAATTTCAGACCCTTGTTTACCACAGGACACTTGCTCTATGTGTGCCTGAGGGCATCTGTAATAGATCTGAATTTGGTAATTTGCAGAGGAAACAGATGCATTCGGTGTCATGTGTGCAGAAATGAAGTTCTTATTTTTTAATGGAAACTGGTTTAGATATAAATTAAATTGATGCTTCTGCTTTAAATTTTGCTTGGTTAAACCTATTTAGGTAGTTGTATGTAATAAAAATATTATTGCACTCCTTTATTATACAATCTCAGGACTTGAAATTAAAGCAATATTGTCCTCCAGGTATGGATGGGTATTCTGCATACAAACCAAAACAATATTAATTCCTTTTGTGTCTTGAAGAATATTTGTCTGAATGAGATTTGTTTTCACAGCTTTTGAGTAAGCTGTCCCTTTGAACAGAAATTTTTCAGTCTGAAGAGAAACAATAACATTTTGTGCAAAGCAGCATGATGTTTTGAAAACTGTATGGCCATACAGAAGCTGAAAATAAAAAAAGTTTTACATTTACATAGTTCTAAAAAATTTGTTCCTAAGTGGAATTGAAATCCAAATAGTTGTAAAATAAGAAATAAATTAGAAAAAGCCATATTATTACTTTTTGCCCACGGGCCAGTTCCCTGAAACTACACTGATCCCTCTCTTATGTTATACCGTGAAGTGAAAAGACTAAAACAAGAAATGCAAGAAAAGGCTGAGCCATTACAGATGAACCAGATAGTAGATAGTAGCTGTCTGTTTCTCTATTTTCAATTACAGCTGGTGACTTTATCACCCCTTCCTTCCCAGCACTCTCTTCTACTCTTAAAATATAATCCACATTTTGTGCAACATTGTATATAATTTAAAATTATCACGTTAAATATGGACCATTTGTTCATAACTTGTATTTATATTTGAAGTTCTCTGCTTCTGGTGCATTTCCGAAATAGAGCTGTTTTTGTCAGCTTCTTCTTTTCAACAATAGCAGCTGGTAGAAGAAAAGATGTTATCTCTTCATGAGCTTTGCCACACTTTATTTTTTTTAAAAAAATTAAATTTATCTTTATTTGGGGCTCTGTATAATAGACCCAACTCTTCCCTGGTTGAATATTCAACACTAATCTGAACTCTTTCCTTTTCTCTCTTGGAGAAATATATGTGTTTATTAGCATGCCCAAATTTTGGAGAAGGGAATCTTCAGAAAGGAAGCCTGGATTTGTGATGGGTCCATCATGATAGAATAAGGAGGGCAAGAGGAGCAAGGTCACACATTTTCTATGCCCTACTGAAAACTTCGAGCCTCATATGTTAGCACTGCAGTTAAGCCCAGCTGACTTCTATTTCTCAAGAGCCATTTCTTATCTGAGCTATGGTGCTTCTTTTTACAGCTGGTTAGAGTGTCTCTAACATCATGTAAGCTTGACACACTGGAGCCCAGTGTGAGTGGTGGTGCCATTTCTGGAGGATGTGATGTCTTGCATATAAAATATGACTCATACAAAACCTCCTGGGAGAAAGGAACTTGCCTTAGAGCAGTGCTGCCAGAAAGTGCACCTGAATTTGCAGCGCACAAATACACCCAAGGACTCCATTGCCTGGAGCTTAATCACACATCACACTTACTTGTGTGAATCAAGCTGCATGGATTCCTGTCTCTTTAGGTGAAGATAGAGCTGAGGAAGGTGCAGGATCCCTAGCTGCAGTTGCTATGGAAACACACCGGTATTTCATTTTCTTGTCAAACTTTCATTCCCATTTTCAAAAATACAGCTAGTTGCACTTTAAGAGAGTAAATGAAATTAAAAGTTTGGCTAACAGGGATTAGTTCTATGTGGTATAGCAGGAGGGGAAGTGGCAGCATGCCAAACACCTCACAGGTTCAAATCCAGGGTTTCTGTCTGAGCTGTGAATAGGCTGAGATGAAATAAAAAAAAAAAAAATTTTTTTAAAGAAAGAACATATGAAAAATCCATCAAAACACATTTCTCCAGCTTCACAGAAATCTGCTGCCTGGCAAAGAATTTTCAGCACTGATTTTTGTTGCTCTTGTTAAAGACTTTTACAAAATTGGTAACCTCTTTAAAAAAAAAAATTACTCTTGCTATTATGATAATACTATTTCTGTAGCAATTATATATTTGAATAATGTCTTGGTACATTTTTTTGCTTCTTGAAGAAAAACTTCAGATATATTTCTTCTCTATCCCTTTTGTAATCCCCTTCATTTTTCCAAAATTTCACTTTCTTTTTTTTTGTTTGTTTGTTTTGTTTTGTTTGTTTTTGTTGTTGTTTTTCTTCACTCTATTCTCCCCAAACTAATCTGGTTGTGCTGTGCACTAAGAATCTCTGCTATGTTCTCAGTAAAGCTATTTCAGCAATGTAGCTTGTAATGAAATAATTAGTAATTTAGATGAACAAAGAAGACAATATCAAAATGTAACATCATCAATTCCATTTTTTTTTTTTTTTTTTTTATGTTTTGATAACTGCTTTAAGAAGTGCTCTCAAAACCAGATCTATCTGCTGTGAGGGTCAAAGCAGGAGGACCTGGGAGAGAAAAAGCAAGCAGCACATAGATGTTGAGGTGCCCAAATACACTGTGCAAGCAGTGAATTAGTCAAAACCTGTTGAAAGGCATTTTGGTGCCATGGGAAAGATGTTGCCATGAGAGGCAGTGGGGACTGATCACAGCCCGTCTGGAGGCTACTCTTTTATAGCATTGTTCAACATAGCCACCAAAACCCAATTTTGAATGTAAGAACAAATGTTATTTCAATGAGCTGTATCAGGTAGTTTGAGGTGCTATTCACTACTGTGTATCCATCATGGCTACTTGGAAACATTGTGCCTGGGTAAGTCTGACTTGGATTCAGATGTTTTCCTCCTGTGCCTAAGGAAGTCTGAGAAATGGGGAGACTGTAAAGCAGGAAACGAAGGCTTGTCAAGTTGGTATAAGACAGACTTCCCAGTAACATTGCAAATAGGAAAAAAAAAAAAAAAAAAAAAAAAAATCAGACAGAGAGAAAAAATTAATAAAATGAGAGGAGGGAGGGGAGACCATGAATAGGTGGCTGCAGTTGATGCACGGATGCCACATTATCACAGTGTAGGCTAATGTTTCAAGGAGCAGCTATATCTGTGTCTAGTTAATTGCTTCTCCAAGTGATGTTCCTTAAGGACATCCCTTATTGCGTAGCTTATTTAGGAAGCAGAAGGCCATGGTAAAAGTCAAAAAAGTAGTGCTGAAAGCTGGACAGGGCAGGTGGTGACTTACTGAAGCACTGATCATTGTAGGGCCATGGCCTGGGAGGTTGCAAAGGAGATAACTCAGAGCTATATTAAAGCTCTTGGATAAATAGTATGAAATCTCTTATATCCTGAAAGCGGGGAAGAATGTGAGGTTCTTAAACCAGCATGTCTTGTTAAACTTTTGACTTGTCCTTAGGGTGGGTATGGATTTCTTTGGCACAATGAAAGGATAAGTCCTAATGATTTAATGGACTAACTGGTCCTCCAAGGAGTCTATGCTTAGAGATAGTGGAGGAGAAGTGGAATTAGGCATCAGATGTAAAGAGCATCCTGATGCAGTTTGCATGTATAACCCCATTTTCTGGGAGTCTTTCTGCAGCCTGCAGTACAGGGATCACTGCAGGCAGAAGGAAATTGCATATACAAGTTAATCACGGTTTTACGTTATTAGGAAGGTGAATGAACTCTCATATTATGTGAGATGTTTTCAAGTCCTCAGCTTCAGTAGAATCACTAAAGTTTGTTATATGAATTTAATTAACATGAAAATCTGAATATATCACTTGGGTTAGGAAATAATTATTAGGAGTAATTCTACACCATCACTTATGCATGAGTACCCCAGAAGGAGGAGCAGAGAGGCTCTGAATCACAAGAGGCTATAATTTCTCTATCTACTTTCATATGAACTTTCAACAAGCACTCAGTTTCTGAAAGTACAAGTTGTCTTGTCTTAAACCCTTAAAAATAAACATAACCAGGAGAAGGTCAGCTCATAATAGTAAAATTTAGCCAAAATTTCTAGTGGTGATAGAATATTCTATTGTGGAAGAGCATATTAAGATTCAGACTAACATTACCTTTGACATTTTCAGCAATTCTGTCTGCAAAATGGTTACAGCTAGGCCTATTCTCTCTCAGCAAATCAGTGGTTATCTTTAAAGAAAATAAGCAAGTCTCAAACATGCATCTAGAGATCTTATTATAATAAGTGCTTTCCAAAGCATGGCAATCCTGGTTTTATTAAGCTTTTAAGTGTTACGATTTCATACTTTTCCTCTTTCTATCTATGTGACTGAGGTAGACAGCCTGCTGCAAATTATAAGCTGAAATTTGCAGAATATAGTAAATATACGTTGTACATCTGCTGATGAAAGCTTTCTGCAAACACCATTAGAAAACACTGCAGCATGTGTGTTCCAGCAGAAGGGAGGGCAAGCTTCTATCTCAGCTGCCCAGTTACTGGGATAGAATAGCAAGGCTGTATAAAAGTATGCAATACCACCATATGAATATCTATTCATGCCAAGTGGATTTGCTTGTTGGAGAGGAGATTTGTGTTCTCAGTATGGCTATTAAAAGGAAGGCCATAACTACTTGCAGTTACAGAAGCCCTGGGAATTTTTTACGGGAAAGAACGGGATGCTAGTTGCTGTGTCTGCTCCAAATTTCAAAGTACAGAGTTCTTGATTGCAGGGCTAATATTTTGTGCTTTCACTTGCATGATATATCCACTGTATAATATCATTAAGTTTTATGGGTAGATAGGTTGTGCTTGTGTAAAGTAAACAAACTTTCGCGGAGGTTAAATGGACTCCACAGACGAATCTATGAGATTTAAAGTGAAAGCCATTTAT
>JAWWEV010000115.1:55881637-55934908 GCA_035583235.1 Hafferia zeledoni
TCTAAAGGTTCTCACAGAGCTGAAGCAGGAGCTTGGATTGCTCAGAAATTCACTTTCTGCAAGCAATCTTGCTACAGCTTGTGCTCTTTCTCTGATTAATGGAGAGCTTGGGACTGTTTGGAGTCTGATCCACTGGCTATTTTGTTTATTTATGTTCATTCCACCACAATGGACTTCACTGGAAGCTGTGCTCACAGGACAAGCTCAGAACATAATATGTACATAATTTATGGATCTGTTAGTCCAAGAGGCGGTATGTAAGTATAGGACCATCACAGCTGTTCTCTGTATGTAAACCTTCATTAAACGACAAATGCACATGAAAATAGAACAAGGAAACTAAAATAATACCTCTCCACCTAAGTTGCTTAACTAAGTTTAACACTTATTTTGTTGGATCTGAAGGGCCAAAACATTTTCAGAAGTCTAGTTATGTGACTTATTCCCCAAATTTAATACCTTCTCTGTAAACTAATAAAAAAAGAATTATTTGCTAAATCTTTATCATTCCCAAAGAATCTATTTTGATCATTGATATTCATCATCTAAGCTCTACTGCTTAAATTATTATGTTATTAGAGTCATAAAATATATTTTGATTACTTATCTTGTTCAAAGACAAACCTAACATCTTAACATCTCAGAGTTTGCTTTCATTTAATACTCTGTAATATTTCCTTCATAGTCACTAACTGGGAAATCAGTTATTTTCCAAACAAAACTTTATCTGTAAAATTAACAAAAAGTCATCCTAAGCCACATAGGCACAAGAAAACTCAACATTTGTCCAGTTTATAGACACAGGCAAACTGTAGCCCACATATTCCACAGTTTACTGTGTCTATCTGCAATATCACTGCAGTGTATCATACTGAAATGACTTTTAAAGTTGTCTTTTTAGCAATTCTTGAAAATGAAATCAGATGAAAGGAATTTCAGAATTAAAAAAAAAAAGAATGAAAGGAATGTGACTAATCAAGATTGAAATGATCGCTTATTAAATGGCAGTACTGAACAGGAGGTTTAATTGTCAATTGTACATGGAAATGCTGACTGTGAAATTACATATCTTAAAAATGCAGGGACAAAAGGGATGCAGAAAAAAATAAGGAGAACTGAGAAAAACTGTTACCATAAACTTTTCTAGATTAAGTTGTGTTGTGAGAGCTATGATGCTGCATCCCATTGTAATTATAATTCGAGGCCCTCAGAATTTCCCTATCTTAGTCCCTCACCTTCATCTAGAGCGATCGCTTAATAAAAACAGGTTATAGTCTGATTTTAGGGACTTAGGCACAGCAAATCCTGCCTCTGAAAATTACTCAGACCTTGGAAATACTAGCAACCTAATATGAACCGTCAGTGCAATCTGTAACAAAAATATTAATGTGACCCTGGGGTGTCTAAATAGGTGAGCAGGGAGGTGATTTTTCTGTTAGCATAGAACAATACTGAGATTGAAATACTGAGTATAACTCTACTGTCATCACTAAAAAAGGACTTGGAAAATTTGGAGGGAAGGTTGAAAAAAAAATTTTAAAAACCCCATGTATTTCTGAGATCCAGGGGACATGCCTCTGACAGTTCTGAAAGTAGAGTTCTCGGTCTGCTAAAGGCAGTGAACTGTGATTCCTTCTTTGAGGTGTGTAAATATTTTCACTAAAAGATGATATGAGGACCTAAAAGGCTACTTATTATGACCTACAAAGGCACATTGTGAACTCATGGCTAGAGTCTGCAACCTGAGGAACTCAGAGTAGAACTTGAGCAGAATGAAAAATCATTTTTTTATTGTGACAACTTTCAACAGGTAAAGCAAATGAGCAAGGGGAACACTAAAGGCATGTTGGTATAAATACATTTTCTGAGGAAAGCTTATAGACCTCTGGACAACAATTTTAAGCATAATAATAAAGACAAGTAAAAGGAAAATGACTGTGGAGAATATTAGAATATGCACTTCCTAGATCACATTGACTTTGAAATATAGAATTCTCAGACTTTAAGCTGCTTATAGAAATACTGTCCTTTGTTGCAAACTGATTTATTGGTCATTATAATCCAGTCACTCTAGTTTCTTAATCAACCAAATATTATTATGAGCAATGTAGATCCCATAAAGTGTTTTTACATTGTGGGACATCAATCTGAACTTTACATAATTCAAGAGGAAAAAAGTGCTATCATTTAAGTAGTACCTTTTAGCAGCTTTTTTATGTTTTCTTCATGTGGTAGTCTGTTAATAACAGAAGCTCATTTAATAATGATGAAAGAATATTAAGTAGCTGAAAAACTACAGCAGGTGAGAGTTTTAGCTAGATCCATATGGCAGTTAACAATAAATCAGTTATTACTTTCCCCTCTGGTAGTTTTATACAAAGCAATAACTTGGACCAAATTAAAAATAATTCAGGTGTTCACAAGTGGAAGGGATGGCACTATTCTTAATCATCATTTTTGTCATCCAAGCACCATGTCCAGTAAAGGCTGCATACAGTGAAGAAACTACCCTGTAAGTTCCTGGAGCTAAGGTGGTCGTACAGGGAAAGTGCTCACATGTTCCTGTGGACATAGCTAGGAGAGAGTACCACCCCACACTACTGACCATCCTTCTCCATTGCCACTGACTTCACTGACAGCAGGTTTTATTCCAAGCATGCTCTGAAATCTTAGTGGTGAAGATCAAGTGTGGATCACCATGGGCTGAGATTTCTAAGAATTGGAATTAGCTCTCTGGCAGTCAGCATGTAAAATACTTTACAGAGTGCACAGTACTAAGAACATGCTGTTAAATGTCACATCAAGCCACTGAAATCCGTTGCTGCCCTGTTGCTGAGACATTTGGCCAAACCTGAGACAATAGTCCTAGAAGCTGGAGTATTTGATGAGTTATTTTACAGAGTTTCATGCAGGCACTACATTCTGAACAAGAGAAATGGTTCTTTGTTTTTGTTTTTCTCTCTAGAAGAGGGAAAAAAAATCCCCCTGAAATACTGATTACTATGCAGATTAGACATCAATATATAATATACATTAACAAGTAATGGTTTATAAAAAAACCCCTGTTTATTATGTCTTGCAAATCTTACACAGTAAAATATGAACTAATCTTTCAATAGATGATAAGGAATAAAACTTTGCCACTGCTTTTCTTAGTTTACAGCAAAGAGCTTGGGTCCTTGCTGTCAACAACTTAGGAAACGGAACAAACCCACTTAATCACTGCCAATGTATCTATTTATTATGCAGCATGTAGAAAACATCTGTGAATATTCTCATCATTGCTTTTGAAATTGCCTGTTATAAAGTAAGCTACATAATTACTTCTTAAGATGATAAAGTGCTCAAGAATTCATATTATTCCTGGAAAATGTATCTCAAGAGTCTTCAGTCTTGGAGAAGGTTTTCTCCTATCTGACAAAATTACTTTATTAGAAGATCTGTTAGCATCTCTCAACTGTGTCTTGTGTGTTACTTTCAAGATTCATCTGTTTGAAGTCTAATGGCCACCATTATGTCACTTTAATGAAAGTACATGGGTAACTGCAGTAGTAGGCACCAAATGCAGTACAATGCAAGTATCATTATACAGTATTATTATGTAAATAAGTACTGTATAGTGCCTTTCAAATGCGCTTCAAAAGGTGTTGGAGGGAAAGCTGAGAAGACTTGAGAAGTAAGTACAGTGATATAAGGCAGAAGTTTGAAATGGGATACTCTTTAAACATATGCGTATGCTGGCTTCTCAAAAGTGCAGTATCAGGTTCTCTAAGTGATGTTCTAAAGAAAAAGACCAAGGAGGTGAAAGTGCCATATCTCAAATAAGTGTGATTATTTTTAAGAGATTACTGTCTGATTCAGGCTGTTCAGAGAAAACTTATTGAAGAATTTCACTGTGAAAGCTCTCCAGAAAATAATTTTGTACAAACTCCAAGGGACAGAATGCCTCTAGGCATGATTTTATAGGGCATTTTGTCCCTAAAATGGAATTTAGCTGAATGTAGGGTCATACTATCTTGGTTTAATGACAATATGTTCAGAAGGTGAGATTTCTGAGGCAAACCCTCCCTTCAATACAGACAAGGTTAAAATTATGAAGAGTCTGAATGAAGGAAAAAAAAAAAAAAACAAACCAATTTTACCGAAACCAGAAACAAACAAACAAACAAGAAACCCCCAATAGCAGAAAACATTACCTAGCTACCCCCTAGGTTAAAAACCTGGAAAGCTATTTCATCCAAAGAAAAGGTGACAGTAGTGGGGCTGAGCGGACTTGGCGTGGTGTGGTGCTGGACTCAGTAGGCTCGGTCCATGGGGTGGAAGTGATTTGTGCAGGTGAGAGAATGAAAAGAGTTGTGGCTGAGACAGTGGCGGCTCCTGAGAAGACAATCTGAGCTGACAGCAGTGGCTGATCCCACTGGTGCAGCTCAGCTGGGACTGGGGTGACCTTGGTCTGATGCAAAAATGGGTGTGGCTGAGATAGAAGACAGCTGAAGCTGAGGCGGGACAGTCACTGGGAAAAGGGTCTGAGAGTTTGTAGTGCTCCAGCAGGCAAAAACCAGGTACAAAGAGTTCTGGCATGCGTCTGCCTTTCATTTCCTGCCTCCTGAGTTCCTGGGATGCTTCACTTCAGGGACTCTCCTTTCTAGCAGGTCCCAAATCACTGGGGAGAGTCTTCCCTGATCCAGCTTGGATGGAAATTACTCCAAATTACATGGTGGTATGAAAATAATTCACTAAAAGTCCCTCACATTTAACTAAAACTACAATACACGTTTCAAATTAGAAGAAGAATCTAATTAATTGAAGGTAGGGTTTTGACAGCATATTTCTGGTCATATTTTTGAATATTCAGCAATTATTTTTATTCAGACACACTGAAGAGCTGAAGTGAAAAAGTGAAATTCTATTTTGGTAACATACAACCACTCTCATACAGCTACTTCCTTTAGTCAGTAACTGAGAGCTGAACTAACCATGTGCTGGCTATTTGCTGTTGACATTTTGCAGTGTTTGAGGGGGAAATGTTGAAACTTTAAAGGTCAGAAGGGTCAGGGTGAACCCCAGCATGCATTTCTGTAGTTATAAATTTCAAGAAATCACTTCTAGGGGGAAAACAGAATTGGATATGTGTTTTATTGGTGTTCCATAAGGCGGTAGATAACCTATGATACCATTACTGATTCAGCAATCACCTGTTAGGGAATCATAGAATGATTTGGGTTGGATGGGACATTAAAGGTCACCTAGTTCCAACCTCCCACTCATGTGCAGAGGAACACCTTCCACTAGACCAGGTTGCTCAAAGCCCCATCCAACCTGTCCAGGGATGGAGCATCCACAGCTTCTCTGGGCAACCTCCAGTGCCTTACCACCCTCATTGTAAAATAATTCCTTCCTTGATCTAACCTAAATTTATCCTCTTTGAGTTTAAAACCATTATCCCTTGTCTTATCACCACATGCCCTGGTAACATGTCTCCATCTTTATTCTAACCACCATTTATCTATTGTGAGGTACAATAAGGTCCCCCCAGGGCCTTCTCTTCTCCAGGCTGAACAACCCCAACTCTCTCATCTTTTCTTCATTAGGAAAAGTGTTTCAGCCCTCTGATCACTTTTTTGGCACTCATCTGGACCAGCTCTAATAGGTTCCTGTCTTTCTTATGCTGAGTGCCAGTTGATAATAATAATATTGACAATTAAAATTCTTACTGTTGTATAAAACTATACTTTTGTCATTATAATTCTAAACATTTTGGAAAAAAATATTGATTTTAATTACATCAATAGGCACATAACTCCCTGAATGCCAAATATTCTCTATTCATCCTCCCTCCCATCATCCACAAATTTCAAGCAATAAGTAATAGGATACAAAATATTTAATAGTTTTTATTTTTCCTTACAATATTCCATGGTCCTTAGGCTAGTGTTCTGAAACACACAACATCAAAGTACTATGCTGACACTCTAAGTAACAGCAGCAAATGGAATACTGCTCATGCCTGGGAAAGATTAACTTTCTAATATTTTATTGATCCTTAAGTGTAATTCATCAATATTCTGTCTATTAAAAAAATCATATTAAAATCACATTAAAATTATTTTACAGGGTCAATTACCTTATTGAAAGTGGTATTTTCTATACACCACCATTTTAATGCTGAGGTTTTCCTGTTGTAGTAATTCAGTATGTTTCTTGGTTAAGATATGAAGTTTTATTTAAAGAAGACTTGGTTTTTACTTCAACACAAGGGTGTGTTTGGGAATGAAGAAGAAATTTTATTTATTATATATAATATTTTCCCCTACTTAATTTATGTACATGACATATGTCTTCAGTCTTTTCTTATAAATAGAAAGTTAAAAAATAATCTTTAAAGATGGATTTTTTAAAAAAATCATTTTCTTTGCAGGACAGAAGGTTGACAGTATTTGAGACAAATTAACAAGACTCGATTTAACCTGCTTTCCTGTTAAAAGCAGGTTCAACAAGAAATCTTCTGGTTGTATTTTCATCTTTCAATGAAACCCTCATTTCCACTGTAAGTCTTCCAGCTAGAGAATGGAGCAGATCATAATTAAGATAGTAATGAAAACCCTAAAGTCTCTGAGCCGCTGATTTATCATGAGAACTGCTACATTCTAACACAATTCCTCAATGGTTCAGAGTTCACCTTTCAGAAAAGAAACCCCAAACCCAGGTGTGGAGCAGAGCTGAATCCAGTGCCTAAATCTGTAATACCCATCTTTGAGACTCTGCTGTCAGGTTCAATGCAAATGAAAAGGGTCGGTCCTGTGCTGACAGGAGTCAGCAAGAGCTCTGCCAAATGTAAATGCTGCATTACAATAGCCAAGGAAGCTCCTTGAATGGTGTTTAAATGTCAATCTAATTTTGAGATGAGGCAGTAAAAAATATTTAAGTTCATCCCAAGCATGGTGAGTGCACACCTGTATATTTTTTTTCTAAGGGCAGACTGGAATATCTTAATCATTTTGTTTTGCTGAAAATGAGATGGCATACCTCCAATATGTGGCCACTGTCTGACCAGACTAGCTAGGCTATTAAAAGGACTTCCAAATGGTATTTCTCATGTTCTTCTCCCTTTGTGTTCTCAGTGATTTCTCACTGTAGCAGAGAACTAAGAAACAAAGGAATAGAGAGAAAAGTTGAGGCACTACAAAGGCCAAATACTTCCTCTAGACTGTACCTTTTTCTACAAGTGCCTCTGCTCCTGTTATCAGTAGAGACATCCAGCATCTGTTCCCTCTTTCCTGAAAGGAGGACAGCGTAAAGAAAAAGTTTCTGGGAAAATTTCCCCCTAGAATGCGGTCTAGCGGTCAGAATTCGGCACTCTCACTGCCGCAGCCCGGGTTCGTTTCCCAGTCAGGGATCCATTATCTGTCAAGGGTTGAGCTGGCAAAAACTAACTTCTGTCTGTCTTCACTGCTAACTCACATTTGCCTTCCGCTCTCTGTGCAGGGAAATAAGTGGTCTGTGACTTTCTTACTGCCCTGGTGAGGTCTCTGATCCTGCCTTTCAAATCATGGCTAGGCTTCATGAACAAAGATTTGGGAAGGGCTTTACCATGCTTCCTGCAAGTGTGCTGGTGGCTAAAAAGGTCAATGAGGGATAGGTAAGTCCAGTTGCAAAAGGCACAGCAGAATGTCTCCTTAGGTGATATTAGTGAGGAATGGTTCTTTCTATATTGTCTTTTCTCCTCAAGACCGACTTGGTGAGCGTTCTCAAAGGAAGCAGCAGCGTTGTGAATGGTGTGTCTCTATGAATCCCAGGTGGAGGCCCTTCCTTATGTCTCCTCATTTTTTTCCTTTTTTAAGAAAACTGCTGATGTTAAACATACCAATAAATGAATACATTTATTAACGAAAAGAAAGAAGAAGCAAGCCTCTGCTGAGGCATCTGGGCTATATTGTGTATCCAAAAATTTTCCTGGAAGAATCTCATTGTAATTATCTATGAGGTTTTTTTAATTTGTTTCAATTTTTCATAAAAATTCCTTAGTATCCTTGAGGTACTGTTGTACTTTTGAACTGAACACTGTAATGTAAACAGACAATGCCTTAGGTCTTACTTGTAGATTATTTATCATTTGTACAGCAGGGCTCCTTCTCAGATATTCAAAAGCCAAATTCTGGCTCCCCAGGAGCATTAATGTATACATTTTATCACAAATAAATTTAAATAGATTGTCTTTGATAGAACAGCAATGTCTGAAATGGAAAGTTATCATCTAATAAGAATGGCTGTTGCCTTTATGAAAAAGGTGAACCCTCTATACATATCAGCCTTGGTAAATGGATTTACTCACTGAAATAGCATGAGTCATGACCAAGTGAAAAAAGTGATCTGGATGTGTTCAGGAGAAACTTGCCTGTGATGGGAGCTTTTTTCATGCTTGACCATTAAACTGAGATTCCATATGTTCACAGGGAAATGTAAGATTGTTCAGCAAATATACTCTGAAAGATGTGGAGGTCAGATGAACTAAATAAAGTGTGTCAGACCTCTGTGTAAATTTCTCTGTAAGATTAAAAAAAAAAAAATTGTTTTCTGACTGGAAGCTAAATTTCGCTTCTGTGATTAGTTCCAGTGACTAGGCAAAAGTTAGTTTCACCAATTTGGACTCCATAAGGTCCTGAAGGGAAGAGATAGCAGGACTTGAAAACCTGCTGGATCTGTGAGAGAATAAATAATTGCAACACTCTGGGGCAGCACACCAGGAATGCAATTGAATGCATCAACTTATCTCAGAAAGGATGATAGGAGTCCTTAAGAAGATAATACTCTTCAGATACACCTGTCAGAATTTCTAGAACAGTAAGATTGCCCCTGACTGTGACTTGCCCTTTATGGATAAAAGTATGTGTATGCATTCTGCTGAAAGTGGTTCAAACATTTATGCCTTTATATTTTAGAAAATTCACCATAGGAGAAGCTATCAAAGTCAGAATCAGAAGCAATTAGCTAACATGTTGCAATTCAGTATGCTCATAAGTCAGCTCCGTGTGCTTTGATGTTGATACTGTGAGCCATTTTTAAACTTCTTCTCGTTAGACTAATGGATACATTTTGTTTATTTTTTGAGAGTTGTTAGCAACTTATATTTATATTCCCTGAAAGACACATTCAGTACGCAATCACATTAAATAATTTGATTGGAAAAATGGACAGGACAAAAAAGAGACAGAAGATGAAGGTTGAAAATGTGAAGGAAAGGAAAGGAGGGATTGGAAGGAGCACAAACTAAGAAGGGGAGAAGGAAAAGTAAAACTGAAGAAAGTAAAGAGGTGAAGAAAAACAAGATCAGATTCCTTAGAGAGAGAAAGAAAAAGTGGTCCAAGCAGAGTCAGTGAAATAAAATCAGAAAGTTGAGGGAAAACAAATGGGAAAAATCTGAAAATGTATGTAAAGGGATAGAAAATGATTAAACATCTCATTTAAAACAACTTTCATATGAAAGCTGTAAATGTAATAATGTTTTGCATAAATTCAGTTGAGTGACTTCTAAAGCTAAAAAGGCTGGTATGATAACCTTGATAAAAAAAAAAAAAAAAAAAAAAAAAATAAAAATATATTAATTTAAAATACAGTAGAAGCTCCCATGAAAGTATTGGCAATTTTTGTTCCAGAGGTTTGTTACACTTATTTCTACATCTCTTTCAACCTGAAAAGCAGGTTATTTCTACATCTCTTTTAACCTGAAATGATCTAACTTCATCTCAAAGCCCCATCAAGCAGAATGAAGGGTTCTGTCAAATTTCTGTCCTTATAAGGTATGATGCCTCAGAGGGTTTTTGATTTTTTCCGATTTTCTAATTTTATAGATTTTAGACTTAACTGTAATTGCAGTGAAGATGCAGACTTTAGTGTGTTAATATTTCTAGCAGGTTAAGTTCAATGTTTACGTATTCTAACCCCTATCCCATATCAATGCCTAAAATTCCATTGAACTATTTAGTCTTCTTCAGCAGAAAGCTGAATAATATCTTAAAGCCTGCAATGTGAGACATAAACATGGGCATACTGACCTCAAAGCCGGAACACTGGAAGACCTACAAGTGCCCTACGTGTGCTGAGGAAGATGAAGATGATAAAAAGAGGGTTCCACTCTCCCTCAGACTCAATTCCTGATGGGGTGTGCTGGAGGCGGGATGGGGCTGGACTGAGGAGATGTGTGAACTGGGAATTGGGTGGACAATATTATAAAACCCGTGGAAATCAAGGTTTGAGCATGCACGTTGATATGTATTTCTGCAGGCCTTAGACCTGGACATTAAAGGACCTTTTTATCATATCCCACACTAAGATGGCTAAGAGTCCTGTTTTCTGTCGTCTCTCAAGGCATCAGGTACTAAGGTTTAGATGAAGTAATTCCTATGACAGGAAAAATGGTTCAAGTTTTCTGGATCTTGTTATAAGGCATGTTTTAAGACCTGTTTTGTAGTCACTTCTTGCCTTTGCTTTCATCCTGTCTGTTTAATACCCTTCTTCAGATGGACACAGTAGTCTGGTAGCAGAAAGAGAAGACAGTCTCTTGGTATTTTTACTAAGCATCTCCCAGCTTACACACCTAGAGACATCACTAATCTTTCAGGAAAGGATTTAGGTGTAGCAGCACTAGGTCTCTAGGATTTGAGTTATAAGCTTCCAGCAACTGTGGCTGTTGACCAAGCAAGTCGAGGGAGAGGCAGATCACGTTCAGTTTCATGTGCACCTGTATACAAAGCTGCCTTCTCAATCCTTTACCTAGATATTAATATTAGCAATATGGCATCTAGACTTTATCCCTGAATTAGATGCCTTTTCACTTAAGTGTTCTATGGCATTGACACTGCTCTCTTTGTCAATAAACTTTGGATTTCAGAATCAATTAGTCAGATTAGTTTGACCATAACTTTCTTTTCCCCATAAGCTCTTGCAAATCTTTAACTGTAACTTTTCTTCAATGTATTCAGCTGGTTGGTTTTAGCCATTCCATTTCTTTTGGTCAGAATTGTCTGATATCTGTCAGAAAGACATAAAATTATTCCCCACGGTCTAGTTAGCTTCTAAAATGAATGCTTCAATTGTCACATATTTCCAGTGCTTTGAGTTCTCCAGAAGGTTTAAAACCTACTGAAAGTCCCTGTTCCTGGCTCAGAAATCTCACTGACTGCCACTTCAAAGCTCCTTTATGAGCTCTCATACCCATTCTTAGTCATCAGAGCTTTTGTATCCCGTTGTATTACTATTAAATTACTGTCTTGTTTTTTTCCCTAGTATTTGTGTCAAACACTTGTGTCTTTCTTTCATTTAACTGCTGGTTTTACAATATCTATTTGTGTAGCCATTAACATTGATTGAATGTCTTTCTCTCAAATATAAGTGTTTTTGTTATCTTTAGCTTCATTTGCCTTAGAGTTTGCCTTTTCAGCTTTTGTATGTGTGTGAATTCACTGCAGCTATGAGACTTAAAAAGTTCTAATTTTAATTCCCAGTTAAGTAGATTAAGAAACTGCTATCTTGTAAAGTCTACATATGTTCACATCCTGATCACCAGCACTTTTCTCTTGCTCCATGCTGAAATAAATTCTTCACTTGATTATGTTTTTGCTGAAAAAAAGTGTATTCTTTTTGGTAGCAGGATTATTTTTATAACTCCCTTGTCATGCACTCCCTTTATAGAAGAACTAGAGCTGATCTTTCAGCTGCATTTCATAGAAAAATAAGGATGGGAAATGGCTCGTGTTTGTGAGCTGAACAGCAAAACACCCAATGCCTATGAAAACAAACCTGTGTATTAAACATCCTTTAGCATAGCAAAATCCTGGGGCAATTTTCAAGCTAGAAAAAGTAGGAATAAGCTGCTTCTCCATGGAAACCTTACTGATAAAAGTACCCATGTCATGAGAGGTGAACAAAGGTTCTTGGGCTTGCATGACAGTGGTCTTCTGTATGTTTGGTCCACAGGTGAATATGGGACCTATTTTTGTTTACCCTCCCTTAAAAACACTGTGATGCCACTCAGTGAAATGGGTGTTTTGAGGCTAGAGTGGGAAGGGTAGGGACATGTGGGATAAGCCACCCTCTGCACTTTGATAGCAGCTTGCTCCTCACATGCAGGACAGAAGATTTGCTGTGTGAGTTACTTTTGACTACAAGAAAAGTTGAAGGCAAGTCACTTGCAGCATAAAGTGCTCTTTGCACTCAGCAGGATAAAGGATATGCTCTTGGTGGCATAAGCGAGTGTTATTACCCACCCCATATGGTGAGAGTAACCAAAGTTCTTGTTAATAGATCCCCTGAGGCAAATTAGAGTTGTGATAAGCATAGATGTGATTCATGTCAGTAAAAAAAAGGAGTTACTGTGGCCCCTATAGAAACATGAAAAGAAACATATGGTCAGTCAATTAAGCTCAAAGGTCCAACTTACACTCACATGAAGAAATAAACAAGATGGTGTCAAATCACTTTATTCCCTACAACCTTGTCAGGAAATATATGAATTATAACAGGAAAGTTGAAAGAATAAGGTGTTTTCTACACCGTTATCGGAAAAGAACGGAATTTATGGTGGAGGTTATTTCTGGGGTTGTAAAAGTAGCTTGGCTATAATTATATAAGGAAATAGATGTTAAAACTGCTTAACAATGTACCTAAAATGGTTATGCATGAGTAAAATGAATATGTATGTAGTAACTAGATAAATGTCAGATTTACACTGTGTTCGGTGTGTGAGAGGCCGAGCAAGATCGTGTCACGCACCCGGCGCTGAAATTTGCTTTTACCATATAGCAAACTTTAATTTTAAACCACAATTGTTGAGACATTGTTTCTTGCAGAGTGAAACAACACTGAATAATGGATGTTTGTAAATAAACATATGTAGGGTTTATTGTAGAACAATTTGGTTGCAATGGAAAGCACCCCTGTAGCCGTTTTGGTTATTATTATTGATAGTAATATAGCAATATGAAAGCATAAAATATCACTTAAGAAAATGCATACAGGAAAAGAAAGGATTAAAGTATATCACCACCCTTAGATCTCATGACAAGACTTGATGTCTTTGGTCAAAGTGATGTTCTTGATCCCTCAGGGGTGGGGTAAGAAGCCCATGAAACACAGTCTGATGGGTTAATAAATGCTTAGGTTCAGATGGGAAGCCCTGGTGCCTCCCCTGTGGGGGGGTGGAGCTCTCAGTCTTTGGCGGAAGGCCTCAGAGATGAGTCTGGACGTGCTTTGGGGGTCTTTGGTGGTTTATGACACCTTCTAAGAAATGATAGCTGCCTCTCTTGTCAGCACACTTGAGCCAGTAATACCCCAGCAGACTTTCATTGGGCCTTGAGGAGAGTGGAGGGTGGTGGTGGGGTGGTTTTGCAACTGAGCAGAGGACAATTACCATGAAAAAGAGCACCATCCCCTCTTGCAGGGTCTGCTTCTTGTCAGCCTCAAAGCCTGGATTCAGCAATGCACCCTGGCACCTACTCAAATGGACAAATGTTTTGAGTCCTTAACCATTAACAGTCCAGTCTCCCACAGCAAGGCAAACCTGAGGCAATTTTTAGCTTCTGCTGTGAGATACACAGAATGAGACATGAGAAACTTGGATGTTTTCTTTTTCTTCTTTCCAACATCAGTGTCAAAGTCTGCTAATGTTCTAAATTATAGTTTTACAGAGAAAACTTATTGGTGCTTCTATTAATTTTCAATATATTTGTGGTTTTGAAAAAAAATCCCTACAAAACCAACCCACAAATAAAAAGGTAGATTATAAATGAAAGGTTCCTGTGACTTGATATTGCCTATCTAAGAGTAATATCCTCACTAATGAATCTCACAGGCAATTACAGAATGTAATTGTATTCACAGATGAAGGTCCACTCTGCAGGAAACAAGATATAGGCTTCATCTCCTCCCTCAAATTCCAGAACAACTGCTCAGCGACAGACTAAGATGGACTGACCAGGCCTTCATGTCTGTGTAGCAGTTTTCATCTACACAGTGCGGGCTTTCAGTTCTTCCAGAACTAGAAACAGTAGTGCCAGTTAACTATTGTTTCTTGACAGGTTTGCCTGCAAAGTGAGATCAATAGAATATAGCAAGAAAGTTTCATCCCTGAATGGATATGCACCAAGTAACTTCTAAATGTATATTAAGTACCCATGGACATTAAAATGCTGACAGAATAGATAGGATGACACTGTAGGTCATCTGCCTTTGATAAATAAGCAGAACGATAGCTGTTGGCCAGAGCAATGCATTCAGTCAAGGTCTTTCTGCCAGAAGCTCAGCAATCTGTCACTTGATGAGAAGACCTTGATCACCAGATGAATCTGATTAGGCAATCATCTGACAAGGTTATAAAAGTGCCTCCTCCTTTAGTAAAGCTATCAGATGGAACAGTGGGAGAAGAACAGCAGAGTTGATGTAGAGACTGCTGTTAACATTTACCTGGTGAAGTGCCTTTGGAGTAGGTGGAAAAGAGAAAGGCAGAATAGTCAGAGATGTGTTTAGCTTCTGTTTCACTGCTTACTCTTTCCTGTCCCTCTTAAGGAAAGAATAACTTTCCAGAAATTCTATGCCAAACATATTTTTGTGATGTGTTTTACCTCCTGTGTGTCTGAGAAGGTAACCTGTGAATCTACGGTTCCTCGAGATTCATGCTATGGGTTCCCCAGTATCAATGCTGGACCTTAATCACCTCATGGAGCTTTGGACATCAGACAGGAAGAGCACCCCACCTGTGCAAGCTTAGATGCTTTCACGTGGTTATAAGGTCTGACTTCTCTAATCTAAAAAAAAAAATAAAATTCAGCTGCTCCTTGTCTGTAATTTAACTCCCACCAATGTCTCCTCTCTCATTAGCTTAAGAGTATCGAAAAGAATCTCTTCACTGGGATTTAGAGTTATTTGACTTCATTGTGAAAATGCATTTGCTTTTTAATTGGAAAGAGTGCTTGGTTTTGGATCCCTTTCTCACAGTCAGCTGACAATAAATATAAAGACTTTTTCAGCTGGAAAATAGGATATTTCCCTGAAATTAACATGGTTGCAGCAGTTTGGATCCCTTTGTGGATACTGAATTGTTTTAGCCTAGATTGCACTTCATAGCAACATCACTGAGAGCAACATTAAAGTTTAGCTTGTATCACTAAAAGAACAGCATTTGTGACTATTCCTGAATAAAACACTGTGCTGAAAGTATATCAGTAACTTGGCAGCCTTGAAAGAGCTAAGCCAAAAATACAGCAGCAGATGTCCTGTTGATCAACATGTACTTATTCAAAGCTGCAGGCCTGACATTTAGTACAGAAATAACCATTTCCCAGTTAATTCACAATTACATGGGGGAGTTGAGTAAACTTTGAAATGTGTGCTTAAAAATAAGCTCCCTTACCCCCAGAGTGTAGCATTTCTGAAAAGCAATTAATTGAAGATTAAGTTCAGTACCTTGAAAATATGACAATTTTGCAGGAACTGACCATTATCCATATCCTGGGTTATTTCCATGTTTGTGTCATTTGCTTAAGCAGTCAGTCACTGTTTTGAATCTGGATCATGTGTGTTTTGGGATCAGTACCTTCCTGACTGCCACACAAGGAAGAGTAAGTTGCATTTTTGAGTAGAGGCACTGAGCAAAATTGTGAAATATCAGAATTGAAATATACTCGTTATTACAAGTATACTTTTTGTTAACTGTCTTTTCCTTTGCAGAGGGGTTTGTTTTTTTTTTTCAGTCGCTGGGCATCTTGTTCTTTCTACTTGCTGATCAGAACTTTGCGTCTTGCACGTGACTTCTCTTTTTGCAAATCTATTTAATAAACATTCATCTCCCAAAAATAACTGTTTTCTTACCTATTGGGCTGTAGTGTTTATTGCTTTGTCCATTGTTTCAGCTTTGTCTTTATTTCTCTTGAAAAAACATGTTGGGCCATCGTTGAAAGGGGAGGGCAGGACTACCAAGTACAGTTGATTTATTTGGTCAGAATTCCCTCTTAAACATTTCTTTGTGCCATGGAAGTATCTGTTTGTACAAGAAAAGTACAGGCTGTGTGATGATGAAGACATGAACGTGGGCGCAGTGTTATCCAAGAGATAAGCAGGAATTACTTTACCAAAGCTGCTAAAGGAACAGCCCATTGCCTATTCTCCAATTTTATTTTTTTAATGCAGTCCCTGATAAAAATGTAAGATTTTTATAGTTCTGCTCCTTTTTTTTGTTTTGTTTTGTTTGTTTGTTGTTTTTTTTTTTTACACCTATCCCTTAACCCAAAATATGTTTATGCATGAGACAGTTTATGCATCTGACAGCAGAACCCACAGCTACTTAGTACAAATGAGGGGCAGATCTCATTAAAGTCAGTAGGGCTGCATTATTGAAGCTTCCCAGTTTTTATGCACAAATTCCTGTAACACCCTAATGTTACGTCCAAGTACTGAGACTTTACTTAATCATTTTTGTTTCAAAAGATTAAATCTGTTCCTGGCTTAGCTAAACTTCAGAATCCTTAAGATACTCCTTTTACCTCCAGGACTTGAAGGATAACTAACTTAGTTCCAGTAACTCAAGGACAATGATAGGCTGTTTCAAAGACTCTGAGTGTGACAGTGCAGAAAATGCCTCTATTCTGTCAGTTCCAACACCATCTGCTTGTCTGGAAAATAAAAAACAGCCTTCAAATGTATTAAGAAATTATGAAAATACATTGGGTAAAAAAGGATAAACAATGGATTCAGAGTACAGTCAAATCAGAGTGTTTGCTCTAGAGGGCTGTCTTAGTGTCCAAAGTCTTAATCAAATCTGCTGTTACGATTTGTGTTCAATGCCTGTGCAATATATGCACTACAAAAAAAATATGTGTAAAATTATATGACAGATAAGTCACTTTGCTCTTAGTAAGCAGGTAACCTATAGATGTAAAGAACCTGATCATAATAGGTTCTGGAATCTGTACACATTTCTTAGCTTTTAACCTGTAAGACACTGTTTTCTCATGAGACATTTTGAAGGCTGAAGCATGTATGTATCACAACAGAAGATTACCATAAAGAATGAGACAACATGATTAAATGACAGCAAAGGTTACTGTGTAACCAGGAGACCTGATATCCTTATTTATATGAAGTATTTGTTTTATGGAAACCATTTTGTTGACCTATCTTTTTCAGTCTTTCCAGACTAAATGGTGTTATTGGGTATTTATCTTTGCTCATCACAGGCATTATTAAAAACTAACTTCGTTTTCCCTCTGCAAAGCTCCTTCTGTCTTATTCTGAATTAGCCCATCATCCTGTCATTGACTTGGAGATAGTTTTTGCTTTGCATTGTTCATTTATCTCTGAAGTCCATTTCCTTTTGTTTGTTATGACTGATTTTTTGGTGCTGTTTCTTCAGCATTTCTGCCTTCACTCACTTTCCCTTTTTTAGCTGATGATTTCAGTCGCCAGTTCTAGAATCAATCAGAACCTCTTTTACTATCTACCTAGATGTTTATTTTTGTTTGTTTGAAATTTCTTGAATAACTTTAAAAGAATGCACTGATGACTTCCATCTTCCTAGTCTACCCCAAATGTGTTTCTTTTATCTCTCCTTCAGTCTTACTTCAGTTGAGGCTTTCTACAGCCCTGTTATGTAGAGCCTGTATGGTGCAATATGTTATGTGAAGCATGGCAGTGGAACAAGGAAACATTAAATTTAGGGTTTGTTTGAAGCTATTTGTTCCAACTGCATGTGACAGATTCAGGTCTAGAGAAAGGCAGTGCTTGTACTTTACAGCATAGGCTCATGTTCTGAGCTCTTTTTCTGCCTCTTCATAGCAAGTCTGTGCATTGGCATATTCTTCAGGCTTATTGTAGAGGTACAGAACAGCTGTGTGTTCATAGACAATGTGTGTGTTTGCTTTGGGTGTGCATTAAAGCATTCCTTTCCATGTGCATTTAATTTCTGTGGTGTCTCTATCTCCAAGGGACCCAGAGTCTGCACAAACCTCCATAAGCAGCTTTTCTTTAAAAAGAGAAATGGTGCCCATTTCCTTCAGAGTGCCATCTCCTAGGAAGCAGAAGGTCAAGGTAAAATATCTTTCTCTGGAAATGTTGAATCTCATTTCTTTTGCGTTCAGGACAGCAGCATGTCTGTTGGCACAGATGAGGAGAGAATGTGCTTTCCTTTGAAAGTCTTCTGGGAATATGACATCGTTAGGTACAGAGGGGCAAAGGTAAAGGAAGACTGCCTGCATTACACACTCCTCTTGGAGAGGAGATTTCTAGGTGTTATTCCCTGCTCTTATTAAAATTTCTGTCTTTTCATCCATTGACCAAGAGGAAAAATTTCCTTTCCCTAGCTTTTGAGGATTAAAAGCATTGGCTTTTGTTTATGCTTTGCTTTTTTACTGTTATGGCTAACTACTTAGGAGTATTCAATCAGCTTCCACTCTATTATCCACAGCACCCAAGGGGAGAAATTGCAACTACTTGCATTCAGTTAATGAGTGCTTTTGACATGGTGGTTGCCATAACCTAACAAGCAGACTAGGCATGAGAGCACCAGGATTCAGCTTGTGCACAACAAAGCAGAAGACAGTTTTGAGCAACAACAGTTAGCCTGAGGCTTGCATGTCCTTCGCTGCAGTCCTCTGTATGCAGACTGCAGATCCGTGGGACCATGGGAAGTTTTCTCCTGGCTTGCTTTCAGTGGCAATGAAGGTACAGAAGGGAAAATTATTATGTAGTGGGATTTTGCCCAAGCATGGGATGAGAGGGATTCTGGGGCATGCATCCAGGGCCTTGAGGCTGGGGTGCACTCAGTGATCACAGCTATAAATGAAAGAGGAGAACAGAAGGCTACGGATGTGACATGCTGCATTCAGTTAAAAAATCTTAATTTTTAATAGAATGTAAATCTCAGCACATTTTGGTACTCAGCTTCTCATCATCTAATGACAGTTGTTTGGAGAAAGACAGCTTGTTCTGACCTGCCCTGACCTACTGGTCCTGTTTATGTTTTCAAGTAGGAATTAAAATCTGTGTGTGTCTGTGATTTTATGCTCCCTGTGCATTTCCCTTTTCCTGCAAATAAGCTCACAGGCAGGCAGGGGAAGCCCTCTCTTCTGTATGCTTGTGTCACACACAGTAGTGTTGTACTCTCCCATTTTTCTCTCCCATTACAACAACACACTGGCAAGTTCAAATGTTGAGACTGAGTTCTGTTGAATAAAAGGCATCATGAGTCCCACTGCTGATCCTATTTTTGTATGACTGGCATATATCAGTCTGGTGAATTGTGCCACTTTCTGTCATCTTTGAGTGACAAATATTTCCATGTTCAAGATAACAGTAGTAAACCTTCTGTAAGCCTGTTTACCCTGTTAAATGGAGTTGTATATATTTCCAATGTTTTCTCTCAGGATGTGCAAAATAGATTCTGTTTTAACTTTTTTTCCACAAAATACTAGCACATACCTAAGCTTGCCTGCTCACTGTAAAGTTTGTGTTTGGTGACTTACTGTCATCCCTTTCTGTTCCTGTGAGAAGTGCAAACTTAAACACCTACAGCTTAGTCCTTGTACTCTGTTACCCTCAGTTGGCCAGAATATTTGCTGTCATTCACACCACCTCACTTTGCATGTTATTTGTGAGGATATACATATAAATTGCACATTGAACACAGTTTTGAGAGAAGGATAGATGATAAAAGAATCAAACTGAGTCGAAAAGTCTGCTTTCATTATGTCACTAGCAAAAGTTTATGGGAAAAAGGTGAAAGGAAGTGTATAAACAGGTTTCTTTCCAAGATCCACTCATACTGACACAGCTTTTTAAGCCTTAGAGAAAAAGCAGTCTGGCCTGTCTTGAGTTGCAGCTGTAATCACAACTAAAAATGGCTGTTTAAAAATCAGTTCCAGGAAATTTTCACATATTTGGAAAGGAAGGAAAATTCTCTTTTACACTTTTACATTATTGCATGGGAGTAAAACTGAAATATGAACAAGCAAGCAATTTATAACACTTCATAATGTTGACCTGAAAATGTCTGAGAACATGGGGATGTTGTGTCACCCAAAAGAAAAATCTGCTTCCACAAATGAGATAAAGAAATGCAAAAGCAAAGATAAATAAACAGAGCTTTCTCACAAAGATCTCCAAGTGTCTGAGGGAGCTGGATGCTTGTAGTGTGTGATTCTGCTCCAAGAAGAACGAAAAATTCAAAGGGCATAAAGCAAGCAAGCAGGTGTTCTGCTGTACCAGAGAAAATGAATGAAGGGCATTTATAATTTGGCTTCTGAGCCAAGTGAGACAAGAGCTCCTGGAAATGATGCATATCAATACTGATGGGAGAATTTCAGAGGATATCTTAAAGATCAGAGGTCTTTCCAGAGAGGAAGAAAGGGTGGCATTTTGTGACATGTAATTTTGATTCACTGAGAATGGTTTCTCTGAAACCATTTCATATTTCCTTCTTTCAAGTAGTATTTATTAATAAATAGCATTGGTACTGTTAATTTCTGGTGCTTCCTAACTATAAAGGAGAGAAAAGAAGAAAATGTGTGCATGATACTTATTTCTGTAAATAAGACACTTCGACAAGCTTTAGAACTGACATAAATTTACACATGATTATATTTGGAGTCTTGTCTTTTAAGTGAAATGATGAAATAGGACACCCATGCAGTTATAAACATGATAAGGTTTCTATCTGACAAGCAATAAAATGTACATGGATTAATTTCACATAAATAATTTTCATAGCTGCTTCATCTGGATTCTTTATAACTTAATCAGATTTAAAATAGATTGTAGGCTTCAGGTGCTGTATATTATCTTCTAAAGAGATTTCAGTTAAGAGGTCTGGATCTCAAAAAAAAAAAAAAAAAGCAAATTGAAAACCAGATGAAGTTTTGATTATAGTTGCAATGCAAAGGAAACTGTTTTTCTCCTGTCTTTACTGGTCAACTTAACCTTCTATTCAGTTTGGCAGTAATCATAGGGCCTATGGGTGATGTTTTCTCTTTTTTAGTAATAAATATTTATCTTCTGGGTTGCCAGCAATGAAGACAAAGCCAGACTCTTGGAGGTTCATATTGCGAGGACAAGAAGAAGCGGATACAACCTGGGACACAAGATTTCATACCTCCCCTTTCCCTAAGAATGATAGTCTCCATCTCCAGGTCTTTTCAAAATGCAACTGTAGAATATCTTGTGCAACCTGTTTTTGTTAAACCCTCAATGAGCGGAAGATTGGATTAAATAAGTGAAAGTGGTTCCCTTACAATCTGCACAGTTCTGTAATTGCTAATCAAGAATTAAGTATGAGAAAGTTACGATAATTTGCCTGAATCAAGTGATGGAACTGCTTGTTTAAATATTCTATAACAACTGAAAAATGTCCTGTTTGTTATTGTATTAAAACTTTCCTTTGTAAATAACAAGTCATTAATTTTATTACAGTGTAACTTTCCATTGTAACAGAAGAATCAGTGACAGTTCCCCGTGACAGTGAAGAGTAATTAAAAGATTTGTTTTTCTAGTTAAAAAATCTGAGAGTCACTGTAATGACTCTGACAAAATGTCTGTGTAGCTCTGCACTGCCATACTGAAAGTGGTAAATAATAGGAGTATGAGGATACATGCCTGCAGGAGGCTGGGAGAACATCATCACTTGATGCAGAAGCATTGTCTTAAAAGGTATTTTTCTTGCATGTGTTTACTGACTTTCTGAGCTCTTGTAAAACTTTAGCATTCATAGGTTCCTAGGGTGAGAAATTTCCAGCTTCTTGCACATTATGTGAAGAATCACCTCTCCTGGGCTGTTTTGTGCACAGTTTCTGAAATTTAAGTAAATGGTGTGGGTACAATTTTCCTTTGGGCAACAATTTACCTTTCATGTGTGGTTTTTCAGATCTCTGTTTTATTTTGCTTACCGGCCATCTTTGTTCCAGACTGTTGTTCTACTCTTTATGTAAATATAAATAAAGGTAATATTGATGTCTACTCAATAAAAAACCCCTAAAAGACAAAAAAAAAAAAAAAAAGATTGATTGATTGATTGATTTGAGCAGATTGATTCCCAAAAGTCAACAACTGCAAATACTGTACATTTGTATTTATTTCTTTAAGCCTAGCAGAAGGTATTCTTCAGCCCATGAGACTCTTAAACTTATTTTATTGTGAGAGTTCTTCTGTGTTGGTACAATCTACCATCCCTGAGGAACCACTGAATATTGCATGTGCTGGTTTCACAGTAGTGGTCTTTGACTACAGCACCGACAGGATTCCCTGTAAACTAAATAAATGCTTGTTTATCATGAACTAAGAAATCAGAGTGAGAATTTAATCTATAGATTTGAAAAATAAATCCAAAGTAAACAAATTGAGCTTTACACTATATTTGCAAATAAGATATGTTTCTGACATTTCTGGTGTCTCTGTCCAAGTGTTTGTCTCCTTTCCATCAACTTTGATCCACCTCTTCTCCTTTCTGACCCGCCCCCGCCCCTCTCCCTCCCCGCCACGTTTGGTAGAGCTTTCCCCCTCTCTCCTTTCCTCTTGTGTTGTGTCTTAACTTGCATATCTTACAACTCATGCAATGGGTAGGGTTTATATCTCTACTAAATCTTGAATCTCTTAACCTCATCCCAGTACTGTCTCTCTTATTTGTTACAGCAGAGACAATTTTTCTAAACATGGTTCTTTTGGTTCCTCCTTAAGGACTGTGACTTCAGTTTAGGTTTTTCTCTTTCTATCCCTGAATGATGAATGTGAGCAGCTAAAATATACTAATGAGTTTTGTGAGCAAAGGCCTTGCCAAATCTGTGATCCATTACAGTTTTTTGATAAGCATTGCTGCTTATACTGCAGTAAGCTAAATTGTGAAGCACTATGACAGGAGGTTTCTGAAAGCTCTTTTTTTCCTTGAACCAAAATATTATTAATTCTGTAACAGTAGAGCACATATAAATTGTGTGCCTTTCTCTGCAGAACATGACTTTTATGTTTCAGGATTGGACACATGATTAAAAATTAAGTCTTTTGGCAGATAATGGTGAAATCTGGACTGTTTGTTTGAGGTTTTTTGTCATTGAGGAAAAAAAACTTGTGATAGTCTTTAGAGCAAGGGAAATACAATTACTTTTGTTGGCTGAAACTCAACCAGAAAGTGTCACAGGACAAGATGGATGAGGGGAGCAGTAATGAAATACATAAGTGTTTATTTCTAGGTCACTTCCTCAAGTCTGATCCCGGTCAATACCACCTGAATTTTTTTGCCAGTTGATAGCTATTTGGTTAAATGTGAAACAACTTAGCATAACCCCTACTACATGATAATTTCTTCATCTTTCTTAATTTTCAAAGCTGGAATTACAGACATCACAAAAATAAAAGAAGTGCTGTTATAAGTTTTCTGCAGCTGAATGGATGCCAATGTTTTATCATAAAAGGAATTCTCTCAGCCAGCACTATCTGCAAGATTGAGCCTGCAGCCAGGTCCTAACATTGCTGCAGAGATGGGAATTTTTTAATTGCTCGGGTAAATAACTACTAATCACAGGGTGAGACACCAGCTGACAGGAAATTTTTTTTTGAAAAGCAGATAGATAAGATCCTTAGCAGCTGCAAGCGTATTCTCAAGGTATGTGCCATCTGGACTACCATTTCATATGAAACCTCCTAAGGACACAAATCCTGTATATTCAAAATTCTGCACCCTCTCTTTACAGCGCAAGGTGTAGCTGTGCTTGGAATCCTCCTTCTAACCACTGTTTTCAAGATTTCAAGGTATACAGCTGTTTTGTCTACTAAGAGTGTGAGCAGGGTTTTCTTGAAACCCTATTTGCATTCATCAGTGTTACTAAGCTGGTGATGTCTGGAGCAAAATTTTATTTCACTGGAAAGTTTCTGACCAGCAGTTCTCCCAGCAACCTCTGTTTCTAAAGCTGCCTGTATGAAGCTTTAATCTTTCTGAAGCTGAAGAACATAGATGATGGATGAATTCAAAATCTCAGAACTAATATGGTGCATGCTAATCTTGGCTCAAACACTAGTCTTTGATATATCATATCCTCTAGCCATCATCTGATAACTGCCTAGTTTTGCTGGCTATTTCAATTGTGAGCTCTTCCAGGCATAGATGTCTGCTTCATTTTTCTCACTTAGCACTTTTAAGAACTCTTTAGTAATTGCCCTTGTTACTTCCATGGAAATCTTGTGATTAAAAGGAGAGAAGATTTTCCTCCAGCTGCGTTGCCCTCCTTTGGATGCTCTCCAATAGCTTAACATCCATCCTATATTGTGGTGCCCAACACTGCACACAATATTCAAGGTGAGGCTGCCCCAGTGCAGAGCAGAGTGGGACAATCCCCTCCTTTGACTTGCTGGCGATGCTTTGCCTGCTGCCCCCCAGGAACAGTTTGGCTCTCCTGGCTGCCAGGGCACTGCTGACTTGTATTTAACTTGCAGACTTGCTCAGTATCCCTTCTAGTTCTGTGTCCAGGTTATTTAAGAAGGTGTTGAAGAGCACAGGGCCTAAAGGCAGGGAGGCCCTGCAGAAAGACCTTGACAGATTAGAGGACTGGGCAATCACCAACCATATGAAGTTCAACAAGGGAAAGTGCTGATTCTGCATCTGGCATGGGGAAACTCTGGATTCTTTTAAAGACTGAGGAATGAGATGCTGGATAGCAGTGCTGCAGAAAGGGACCTGGGGGTCCTGGTTGATGGCAAGTTGAATATGAGTCAGCAGTGCCCTGGCAGCCAGGGGGGCCAAACATGTCCTGGTGAGGCATCAGGCAAGGCATCATCAGCTTGGTAGAGGGAGGGGATTGTCCTACTCTTCACTGGGGCAGCCTCACTTTGAGTCCTGTGTGCAGTTTTGCGCACTGCAAAATAAGAAGGATATTAAGCTATTGGAGAGCATCCAAAGGAGGACAGAGAAGACGGTAAAGGGCCTTGAGGGAAAGCCTTATGAGAAGTGGCTGAGGTCACTTGGTTTGTTCATCATGAAAAAGACTGGAGACTCATGGGAGACCTCATTGCAGTCTACAACTTCCTCATGACGGGAAGAGGCAAGGGAGGCACTGATCTCTTCTCTGTGGTGACCAGTGACAGGACCCAAGGGAATGGCATGAAATTGTGTCAGGGAAAGTTTAGGTTGGAGATTAGGAAAAGGTTCCTCATCCAGAGGGTGGTTGAGCACTGGAACATGCTGCCCAGGGAAGTGGTTACAGCACCAAGACTGACAGAGTTCAAGAAGCATTTGGATGATGCTCTCAGATACATGGTGTGACTCTTGTGGATGGTCCTGTGCAGGGCTAAGAGTTGGACTCGATCTTGATGCGCCCCTTGCACCTCAGCTCATTCTGTGACTCTGTTGATATAATGATGTTGAAGGTGATAAAATATCAAAAATTCAGATGGCACTTCTACTCTGGAGTGACTTCCATAAGTTTTTAAAAGGTAGAGTTTTAAGAATCACATTGCCAGAAAAAAAGTGAAAAGTCAGAAGAGGGCAAACCAAGTGTTCACCTTTTATTTAAAGTAAACAATTTTCTGCTGGAAGGACTTCACCAAACAAGCCTATTACACACAGAACACGGTTCATATAGGGTTAAACTACATCTTATTGGCTAAAAAGAGTGTCACACCAATACACTAGAACCTCTAATTGGTTAAAACCCATATCTCACAAGTCCCATGTTTATACTATCTCAACCCTGGAGTTCAGTAAGAAAGTTGAGGTGTTCTCATGAGAAAACTTCCAGGGAGTCGATGGAAGCTCCTAGGGAATGACCCTCGCCTAACTAGCAAACAGCAGGTGTGTGTCCTTGCTAGCTGAAATATCTGTTCCAGTCTCACAGAGTTGGTGCAGTTTGGATTGCTCACAAACCCATTTTCTGAAAGAAACTTCCCAACATTTATTTTCTGCTGATATTATAAACTCTGCAAATTTTTCTAAATTCATATGTGTGTCTTAAGCCAATACCAGAATACCATCCTATGGAATGCCTGACTAATTCAAACATAGGACCACAATTTAATAACTTGTTCTCTTTCATCCTCTGTAGGTAGTGAAGTAAAATGATCTGAATTTGGTGTAAATCCCAGCCTGCATGTATGTTCAAACACTTGTTGGAAATACTAAACTGTGACTTTCTTAATGATAAACCCTCTGGCTAATATAATAGTCTTATTGTAGTGAAGGACTTCAAAGTGTTTCTGAGCAATTTCAGTGAAATGCAGGTCTGTGGGGGTGACAGTGTGTGTGTGTATCTCTTAAGGTCTGAGGTGATTGATGAATGCATCCTTAAGGACCAGAGAACCACCTGTAGAATGTGAGATGCCTTGTAACCAGGAGAATCTTTCCATGTATATTAGGTGAACTACTGACCAATAGTGTACTAGCATGTTATATACAGGAGTAGATAAAAGTGAAGCTGTTACTAAAAATAAAGTCCTTTCTTTTCAGTGAGCCTTCTGATCACACTGCAGCCTGAGTTGTCTCTGCCTCCTCTGACCGCCGCTGAGCTAATCTACATTACCCCAATAAAGGGTTACCCCAATACAGGTCAAGTCAGAAAAACAGATGCATGAAAAAAAATCGTGTCTTTGTCATCATTTTCTCATTAGCAATTTACTATTATTTACTGTAGTATCTTATTTTATTATCTTCCATAAGAAGATGTGCATATTTGCTGAAGAATAAAGGGAATTCATGTATGTTGCAGAGGTATGTTGTTGAAGTCAAAGATATATGCTTCAAATTATTAGGCCTCAGCTCTTTTCATTTAATGAATAAATAATAAAAAATAAGATGAGAAGGAATAACTGAATCTGATGAAAATTGGGTCTTTGAAAACAAAAGAAAAAGATACCATAGTGCAATAGGCACTTCCCTGCTTTGGATATGAGTTCTTGAAAATTTATTAACTGTATGGAGATATTGTGTGTCTTTTCTGTTGTGGCTGTTTTGTTATTCTGAGGCATTCACCTTCACAAGAAAGACTGTAGGAAAGCTTCAAACAGCCAGCCCATTATCATTTTCAGGAGAAGCTAACTGCCATTTCACAGCCAAATCCTGGAGGATATAGCAGGGAGCTGATGAATATGGGAAGACTACTGGTGGGACACACGGATGCTCAGGATGGTGAGTGAGCACCAATGAGTATGAAAGGAGAGAGAAGGGAAAAAGTCCTGTTACTAGGAATAAAAGGAAAAAGTAAGGAAGGAAGGTACTGTGAGGGAAGGAGAGCAATTAGATTGTATCTTTTCAATACAGTCAAACTTCATAATTTTTCCTTATGAAAAGAAAGAACAAAACCTCATTCTAGTAATGATTCATGGTGCATTAAAAAGAATATCTGATTATATGTCTCCAAGACAGTGAGCAGCTGTGCTCTTGGAATTACTTAAAAAAGCTAAAAGGTATACCCTAATGGTCCTTTGCAGCAGAATAATGGTGCTATTTGTAATAAACACAATACTCCATTGATACATGCTATCTAATTTTAGATAAAAAATTTTGTACAGTCACAGTGATGAGCCTAGGCATTTGTCTAGAGAAGGATGAAAGGACCCTGTAGCAGATGACAAGACAGTTGTAATAAGTGCATATAACAGCTCTAAGAATAATTATCTTGTTGTTGACAAAGTAGAAATCTTAAAATACTTTCTGTTTCAAAAAAAAAAAAAAATTGTCTTACCAGAATACCAATCCTCAAAGACTTTTTTTCTTATTGAATTTCTCATCCTCTATTTTTACGAGGAAAATATTCGATCTATCCTCCTCAAAACACTGGGGGATGTCCCAGGGCAGATGAGACATCTTGTAGAAAGAAGACTGTAAGGCAAAGAGATCACATCCAAAAGTAGATGGGATGGTCAGTGGTAATTTTAGAAAGTGAAAAATGAGACAGGGGCTAAGGATATGGAAATATGAAGCAACTAAGCTGTTTTCAGGAAAATTTCAAGAGGTTGTCTGCAGAATTTCTTATAATTGCTGCTTTTCCTTGACAATTACCTTCCCATGGTACCTGTCTGGCCTTACCCCCTGTGAGAAGCCCACTGTACATTTTTGCAGCATCTGCCACCCAAGGAGGAAAATGGAGAAAGACACAAGGCTGCATTTCAGCAAGGCTTTCTCTTGCCAGGGAGATGACAATAGGGCAGAGGGGTGCTCCAGGGCCCAGCTGCCCTTGTTGGGAAAGAACAACATATGGAAAGGTCCCTGCAAGCACCTCTCATGAAGGGCATACAATTCTGTCTGCCGCTCCCACAACCTGTGCTAGCCTGTTGCCCACCCCATGACCAGCTCAGTTCCCACCCAGTGATTGCTCTGTCTGTTGAATTGTCACAGTGTGAATTCTGACACAAAAACTGATATGTTCACTGAGTTCATACAGAATCCAAAAACTGCTTCTGTATTGCCTGCAAATGAGATGCAAAACTGAATCCAAACTAAAACCTTTGCATTGCATAAGTCAATAATGTACAAGGTGCATCAGCAGATTCTGGATAATACTTGATTTTCATGTGTACCACAAAATGCATGGCAAGCACAGTTATGATACTATCTTAAAAAGGATTTGCACAAATGTTATGTTGCTAGCAATAGTAACTTACCATTCTTACTTACCCAGCTGATTGCAAGTGTGAACGCAATGGAAGGAAAAATCTCTAAATCCATGGAACTGCATTATTAAAATTTTGTTAGTTTATATAGAGCATCAAATTAACTGGTGATTGAATTAAATAGAATACTATATTTGTATTCTTTTTTTTTCTTCCATTGTGAAAATCTGTGAATTTTAATTGGCTTATGAATTTTTTTTCTTTGATTAAAAGCATTTATTAGACAGGGTGAGAATATAATTTTGTGAGTGTCATTTCCATTACTCATGAAGAATTACTATAGAAATACTTAAGGCCATAATAATTATTCTTTTAAGAAATTATTTATTGCCTCTATTATGTTTTCTTATGGCTAACAAAGAATTTTGTAAGTTGAATTTTAAAATACTTTAATTTCTGTTGCTGAATTTATTGACTAAACAAATTATAGTAACATTACATTGGCTACTAAAACAAATTACCTGGAAGCACTCTTCCAGGCTTAGATATTTAGGCCTCCTTTTATTCATTGCGAAAATATTGATGATGAACTGAGAGAGAAATATTTTTCTTGATATAAGATATGAAGTTTTGCTGTCTACAGTAGTTTCATTTTCATGTTAATTTTCAGAAATTTACAGTCCTTGAATATCTTTGGAGAGAGATTAATTCATAAGTATTCAGATTTAGATGAGTTAAGCAGAGCCAAAATTCTCAGATACTGAGCATTTGCTCTCAAAAAAGGCATTTTTAGATGCCTCAGAATGATAGACCCAAAATCACAAAGAAGGAATACAATAGTTGCTTTTTCAGTTATAAATATAAGAAATTACTTATCTAGCATTGCAAAAACTTTTGAAGTTTAAGAACTTTTGGGTTATCCTGAGGAAACAAGAACTTGGCTGGTTGCTGAGACCAAGATTAGTTCCAGCAGTGGGATGGGTGAACGTTGGGAGTACTGTGGATCAGAGGCCCTGCTGTTCCAATTCATAGGAGTCTAAAGTTCTCTGTGTCTATTTTCAAGTTAGGATTTTTTTTTTTTTTAATGGTAATATGATTTAGAGGGTTGTAAACTCTAGGTGTATTCATTCTACCACCTTTTCCTTTGAGAGAAAAACGACACAATTGTATCCTTGGGAAAAAAATATCAAGGAGTAACTTTCAAAATTTTCTGAAGGACTTTCATGTTCAATTTCCTTGTATAAGCTTCCTATATTTTAGCATGATTTGTGTTACCTACTTGTGCTGTAAGAATGACATGAAAGTATTACGTTTAGCAAACAGTAATTTGTGCTCATGAATTTTTGGTTAACACAGAACCAAATGTTTGGTTACTGACTGAGCTTGAAACACCACCTTCACCTTGCACTGCGTGATTGCAGTGGGTGATTTGTAGTTTAATATATACTTATATACAGCACAGGTCATGAGGATGTTAAGTCATAAGTAACATTCAGTGAGATTGTCCCAGAAAAACTATACAGAACATTATACTGGGTAATATTGAAAGGCATTTAAAGACTAGAGCAATCATTGGGCATAGTCTATGTAGACTGGGTTCACAGAGAGAAAGTCGTGTTTAACTGATTTGATAGCCACCTATGGTAAGGTCACCCACCTAGTGGGTGAAGGGAATGTGGCAGATGTAGTTTTTCTGGGTTTTGGTAACCGTGCCCCTCACAGACAAGTTGTACAGCTGTGTGATGAGTGAGTTCACAGGGCACTGGGTGAAGAACTGGCTGAATGGCAGGGCTCAAAGGGTTGTAGTGGATGGGGCTGCATCTGGCTGATGACTGGTTATCAGGAGCATTCTTCAGGGTTCCATTCTATGATCTGGGGAGCAGCTAGAGACCTGGGAGTGCTGGTCGACAACAGGCTCAATGTGAGTCAGCATTGTGCCCTGGCAGCCAAGAGAGCAAACAGCTTCCTGGGGTGCAACAAAGCACAGCATAAACAGCTGGTGATAAGAAGTGATTATCCTGCTGTATTTAGCATTGGTACAGCCTCATCTTGGGCACTGTGTGCAGTTTTGGGCACTGCAATTTAAGGATGTGAAGGTCCTTGAATGCATCCAGAGGAGGGCAACAAAGTTGGTGAAAGATCTGGAAGCAATGTCCTGATGAGGAGTGGCTGAGGACTTTGGGTTTGCCTAGTTTGAAGACACTGAGGAGAAATTTCATTGCTCCCTGCACCTTCCTGAGGAGGGGACATGGAGAGGGAGATGCTGAGCTCCTCTCTCTGGGATCCAGTGGGGTGTGTGGGAATGGTTCAGTGCAGTTCTAGGTGAGGTTTGGAGTGGACATAAGGAAGTAATTACCAAGGAGATGGTCCAAATAGCTTCCTAGAGAAGTGGTTGATGTTCCAAGGCTGTCAGTGTTTAAGAGGTGTTTCGATAATGTCCTTAATAATGTGCTTCAACTTTTGATCAGTGCTGAAATGGTTAGAAAATTGAACTAAGTGATTTTTATAGTTCTTTTCCAACTAAAAATATTCTGGTTTATTCTAATAAAGGTAAGCAGAAAGATGGAATAGCTGGGATTCACCTTTTGTTTAGACTTTAATAGCAGCAAGGACCTTGATTTTATTTATTTCCATCTGTCTGGGTAGTTTGATCAAATTTTTAAGAATGAAATATTTAGACCTATATACAAAGTCTTATGTACAAAAGTGCATATGTCCACACTATGGAATATGTACAGACATCATACCTACATTCAAAAATTATGTAGAAGAATACAAAAAATGTTATTTTTGGATGCTCATGCACAGAGTTATCTGACTTGCACTAAAATCACAATTACTATTCTGTAATTAACAGGTTTTTTACCTTTTTCAGGTGACATGAGAAAAGTTCTTTGTAACTTCCATGGTTTTCTTTTTTGGTGCTACATTTTTCCTTTTCTTCTCTGAGAAGAAGCTTCCAAGAACAACAAAAAATATTTTATTCTTACATTGTAAGAATATATTGATCCTTCCTGAAAGCCATTGCAGGTAGCAGTGCTTGATATGTTGTCCCTTATTGCTTTCTTACTCCATCTTTGTCTTCAATTTGTCCTTATAAAATTGCACCAGGTACTTCTACAGTAATTATTTTACTATATAACAGAGCAAAAAATTACAAGTTTTCTTGCAGGCTTTACTATATAGGGAAATTATACTACAGTCTGGCCTGGGACTAGATGAATCCATGTAATCAGCTTTATCTATTGGGGTTTTTCAGACATCTTTGTTAGTTTGTCAATAGTTTTAAATCTGACAATACTTCCTAAACAGTAGATTATGTGGACTATTTTCACCTTTGCTGAATAAATATGGCATAAAGCAGGCCTGGGTTACAAGCTGGAATTTTGCAGCACCCATAAAACCTAGGTAAAAGGAAAAACACTTTGCAAAGAAATGTTTGGTGGTAGCTGGTGAGTTCACATATTAAAGCTTTAAGTAAGACTTCAACACTGCCTCCACTCGTGAATGCAATCACATCTTTGGCATTTTTCATTTTATCCTCTCAGGGACATGCACCCAAGAGAAACATTGCTAACTCCATTTTAATGCCAGCACAGTATTTCTTACTGCAAGAAATACTACCTGTTCATTGTACCAGAGCTTCAGGAGAAGAGAGGGAGAGGGTCTCACATTTGTTTATGTTTGGAGCTGGCTTTGCTGCACACCAAGGTGACTGACTGCCCCTGTGTCTCTAGACCTGTTCCTTGCAAGGGACTGAAATGCAGAGATCTTAGAGTGCAGTGGTAACTCTGCAGCAACTACTGCCATAATGTGTGGAAACTGCTGTCCATCCACAGGGACGCGCACTTGGTGAGGCCAGGAGCGCTGCCTCGGGGCACGACTGGCTGACTGGGTGGATACACCAGCACTGCTGTTTATTTCAGAGCTACCTTGGCTTGTGCTGCATGGGGCATTTCTGCACTTCTTGAAATCTTCACATGAAGGTTACAACTGGACAAAGCTGGAAGTGGAGAACAGTAATGGTCTGACTCCAGTTTTGCAAAGTTGTTACTATTGCACTACTGGGCTGAGTTCAGATAGATTGTATAAGTACTTAAACTTTCAGGTTATATTTTATTTACTTTTTTTGCAAGTCAACAAAAGCTAAGAGGAAAATGGAATTAAAGTGTACTTGCCATCAACAAAAGCATGTTTATAAATTTTTTGTTCTTGAACAAAAATAGATGAAGCATTGCTAATGAAAGCTGAATAAGCTCTTGCAGCAAATAAAATTAATACATGGGAAAAACTATTATTCTGGAAATTTATGCTGTGATAGCATAAAAATGATGGCAAATTAGAAAAGTCCAAATCCTTTAACAGCTGTTCAAACATACTCTCATGAACAATTTGCTTTCCTGAAGTGTTTAAGAAAGTTGTTTAGGTGCTTGTGAGACAAGCTAGTTGTACATGCATCCAGCCTGTGGAAATGGAAAACCTGTAACTGAGAGGTAATCCATCACATGAAAGTAATCCATCACAAAAAGGTAATCCATCTCATAAAATAGAATATGATTTATATTAATTATATTAATATTAAATGCTTTTCTAAAAAGCTGCCTTGCTAAGACAGTCTGATGGCATGATCTAGTTCCTTTTTGAAATAGTTTTGGAAGTATTTTTTAGATCCATTTTTTTAGCTATAAGCTTTACTTTTTGTGAAATGGTCAAAAAATCATGATGTTTATCCAAGTGAATACTATTAGTGTGTGGAACATGGTGGAAAGGACTGGAATCTTAATCTTAAAACACAGAACTGGAGACATTATAAACGGGGACAAGAAGGAAAATTAAAAATTTCAGAGCGAGATTGCAAGCCTGATCACTTCCAAAGGACAAATAGATCCTTGAGCAGCCTATTGCTCTCTAAAGTTATTTACTGTAAACCAAATGTGGAGGGAAGATTTTTCAGAAAAACAAAACTAGCATGTAGCTTCCCTGATTTTTTTGTTTTGTTTTGTTTTTGTGGGGTTTTTTTCTTTGTTGGTTTTTTTTTTTCTTTCATGTTTATTTTGAAATCAGGAAGCCAATTAAGGCTGGGTGTAATGGTCAGATCCAAGTGCATTGAGGCTGGAGGTAATACTAACTGAACAGAAAAGCACAGCTGAAGACAATTTATCTTAGAGGTCCTGAGCCACCTGAATAATATGTGGGCTTAATTCTTCTGAAAAATAATAGGAATGTCTAATTCAAACTTCAGAACTGTCAAAGTATCTCAACATGTGCTTCTGCAGACCTTTTACAGCCAAAGAAGGACTGCCTTTACTGCCTGCTGGTAGCTGATGGTGGACCTGTGGTTGGTTCTGCCTATCCTGCAGGTCAGTCATATTTCAAAAGTGAGGTACAGTTAATATACCAATCTTCATGTAACACAGAAGGGTGCATTTTATCAGGTTAGCTGCAACAAGTCAGGCATACAACAAAAACAATGAGTCACTTTTGCCATGTGGTGCCATTCGGCAGGAGTTAAAATACAGCTTTTGAGACTGTCAACACCTGCTTAGGGACTATTTGTTATTTTGCAGAACTATGATTTTGTGAAGTTATATAAACCTTGTTCTCAAAGATATGCACCCTCAGCTGGGTAACAGTTTCCAAGGTGTCCATGACCCCCTGGCTTTTAAGCAGGGCTTTTGCTCTTAAGTAATCCATATGTTTTTGAAAATGTGACCATATGGTGCTGAAGTGTGATTGCAGGAGTTTAAATTTAGCTGTCTGTTTTTTAAATGTTTGCCTTCATTTCTTTAATCCTTGGTTGAGAGTTCTTTCTCTTTTAGCTTGAAAGTGTAGACCTCTAGGACTAGCAGGTTCATGCCTCAGATACCCTCCCAGATTCACAGCAATAATTGTGTGTTTGTTTGCTCTCAGCAGTCCCTGCCAAATAGGTTAAGATCATGCCATTCTTTTTCAGTGTCTATTTAAATGCTATACTGTGAATTAGTCAGTATATGCTTTCCCAGCTCTAACATGTAGATTCTCAATGGTTCTTCCAATTGTTTAAAAAGCTGGAGGCTGGTAGCCTGCTACACAGAAGCAGCATTGAAATGAAGGATGGGAAGGAATTCTGGGTCAGTAGCTCAAGCCATGTGCCAGCACCTCCTAAAATACCTCTAGATAATTTTCAAGCTATTTACTAGAGGCTGGATAGGTTTTCTTGTTCTTATTAATTCTATTAGGAAGCTGTAACAAAATGTTGTGTTTGAAAAGTTATCCTTTTAATAGCCAGTTGGGAATTATTTATGGTCAATTGTTCAGCTGCTAATGTCATAAATACACATTTTCAGAGGTATTGATTGCTGTTTTGAACCACTTTTTTCCTGTCTGGTTTGTACCTGGACATGTTTACAGAGCAATTAAATGTTTCTGTTTTATGAGACTGAGCAAGGTTCTCCTCCAGCTATTCTATAGCTTGTTCCTGGGCTTATTGATTGATTATGAGCCTGTTCTTGGTATGCATAGTCTGTGGTTTTAAATGGCTGTAGAGGGCTTAGGACCCAAGCTGTCTGGCCAACTGTGGTTCTTCCTAACTGTTGGACTACCATGCGAAGAAGGGAATCAGTCACTGCTTTTCTAAAGAGAGAAAGGAACCAGCTGTTTGAACAAAAAATATCAGTGTATAAAAGAATGGTTTTGAATACTGGTTTCTCAGAGGTGTTTGTGTATAGATATGGACAAGGGATCAAAGGAGTGATTTTCAGGTACATACATTCTTCCCTTCATTATTTTCTATTGACTAACAGAGGCATGCCACAATTTAGCTGGCTGCAAGTCAGAATCACGTCCTACTCGCTATCTTTCAATGGGAAGAGAGTGTAAACATTTATTGCATTTGATTTATGGAGTTGGATATCCAATTTTATAATTGCATTGAATATATGAAATGGCTGGGTTCCTGTTTGGATATCACCTCTTTGTGTGCGGCCTGTGCTAGGTTTTTTAATCCATCTTTGGTGAATGTCAGTTTAGCATGATTCTTGTCTTTTTATTTGCACTGGAAGAATCTTTTGATATTACTTTTTCTTCCCTTTCCTCTTATTGCTTTTGTATTTCTCATCTAGGTGGCATAATTGGTGAATAACAGCATTTATTATTTTGAAAGACTTCTACTACTCTTTTACTTCCCAGAATATTCCCACAGGGGACAATCCACTGAGTTCAGACCATAGCCTTGTTTACAGACTGAAAGCAGAAAATGATAAATTAAGCAGAGGCAAGAAGGTTAGCTTTTGAATTTTATTATTTGATTGTATGCCCCTGCACAAATTGCTCTGTTTTATGAGAAAATTCTCTCTCTAAACTTGTGATAGTGATATTTGGGAAATAGGGGGAGTTGTGAGACTAATGACTATTCAAAAATTGACTGAGAATTTGCAAATGCAAAGGTCTATACAAAATTACCAAAAGTTACTTCTGTGGGATAATTATGGCTAAAATTTGTTTTGTTTGTAACAGAATTTGTTCAAATACTTGCTGTTAATTTGCTTCTTAGTGTTCTGGGTATTGCTTTTGATGAAATTTATGTGTTAATCCTGTTTATGAAAGCCCAGACTAATTTAAACTGTTGTTGGAAGCACTGGAGCAGTCTTCTGGAATGCCACCACTCCTAATTACGTAGTACTTATAGCTCCATGGTTAAACAAATATCAGTTACAGCATAAAGCACTTTATTCTAGAACTTCTGAAGTTTTTCTTTTACCTATAATGTCAGTTTTAATGTTGTGGATTGAGATGACATTAGAAAGAAAAGGCGTATGTGGAAAACACATACTAGAGTGCATAAAAAGGCTTGGAAAGGTCTATTATGACTGAGTTACAGACTTTATGCATTAATATGTCAAAATGTAATCGCTTTGGTTTACACCATGGTAGTTCATCTCATGACTGCTTTGAGACCGAGTGCAAATTTATGTACCATTCACAAGACATTGCAAAGTGAAGGAGAGGTAAATTAAATGGCAATGAGACAATAGTATGTAAAGATGAGAGAACTTGATTGCTGTTTGTTGCTGGTTATAGCACTTAGTCACCTATTAGTTGTTTCAATGTAATAAAAGTAATGAACCATGACCAGAAAAAGGAAACTCATTGAGGCAGTGCTGTTGATGGAATTGAACGATTTTTGTACCAACAAACTTCAGCAAACCCTGAAACAGACCATAACAGGGAAATTGGCATATAAGTGGAAAGTTTCCTTTGCTTCCACTAGCACCACAAATTTCCTGATTGGTGTGTGGAGGTTCAGCAGCTGCTGCTCAGCAACCCTTTGTAAAGGCAAAGCAGTTCCTTTCCTGCAACAATCTGAAAGATCAACGTGGATTATCCATGTTTGAGCTGAGAGGCCTCAGTTGAACCCAGAGAAGATTCACAGAACCTAAACTGAATGAAAGCATCTTAGTTCAGCCCTACCCCTTCAGAAAGAATAATTTCACAGACTTGTCTACTCTCTTTAGGAAAATCACAAGGCTGTTACTGGTTTCTCAATCTCTTTTTGCTGAGATAACCAGAAGCATCCCTGGGTGAGACTTTTTACAGCACATGAACATAATGATGCTACTTCCGGATAGGTGCTGGTAATGCTACATGGCCTTGCATTGTGCTGTGGTGGATTTATTAGCTCAGTCAATTTCTTGCTCTGTGTTCTACATTGATGCCCATCTTTGTGGCACATTTATGTTCATTCCTTTTATTTTTCTGCCAACTGCAAAGAGCAGTAAAAGGAAGAATAAAACAATAAAAATGGCATTATTTTTTGGTCCATATAAAACCTGCAAATTAAATATTTCCTAGAAAAGTGGGAATTTGAGATAAGCTAGGTTCAGTGTAGGGTCTCTAACTATACTGGAGACTGAAATCACTCACTGATGCTTGACATTATTTCAGTATAATGAATTTAAGCACAGAAGTACTACAGTATGTAATACAATTCTTTGTCTCAGATACATTGTATTTAGATTTATTCACCATTGATGGGAGAAACTGCTTGTTCCCTATGTAGTTTTCACTGTACTAGGAATAATGTAGCTATTGAGACATTGCAGTGGTGAAAAAAAATCAGGATCTGTTTCATCATTGTCTATTCATCTTCAGAGCTTCTGCTGATGACTTAAATACAGTGAGTATATCTTTACTTACTTGTCAAGAAAGACATGTTAAATTTAAAGCATTTTATTTCTGGCTGCTCTTCTGTTTTGGTGAAATTTTCTTGACTTTGTGAAGAATTGAGCACTGAGTGCTTGCCTGACATGTCGGGAAATCAAATCTATAGACCAATCAAACATTGAGTGAATATTAATGAAATGTGTTTTGTGAAGTTCATTTATTCTAGAAATTATTCCACTGGAAATAAATTATGAACAAAACCCCCATATAAATATAATTAATAAACTGTTACCCTAACAGTATAAAATAGTGACATTTTATTTTAAAGGAATATAAAACTAAATTATACAGTGGTAGATTTAACAAACCATTGTTGAATCATATTGTATGGCTGGACAAAGCCAAGTGTGTTTTTGGGGTGAGGGGATTAAAAACAGACACTGGCTACATTAAATGAGTAATGCACCTAGAATGACAGTAGCAGTCCAGATTGCTCCTGTCACATGGAAGGAAGTAGTCCGTGGCCATTTGGAGAGGCACATTGCAAAAAGTAGCCAAAAGTCTTGAGGTAAAAAATTCTGGATTTCAACAATATGTGCTATGAAAAAAAAATTATTTTTAATTACTCAAGGCTACTGACTATTAATTTTATTGGATGTCTTTTTTGCTTTGTGGCATGAGCAATGGTGAATGACCGTGGTTTATTTATGTTTCATTCTTTCGTCCCCATGTAATTCGTGTTTTTATAGCCTTCTGTCATGCCCCACCAAGTTTTCTCCCTCCTATAGGCTCTAGAAATTTTCTTGAATCTCTAGTGGTTTTGTTTTGTTTGGTTTGGCTGATTTTTTTTGTTTGTGTGTTTGTTTGTTTGTTTGTTTTCTGAAATGCAGGAAATGATACATACCAAAATCTATATAGTGGCAAAATTCAGTTATCCTCTGTTCCTTTCCTAATAAATTCTAGATTTTTTTTTTTCCCCTAGTGGTATGTGGTAACAATGACTCTTTCAGAGAACAGCCCACATTATGCATCATTTCTTTTTGCATGCAACTGCTGATTTGGAGCTCATTGCTTCTTAGATTTACAGAATGTTGGTTTTCCACAGTTGTATTTCTTTCAGTTACAAACATTGAATTTATTGTCATTGTAATGACAATCAGAAGATCCTTTGATGAATCTTGGCAGTCAGCTTTCATTTTCACTACTCTGAATAGTTTTGATATTACTGATATGCTTTCCTGCTTCTTTATTCTTTTCTGGATCATCTTTGAATGTGATGAATAATACCATTGTTGACTGAGCTCTTGTGGGACATGACCATTAGTTTTATTTCAGAGTGGAAACTGCTCACATGCCCGATTTGGACCTTTCAGACCCCTTTCAACAGAGGTGTGACACTACAGCAGTGCTGGCATGGAGTCAGCCCGCTGTTGGAACTGCTGCCAGGAGGCAGCACAGCAGATGTGACTTGAGGATGAAGGCAAAATGCAAGTGGTTAATACTTTAATAAACACACTATTATTATATGAGGTCATTTGTCATGGTTACTTTATAGGAAAAACCTTAGGGAAATGGCAGTTTGGGCATGGGAAAGGAGCATGGGAAAATGTAGCAATGCCATGGGGAACTTGTTAGCATCTGGGGAAGATTTGAGCAGAGGCTGCTCTGTCTGAGCCTCTGAGCTTTCTTCCAACCTGAACTGTCCTATGACCCTGGAAATTTAGAAGTGACCTCTCTTGTCCAGCTTTGCCACTTAATCCAAATTCTTCTTCCTCCTGTGAGATGCTGACATGACAATGTAGACTTTAGCAGAAAGCATCATGGCATAGAGGAGTGGAAGAAAGTATGTTCAGAATTAAAATCCTGGAGACCATCTTTAACTTGTTTAAGAAATTTTAAATGTCATTGTGTTGTGGTGTTGTTGCAAGCTTCTGCCTACTTCCCAAGTCAAAGATCAATTTTAATCTGTTACTCTAGATATTAAGGGTCACTTTATTTTATGTATTAAAGGTTTATGTGATCTGACCTTATCAAACTGGTTCCTTTTTTAATCAAAATTGTATTCACCTTCTCATGTTCAGCATTTCCACTTTATTAATATTTTCTACTACCTCTGGAGTCTAGTATACTCTTTGTTATGCATTTGAGAGCACAAAATATTTGACATGAATACAGTAGTGCTCTGGTGGAAATCAGTAATTTTAAACATGACCTCTTAGCATAACTTAATTTCATGCTCCTTTAGCATTCTACTGTCAAATGTGCTTAATACCTGTATTTTAATTTTGCTCACATTTTTCTCCTAAATATGTTTCTTCCAAGTGTGCTCTTTCCATTAAATTGGTAACACATGGTGTAATCATTGCTTCTGAGAAGCAGTAAGAAAGATTTGCTTCCTGAAAGGGGTTATTATTTCCACATTGAATATATTAACATATATAGCCCATTAATATAAGTTTCAAGGAACCAAGGATTATAAATTTTACTGAAATTCACATGGACCATGGACTTTTCTTCTTTTCTCTCTCTCTGTCTCTCTCTCTCTCTCTCTCTCTTTTTTTTTTTTCTTATTTTTTTTTTTTAAAGTTTTACTATTGTTTTATCCTGGTTCACTGGGTACTTCAACATGACACTAATGGGAACATTGCAATAGTTAGATTTGTCCAGATCAAGGCTTTTCTAGCTCCATATGCTATGTTAGTGGCCCACAGGACATTCTTAGGGAGGAGTAAAAGAGCAGGACAAAATTTCCTAAGTTTCCCAGACATAAATTTCCAGCTTCAAAAGATCTGCAATTTAAAAGTTTGTTTTGGGGGCCCTGGGCAACCTGATCTAGTAGGTGGCATCACTGCCCATGGCAGTGCAGTTGGAAATAGATGATCTTTAAGGTCCCTTCTCATCCAATGACACTATTTTTTTGCTTTGGTCTTAGCTAGAGCTGGTATCTGTACCATTATTTGTCTCTGCATTTTTCTGTGATACACTCATAACTTTTAAACCATGCACTTTTGGCATCTGTGCAGCTTATGGCAATGTATTATACAATTTATCGTCCCAAACTCTCTTTCCTTTTGATTGTTTTCAGCTGTTTCTTGATCATTGTATTGGCCCCTAATTTCTTTCCTTTGACGTGAACAGTCATTTTCTATTTACTTTCTCCAAGCTGTGATTTCATACGCTCCTGCCACATATTTCTTTCCCTTCTGTTCTCAGTGACTCAGAACTCCTGTGAGTTCATTGTCTTTAATGGGAAAAAAACCCCTAATAATTTACATTGGAAGGATGCAGAGGAGTGGCAGACTTCAAATGTAACCTGTACCTTACAATTTCATAATAGTCAAATCCATTCAAACAATGAGCTGTATTCTGTTATTTCCAGTCTTACTGACCTCTGGATCTGTGGTGGGCTGTAAGAAATAGCACAGTGGACATTGTTTTTGTAATCTTTATGTCATGGAGTACCATTTGATTTATCAAGTTAATTGTGTCATTAGATAAACAATTCCAAGAAACAATGTTTAGTAATTTCTGAGATGCCTTCTGGAATTTCTTTTGAAGTTTTACAGAAATTTTAAAACAAATTGAATGTTTGCATAAGACTTATCATTGGGATTTTGCTTCAATAGAAAAATATTAAATAGCAGTATGACTGTGTACATGCACTTTTGCAAATAATGGATTTAATGTGTGTTTTGGTAGGTACGGGGTCATCCTCTAGAAATGTGCTTTTGAATTTTTAATTTGTTTGATACGGCTAAAATTGGCCTGATTAGAAACGACAAGATTTTACTTCACAAAAATGCATTTCGTTCACTGCTTTTATTAATAAAAAGTGGGAGTTTTTTGTGATTGTTGCAATTTTGATATCAGCTTTCACTTGTGATAACATCACCAAAGTTGGGATAACACAAAACCCAGCCAACTTGCATTCATCCAGGCCACTACACCAGAGATAATCTGTGGTTACACCACCTCCTACTGAAAAATGAAATGCAAACATATTAATTTATTTCTGATTTCATGCAGCAGCCTTCTGACTGAGTAAAGCAATAAAAATTTAAGTACACACCCAGGTAAAAAGAATATTTAGAGCCTCATCTTTCCAACAGCTCTGTCATGGGCAAGGCATATTTTTCCCCTGGAAAGAAAGTGCTGGCAAGGTTCTGCAGTGCCCCTCCGTTTCCCATTTGTTAACTTTTCATCGAAAATCAAAAGGTTTTTTGCAGCTTTTATGAACCATTTCTTTTGCATTTTTTTTCCAGTCTTTCAATATTCTGCAATTTATGTAATCAATTCTAATTAACCAGCACACCTTGAATTCCAAATATCAAATTATGGTTATCTGTCCTAAAATATTTATGAAATACTTTGCTGTGGAAAGGTAAACTCATTTATTAAATGCTGTTGGCTGCAGAGATGCTGGATTCAGCTTTTCAGCCAGGTGTTAAAAAAACATGAGTGCTACACCAATACAAGAAACAAAAATAACCTGGAAAAAAGTGTTGTATGCCCAGATGGTGCCTAAGAACAAAAGATTGATGATGTTAAATTAATATATAGCTTGCTGTGAGATAACAATATAGTTTTACTATAAAAAATCACAGACTATAATATCTCACACTGGGAAGGAAAAGGGACAGTAAAAGCACCAATTTAGTCACCAGCTAAGTATTTGTTCAATTCCTGCCAAACCAACAGATTCATCCTGATTTAATTAGGTACTGAGTAGTAAGTTAAATCATAAACTGATTTTTGCTCATTAATAACTTGTTTAAAAATTGGGTTTTGAAGTCTGCAGATGAGGAAAGCAATCCACACATTTTCATTATGTGTTATTACTTTCATTCTGAAATTCAAGATAATATTTCATATTTATTGCAACAAATGTCACAGTGAGGCAGTTATTGAAACTACACTTGGCAAAACAGTTCAGAATTATTTAAAATTGTTTACATTAACAGATGTTCATGCATGCACTGTTTATTTTCATGAAGAGAAAAACAGTATAGCAGTTGTAGTGTTTTTATGATATTGATTTCCAAGGTAGTGAATCTGAATTGGTACACAGACAAGTGTACAGACAAATACATAGATGGTAAATGAGCCATCAGTTCATGCTTCATTCATTCATAGATACAACCTCTGGGACTCCCTTCTGAAACTGCCTGCATGTCTCTGGCTGTAAACAGACCCTAGGGTGAGTGACTGGGATCATCTGTTCAGTGTATGCCATTAGTTTTATTTTCCCTGGAAAACTTTAATCTTTGAAAGTTAAAGATATCTGACTTCTGTGGTTGTTTTCCCAATAAATTCAACTCTTCATTCTGCACCCCAGAGGAAGCTGCAATTTCCTTTCTAGGATATTTTTCATTCTTCCTGTCCAAACTAACAATTGGTCAGCTCTTAATGTTTAATTTTGATTTTCCTTAGTTGTTTAGGGTTTTCTGTGGGTTTTGTTATTGTTTGGAGATCTATATATTATATAAGGTCAGCAAAAAATTTAATCTCAGGACTATGTCACCAGTTATGTGTTTCATACCAGCAAATACAATTTTGCCTATATTTTTCTGGATACAATTGTTGAGGGATTTAAAATTTAATATTTTCTTGCTGAGGCATGGATTTATAATGAAAGGTAGGAACAAATATCCAAATTTTTGATTTGCATGAAATCGAGAGTGTTTGAATTTTTTTTCTTCGTATTGAGAGGTCACAGCTGCTTCAAACACTGGTTGCTCTTGCAGTATAAATTTATTAATCTGATTAATTTGCTTTGCATAACTATGTCCAGACTAGGAGTCCTTATAAACTATTGAGTGTATCTTGTGAATCCTTGACAGAAGCTGCAATAGTGCTGGTACCTTAGTGCTGCCTGAACATTTCTGATTTTCTTATAGTAGGCTAATGTATATGTTTAACATTGGCCTTCTGAAGCTTTGTTGGGTGAACTCCTTGGAACATCAGTGTCTTCCAGATACTTGCAGCTTCCTCCTGTGGAGCACTGTGACATTTGTCTTCCTCTCTTTTCTCCTGATTAGATCTACCATAACTTTGCAATTGGCCATTTTAGTAGATCATTCAGTGAAAATCTGTTGGTTTCTTTGGAACTTTAAAGGCACAGGCGAGCATGTAGGAAGGTTGACCACAGTGGTGTTTAATTAATTCTTTTTAAAGAATGATATAATGCCTAGTCACACTGCCTTCCCAGCCCGCCATCCATAAGTTTTAGTATATAGAAAACAAAATGTTTTTCTCTGTATGACTTCTAGAGATTGAGATCTCCAGGGATTGTAATATGTGGTAATATCTTAATTATATCAACTACTAGAAGAACTGGCATTTTAAAGACACTTCTGTTTTACATATAATGCAATGTTATGAGAAACCATAAATATAGGTATCCCTTGATTGTTTGTTTTTCTTTTTGATTTGTCCGGTCAACTTTCTCCATTATGACCTGCATTATGGGTTCTGAGGTTACCTGATCTGATGTGCCGTGCTTGCTTGCCTGCACGCAAGCCAGAGAAGAGGCTGATAGATTCAGGACATCTCTACCAAGTCAGTGTAATGACTGACCAACTTTCCCAAAGGATCAGCCATCAGTTCCTCATGAGCTAACATCAAAAGATCCCAGCAGAATGGTTTGTTTGCTGTTTTTTATCATAATTTCTAACATCCTCCTGCACATTCATCATACTTTCCAGTCCAGGGATGGGACTAGTAAGGAGACAGTACCTCACTGAGGATTTTGTCAATTTGAGTGGGTTACAAGTATTAGCTGACTCCAGATCTTTGTTCTAGCACTGTTGGAAATGGGCCTGAAAACACTCAGTGGGAAAGATTTGTTTCTCCATAACAGAGGTAGTGTCTGTAGGTATGGTACCACCTGGGTATTACTGTGTGATGTTTATAGAATATGTGCTACTGCTGATTAATAAAAAAATCAGTCTTCTGCTTTCAAGTCAATGAAGAATTACCTAATGCTTTACTTTCATGATCTTTCTTTACTTGGAAGCCAAACAATGCTCAGGAAGAAATATTTCAAATTCCAATATTAAATACATAAATCTAACACCTAACAGGTGTTTTAGATATTGAAAGACATCAGCATGTAAATACAGCTACTCAAGTCCATTTCCAAGTGATTAAATATTATTGGCATCTCTGGGTGGCAGTCCTGTGTTCATAATATTACTTTTCTATGGGAAAAAGGTGCCTATTATTTCTGTATTGCTGAGGTAGTAGAAGTGCTAACCAAATGGCTGAGGCAATGAAAAGGCTGTCTCAATTTCCCACAACTGCCTCCTTTGTGGAAGAAGTAGATATAAGGAGTGCTTGGATTAGGTCTCTTGCTTGAAAAAATGCTGCCACCAACATTTTGGCCCAGGTGACCCCCATGGGCTGGATCTTGTCTTCCCCACAGCACACCACCCTGCAAATAGCAGTTTTGCTCAAAGCTCACCATCACTTTCACTGTGGTGTATTCATTGCCAAGGTGCATGCTCTTGTGGATAGTGGTTATCTGTGTACTAACATCCTCCTTGAGGTAGAGTAATTCTTTGCTGAAATTAAAGACAACAGGGAATAAAAGTTTACAAGATTAATCTCCTGTGGAAAAAAGTGTTCACATGTAGTATATCAAACTGTTGACTCCTACCTCTAGCCAGTTCTGCTCTGCTTGTTTACTGTTATGCTTGCACCTTGCAAGAGGTTATTTCTTTGTTGAACAAAAACATGTCAGGATATCTCCCCTTTCCACCTCTCTCACTGGCAGTCCCAGAGTCTTAAACACTGAGCTTTTGACAAATGGAGTCTGTAAATGTTCCTGGGAGATAAACATAAGGAAACCCCCAACAAAACAAACAAACAACCCTTTTTTTTTTTTTTTTTTTTTTTTTTTTTTTTTTTTCCAATTTTAAAGCTCTTTATATAGCTGTTCTTATTTAATAACAGTTCTGTTATACTAGCCAGGACCTAGCTGAAACAATCTATAGTCTAGTTCAAATAAATATCAAGTATTCATCACTCAACAGTCTTTCTAGTGATCTTGCAACAGTTGCGTTGGAAGAAGCTAAACATTCATTTTTACATAATTCTATTTATGTTACATTTGTCATTTTGAATTTTCTACTTAATCACAAAGTATTCTGACTTTGAAGGGACTCACAAGGATCATGAAGTTCAACTGCTTAGGTGAATGACCCCTGTGGGAATTGAACCCATGACCTTCGTGTTAACACCAGGCTCTAACCAACTGAGTTCATGTTGAAACAGTGTTGTAGGTCCACATGCCATGCATATGGAATCTTGCAAACTACTGAGGTTTTAAATTATAATGGCTTTGTGAGAACAGATAATGAAAATTAGATGAAAGAGAATGTAATATAGCATGTTTGAAGTTGTTTGGTTTTGTAGACAGAAAGTGCAATTACACTGTATAGGTATTATTTCTTTTTCTATATTAATATGCTACACTTGTCTTTTTTTTTAATTTTATTTTGATAATGTAAAGTGAAAAATCTGTGAATGTCTTAAATTAAGGGGTTCAATTGTAACAGATGCAAAACACGAGCAGGTCTCATGTTTTCTGTGCCTGAGAAAATGGTAATGAAGTTCACAGCTTCCTCTGGAGCCTCACAGGCAGATTGCTCTGTGCGCCACAGAATGTGGATGTTATTGTCATTATCACTGTAATAATATTGCTGATGGGAACTTAATGTGAGCCAGGACCAAAGCAGAGTTTTAGCTCAGAGAGCTATTTTGGTAAGAATCTTAATAATTAAAGTAAAACAATTACATCTCCAGACATATTCTCTGCATTTCACTCCTGCAACCTGTGGTTTATGATTCCCTCACAGTAAATATCCAGAATTCTTTCTTCTTGCCAGAATTTAAAGCCACTTTCAATGAATTTCTATTCATAATTAGGAGAGAAACTGTCAGAAGTGAATTGTGGGCAAGATCTATGAAGCAAACCTGAAAACAGCTTGGAGCTAGCTTCTTATAAACTACTTTTTAGCCAAAGATTATTAAGTTTCTCTTCCCTAGTATCATTCTGTCCCAAAGGAATGTTTTGTATAAAGATAGACTTATGCCTTTTCTGTGTTATTTGGGAGTCTCTCTTTGTGAGATGAAACGCCAAGGTGGCTTCACAAAGCCTCTGTGTCTCTTGAGTCTTTGTAGAAGAGATTTCCCAATCATTAATCTTGCTCCATGTTGGTGGGCAAAACAAAACAGTTTGAAGGGTCTCATCAACAGTGATGCAGCCACAGTTACCAGAAAATGTACTGCAGAAGGGACATACCTTGAACTATGGGTATTTTCATGCAGAAAGATGCAGTTTAGGGGAGGATGCAGTTTTATTGTTAATAAATAGGGGGGTTTTATTCCTACTCCCACTAATATTTATAACACAGGTAAGTAATAAGCAAAATAAAATCCTCAAGTGTTTTCCCCAGGACTGGCTACTGAGTAGTTAAGTTCTTGTTTCCAGTTACTTGCTGCCCAATCATATAACTTACTATTTCTTAGTATCCTTCAAACAGGAAGAAATAATTTCAAAGTGCTGAGGAAATTTATGATGAGTTAAATATATGGAGTTATTTTTTCACATTGCTCAAAATTCTGCATGTGATCTGACTTGAACCATCTGTCATAGACTGCAGTGTTTGAATAGTGCAATCAATGAAACCTCAAAATAAATAGTTGAAATAATCAATTCCAGAAATAACAAAGACCTTAATCTGCAACATCCATAGGACTTATTTGCTGACCACACTTCTTGTACTGACATCATTTTAGGAAGGCAAAAAGTATCTCCTATGTTTTTTTTTAGCATATTGATTAAATAGTAAATCCAAAATACAGCCTGCCAGATTTCTAGACTTGAAAATGGTTTATAGTATTGTAACATGAATGCTAGAACAGAAGTATAGTGAATGTGCCTGTCAGTTTACCAATACGGTAGTGGCAGTGCCTGTTTCTTTTAATGAATATTTAGATTTTTGTGGAAAACAAAGTTGGCATTTAAAGCAGCTGAAGTTTTTTTGAATGGCCAGGAATCCTGTTCTTTACTCTTTCAGAGGGTCTGGGGTAAAATCTTTCAGTTTTTCACAATACCAAGTACATCTATGTCCACAGCAGCGGCAATCCACAACAGTTTCCTCCACTTGTATCAGCCTCCAGCTGACACTCATAATTTGCTCTTCCTTCTGAGTTTGTCATTTCTTCCTCCTGCCTTGGTTATATTCTGAGATGGCAGGACTAGGTCAGCACTGAAATTAAATAGCTAGTTTTGGCAGTTACATAGTCACTGTTGTTTCTTTCTTATTCTGAGAGCAATTAAGTCCCAGTACTCTCTGGAGGAAGCAATGTTCTGTTGGCTCCTGCAGGATTTGCAATGACACTTCCATTTGAGGGACACACATCTGGAAGGCAGCTTTTCATAAAAGGTGGTAGATGCTATGTTGAAATGCCAGTAAGAGTCCCATGTGGCAAAGAAGGCCAATGGTATTCTGGGCTGCATTGTGAGAATTGCCATCAGGCTGAGGGAGGTGACACATTGCCTCTACTCAGCCCTGGTGAGGCCACAGCGGGAGTATGGTGTCCAGTTCTGGGCTTCACAGTGTGAGACCTTCATGAGAAGCAAAAAGACAAAATGATTTAAAGAAAAGTAAATGAAAATAATAGTGTAGAAGTTTAATAAAAACCAGTGGGAGTAGCTACCTAGGGGGACTGCCAGTACACTTTGAGGAAGAAAAGCATTGAAACACACAGAGATTCTCAAAAGAAGAATATTAAAAATTTAGTGACAAGGCCAAATTACTTTTTGTTGCAAGTTAATTACAGCTGTCTTCAAACTAAAAGATATTTATCAGCTCTTTGATTATTCAAGTGATACATGAGATACAATAGTCAGATTAACTCTGCAACTTCTGTTTTTATACTGTCAAATAGATTTTTGAGCATCAGAAATTAATAATGGTGAATAACTTGGCTTCTTAGAATGTGTACATCTTAAAAAAAAAACAAAAACCCACCACAAGAATTTGTAGTTAAAATGGCTTTGATACTTGAAAATGCCTTTAACTGAGTGTCCTGATCATACTGTGTTGCTATCAAGACTTAGCAATGCCTAACATTTTTGACATTGAATTTTCATTTATGGCTATTGAATCAATACTATGAGAAACAGTATATTAAAAAAATTGTATAGGGTTATCAAAGTCAGAACAGTATGATAATTCCACTTCAGTAGCTGTATGCTAGAACTTGGCAAAATGAATGTTTTCTCTTCCAGCAACAAAGCATTTGGGCACAGCATGAATGCAGTGCTCTCCAGATTTAACATTATTATTCTACATTCTTACACCTCCAAGAGATAATGACAATTTCAGTTATTTCCCTGAATCAAATTCAGATGAATGAAACAACTGCAAAGCCTTTGAATTAAGATGGTCTATTAAGGAATTCATTTTACTTGCTGTTTCTATGAGAATGTCTGCAGAATTCCATGGCATGCTTCAAAAAACCTCTATAATCTCTTTCACAACCCTGTTATATTAAAGGATGGCAAGGCATTTACAAAAGGGAAAGAAAGTTTACAGAGGGTAAATTGTAACTAAAGATATAATATAAACATTTGTAAAATGGGAAATAATTGTTTCTTACACAGTTTATGCACACAGTCTACTCTTGTGCTTTTATTTTTTTCAGCCACTCACCTTTCTACTTCTAATGAGACTGGGTTTTTGCTGTGCAAAAATTGACTTGATACTTCTCTGATCCTTGCCAAAGCACTTACAAAAGGAACTGCACTATTGTCTTAGATACATTCCCTTTCTTTCTCCCTTCTAGAAATGTGCTTCAAACTTTGTAATACAAAATTCTTCCTTGATCTATGTTGGAAAAGCTAATTTGAGGATAACTGCAATGTCACTTCTATCTCAGACAAATCCTTTCTTTTTTTAGTCATACAGCTGTAAAGATTGATGGAATATTCACAAAAAATTGCTTCAAAAATTCAGATCAACTTCCTAGAGGTATCGGACAAGTCATGGGTTTGATAAATAAACACAAAAGTTGTTTACTTTTGGAAGTTAAGAGATTTGATTTCATCATAGTATGGATAATATTATTAAATTTCATTAGTGCAGCTGTTTGTATGAAAACATTAAAAGTATTAAAGGGTATTAAAAGGCTGTTGCCAACTGCTCTAAAACAAAAAATCAAGCTTAATTCCCTTGGGAGGAAAAAAGTTGTCTTACCATGCTAGAGGTGGTAGGCAATCAGTTAAAGGCAGTAACCCTGACTAATGGGAGCCTCATAGTCCATTTTTTCTAACTCATTTCTTGAGGAGATTTTTAGGTTTCTCCAGGGGCAGAAGAGCAAATTGCTGATGCTCAGGTGAAGAAGCAGATGTTAAAATGAGGCTTGGAGCAGTAAATGATTTCTCAGACTAGATCACTGCCTTTTTGAGAAACTACAATTTGCTGATCTACAGATGGTTTTACAGAGAATAATTGCCAACACTTGGACACTGACTGAGCTAAATTAAAATTGAGGTGACAGTTTATCACATTGCCTTCAAGTTTATAACAGTTTAAATTCAAGGAGAGAAGATTAGTTTTTATGTATATGTTACTTAGAGAGCATGACCTTCCAAACAGAGAATGCTTTTATGTGAAAACAATGATCTAGGAAATGGGGGGTTCCCATTATTATAATAGTGACTCAGGAAATGTTAGAAAAGTTCACCAATTTCTTTCTTCTAAGCATAAAAAATTAATCTTCAGGTGGAAGAAAAAATAAAATTTACAATGTTGATACTTAACAGTGCATGCATGTATAGTCTGAAGAAAAGATCAAGGATTTAAAGATGGAATAAATTTAGACAAAGACCTTACAGACAATTCTGGGATGACTCAGCCTCCTGTTTCTGTCAAAAACACTTTTAGTGATTTTTTTTTTTCCTAAACCATCCAGAACTGATTGCGTCATTTCTTATAACCACATTCTTGCACTAGTAATTTTGACCATTCAGACATGATAATGAGGAAGAGCCTACCAGAGAATGCCAGACCTGTCCCCACAAAATACGATGCTTGTGGAGGTGCAGCACAGTGTTTTCAAAAGAGCTTTTCAGCAGCCAGATTTGACCTGGCTTTCATATTGTCAAATGACACTCATCTTTTTTATTATAATTCTTAGCAAAAGCAAATGAAGGAACACTCAAGTGAAAAGCCACTTACTGGGAAGTAAGGATTGATGAAGGGTTAGTAGGATGCATCCTCTCTGTTGGCTCAGGGAAAACAACCACCACAACCATTTACCATTTGGTTAATTTGTTGAAGTGCTCCCTGTCCACTTGTTACTGCTGAGCAGAGCAAAGAACTATAATCTAAGTAGTACACTTTCTATGGTAATTCTGTGGCTGGCTGTTTCATATGGATGTCCTTTGGGCTTGTTATTACTTTGAACACTGCTGACTGATGTTCTTGTGAGTTTGCCCCTCAGAAAACTGTCTTCATGTTATAACCCACAAGAGTAAAATATATAACTGGAAAGGGAAAGGTGGTATCTCAGATTTTTGTCAGAGCCTTTTGCTCAAACCCTGTCTTTTATACATCCCTGAGAATCTTTAGGAACTGGTCAGCAATGTAATTCCTGGATATAAGCGTAATCTTCCTTTTGATTCTGAGACTGGGCCTAAAGTCTAGAGCAAATTACATTTGGTTACCTCTATGTCTTTGTGGAAGAGCCCAACTTCAGTACTGAAATGTGTATGTGAGCTTTGTGAGGAGGCAAATAGCAGGAAATTAGGGTGGGTAAGACAAGTCTTTTGAAACAAATCAATATTTCATTAACACCTGGACTACAAAATGCAGATGTCAAAGTTACCACAGCAGCTGGTATCACCATATACTGATTCTATCTTCTTATACTGTTCCGTCTCTCATACCTTTCATTTCCTCTTTCCTTAAGTAGTAATTTTTCCTGTATTTCATGTAAGATTGTATTGTTGAAAGTGGAAGATGTCCACTTTGGGACCATTCCTCAAGCATATCATTGCTTCAGTTCTTTGCAATCACACAGTTTTTGAGTCTCAAGCAAAAGCAAGATTTTTCCATCTCCTACCCCTTAAAAGCAGCATACAGAAAGTGGGCAAATCGAAATACGCACAGGGACTGCAGCAATTTCTGAAAATAAAAATGTAATCTTCATGAAAAGGAGTATCCTATTAATGAAGCTGCTTATAAACGTTCCTTGAGTCCCCCTCCAAAATGATGCCAGCACTGATTTCTTATTGCAGCATTCAGTGTGATTAGTCAAGAGTGCTTCTGAATGCCTGTACTGTGCATGGACATGTTTTTCTGCACACTTTGTGGCACACAATGGCGCAATATTTTCAACTTAATTTTTAATTTCAGAATCTATGAAATTGGGTTCTTGATGGAATTATTAGCTAAAAGACAGAAAGCAAATTTGAAAGACCAGCTGGCCCACCTACCACTGCTTGCAGTCCTGTGCGTCATTTGAAAAAGTAGACTGCACAGACTGCAAGACAATAGCTTGAGACAGAGAAAGGCCACTATTTTTTAAAGTTATAAATTTGCCTCACTGTATGAACTTTCTCTGCTTGAATGGGCATAGCTGAGGCCCTTAGGATTTCTGCCATTTTCAAAAGCAAAAATGCCATAGTGTAGGAACTTCACAGTAAATGCAGAAGTTCTCTTAAAAGAAGTAAAATAGCAATGACTCACCTGTAGGCAGAGTTTTTATGTATCCCTGCTCAGTAAGTTTAGCTTAGATTAGTCATAATTAGTCTCAGATCATTCATTTTTAGCTAGATTTTATCCTGTAAGCTCTGAATTTCAGCATATTTGCAACCAAAAAAACTTGTTCCTACTATATTATGATGGTTCTTTGTGAACTCATTTAATGTAGGGATTAAGCAGAACTTCTCTCTCTTGTAAATCAGTCTGACCCATTCCAGATGGAGCCCAGCTTGTAGCCTTGTCCCAAAGCACATGAGTGTTTCACATTATGTTTAAGAGCAGAGCATGGGCTGAAGTAACCTCCAGGGTGATACATTTTCCTCCTTCAGGAAACTCAGAGCTGCATATATAAAGGAAATATTTTGCCCAGGAGACCAAATTAAATTTAGTCAAAAAAGATTTAGTGAAAAACTGAAATTTGGAATGCGCTGTAACTGTTAATGGAATGAAATATGGAATTTGGAAAGTGAAGTTCCCAGAATCAGAATCACAGAATATGCTGAATTGGAAGGGAACCACAAGGATCATCGAGTCTGACCCTTAGGCCTGCACAGAAACATCCCCAAGAGACACACTGTTGTAGTTTGGAATTATTACATAAATTCTCTCCCCTGCCACTCTTAACGACCCAGGCTGACAGTTAACAAAGGAGGTAGTTGACTGTGAATTGCCAGGGTGGAGACAGGTTGGCTCTTTTGTTTCTGGGGATATTTTTTTTGGATTCTTTTAGCTGGGCAGAGTGTAGGAGCGAGCTCAGTGGGTGTAGGTACTGGGGGTAGAAGAAGCT
>JAWWEV010000115.1:55935008-55954746 GCA_035583235.1 Hafferia zeledoni
GTGTGATTATTTGAGGAGGAGGTCCCCTCCCCCTCTTGTGAGTGAACATCTTGGTTCTTTCCCCTCAAACCAAGACACACACCATGTGCCCAACACTATCACCCAAATACTTCTTCAACTCTGTCAGTCTTGGTGGAATGACCGCTTTCCTGGGGAACCTGTTCAGTGTCCAACCACTCCTTGGCTGAAGAACTTCTTTCTAATATCCCACCTAAACCTTCTCTGTCACAACTTCAGCCATTCCCTTGGGCCCTGTCACTGCTCACCACAGAAAAGAGATCATTGTCGGCCCCTCTTTTTGCCCTCCCAAGGAAGTTGTAACTGCAATGACGTCTTCCATCAGTCTCCTCCAGGCTGAACACAAGTGCCCTCAGCTGCTCCTCTTGTGGCTTCCCCTCAAGGCCCTTCACTGTCTTTGTTGTTCTCCTTTGGATACTCTCTAATAGCTTAATATCTTTCTTATATTGTAGCACCCAAACCTGCACACAAAATTCAAGGCGAGGCTGCCCCAGTGCAGAGCAGAGCAGGACAATCCCCTCCCTCGACTGGCTGATGATGCTTTGCCTGATGCTCCCCAGGACATGGTTGGCCCTCCTGGTTGCCAGGACACTGCTGACTCGTATTCAAATTGCTGTCAACCAGGACCTCCAGGTTCTTTCTGTGGCACTGCTTTCCAGCATTTCATTTTCCAGTCTGTACATGCATCCAGCATTACCCTAACAGTTCTTTCAAAATAAAGACAAAATGTTTAATTTTTAAAATGCTAGAATATGAACTGAGATGCCGTTAAAAGTTTTTATTGTCTGTATTTTTTTATGTATGTAAAAATAGATGTAATATCTATATAATAATGGATATCTCAAATACATATATAATATCAGAATAGATCTGGTTTAGATTTTACCAGATTTTTAAAATGAATTGACTTAAATCTATTTGTGCTATTGATGCCTTAGTGGTATGTCATTTGATCAAAAATGATTCCTTCAACCAGCTATGAACCAGTAGGATGAAGTAAAGTTAAACGTTAAACGTCAATTTCTACTTGCATCTGGTATTTGACTGTCACTGGTCATTCATTCATTCATTCATTCATTCATTCATTCATTCATTCATTCATTCATTCAGCATCTGAGTGTTACAAGAACAATGGGAAATGTCAAAAATATGGCAAAAGACTGAAACAGCTTTTTTCTTTTGCATATACTAAATGCAAAAGAAGTAGATGAAACAACTCGAGGAGGTAAAGCAACCACAGATGGAGAGAATATGAAATATAAAAATAGTCAAAGGCAACTGTAAAAAAGGGGGAAGGAAATTAAGTGAGGGGTTTTTGACATGGTCGAATCAGTCAAGCTGCCAGCATGCATTTGAGACGTGTGAAAGGTATTAGGAAATCCCTGGTAAGATAGTCATGGTGCAGCTGCTTTGAGCACCTGTGTCCTCAGGCACCAATGGATCACTGACAGGACATGAGAGGGACAGATCTGTTAATAAGGATGTCTGGATGGTCCATGAGGACATTTATTGCTCTGTCTGGCAGAGTTGCATAAGCATCTGTGGAGCTCTATATATCTGATTTGCTTTCTCCAGGATTTGAACTCTGTCACTTCCTACCACAGTTGAGCTGGGAAATGCTAATGCTGGGTAGCATGTTTTCAAATTACTTTAAATTGGAGATGTAGAGGTAGCTAATCAAGAATGAATAATCAGTGCCATATATTTCAATCCTGAGAGAGGTTTCTCTAATATAGTCTTAGAGGCATGCAGTGATGGAGCCTTCACAGTCATTCACATAATCTATTCTGATGTTTCACAAATCTTTATGATTAAATCACAGTAATCTTCCTAACTATAATTCATGCTCATTATCTCATGGAGAGCAGATTATTCCCTCCTCCTTTATAATAACATTCTATGTTTTACAATATCAGTATTGTGTCATATTATTCCCCTAAAATTTTCTTTATACTAAATGACCTACACTGATCCAAACACTCTTCATGTGCATCTATGTTCTCACTACTTTCCTTTTTACTGTTGTAGTTTTGCTATGTTTTCCTAAAGAATCCAGTAACTGAGCTGGGAAATTACAGTTGAGACTTCCCCGCGCTGTGGAGTGGGAGAAATATTTCATTTGGTTTTTTTCAACAACTCTTTTTACCTTCTCAGATGAGTTTTGACTTTTTTGAAATGGCATGATATTTTTCAATTCTGTACAGTTTAAAATTCACCTCAATTATCAGATTATTTTTGTGTTTTATTATGTGCTCTCCGTTAACCCACCCTGTAGTTCCATAGTTTATTCCTCCTGCTTATTTTGCGAATGAAATAGTCTACAATAACTTTCTCCATGTGCCTACTGAATAAAAAATTCTTCCATATATTTTTTCCTATTTAAATTTTAATTACATTTCCCAGGAAGCTTATTGTACCCTTCAGTTCCATAGTTCCTTATAATCTACAAATAATATATATATGTGTGTGTGTGTGTGTGTGTGTGTGTACATGCGTGTGTGTGTGTGCTCTATTCCTATGTACTGGTTTAAATGAAAGTACTCAACAAAGCTGAATCCAGAATGGACACTACAGAGCCCCATTCGGCATCCTTCTGCTTGAATGAGAGCCATTGATTGAGCTGTATTTCATCAAACTGCTTGTAAAAATGTTGTCTTCAACCATATAAAAAGTCAAGTGATTTGACAATTACTGTTTTTTCTCTATTCACAAGTTTCGCTGCTCTGTGATAGAACCAAAATATTTTAAACTACTTAGAAAAAAACTATCAAGACCAAACAATAAAATGTATATTTCTTTTAAACTCTCCCTGACACGTTCTTTCTGAATTGCACTATGAGACTTTATCCCTTTGATACTGATACTAAATTGTAATGTTCCACTGAATTGTAACTGATCTATTAAAGAAGCATGGAAAAAGTCTTCTTAACACTTTGGTCCACCATCATCTATAGCTAGTTTTCCATCTCAGTTGTACTAAAATCACTAATGGACGTTTTTTTAACTGTTAAGAGACTCTACTTCTCATGTTTCTTGTTTTGTCTTGCAGGTCATATTTTAGCATTTCTGATTTACTGTCTATAAAATCTACTTTTTTGTATAAGTCTCATAATCTAACCTAATTTCCGCTTTCTGTAGCTGAAGATCTGCTGTGTTCTCTATGCTTTTCTCTCCACTGCGACAGCTTGTACCTACTGTGTCATTTATTTGCTTGAGGAAATGCTCTTTTCTCTAAGGCTTTTCTCTTGTGAGATCATGGAATTTGGTCTTAAAAAAAAATGGTTATGTTTTTGTGATCTCTTTCATTCGTTTTGTCATTCGCTTCATTTGCTATTTTTCAGTTCATGGTCACTCTTACTGAAACTGCATTCTGCCCCAACTTTGTCCTCTGCTGGTAAGACTCAAACCCACAGGAACAGCCCTACTAGCTACCTTCTCCATTTTTCTATCTGTTGTAGTTTGGAATTATTATGTAAATTCTCTCCCCTGCCACTAACTGCCCATGCCATTAGTTAACAAGAGAAGTAGTTAACTGCTAGCGTCTTCTTGATCACTTGGGTGGTGGGCAGGCTGTCTCTTGTTTTTGGGGACTTTTCCATTTTTAGCTCGGCTGAACGTGGAGCAGGGTGTGTGTGCTGCTGAGGAGGGAAGCTGTATTCTTCTGCTCCTCATTGCAGCTGCTGCTGCTGCAACTGATGCTTCTTGGTGAGCTGGTTCCTTTCTCGTTGCCACGGCTGTTCTCCTGGTTTCTGCATTTGGGGTCCCAGTCTCTGCTCCAGTCTCACTGCCACCTGCAGCGTCACGGCCTGCCCACCCCGGCTGGGGCAGCGACCTGGGAGAGAGAAGTTCAGCTGTTTTCCAGGACACGTGGCGGTTCCCCCCTTCCAGTTTTCCTTCTTTTGGGACAAGAGACACAGAGGGAGAGACAGAACTCATCTGAGTGCTCACCATTCATCTGTCTCGCTGGAGAGGGACCGGGAGCTCACCCTGCAGCCAGCCAGGCTGTGACACAGACAGCATAACTTTTCTCCAGGAGGAAACCTGCTGGTTTTGGGGATTGTTGTTGGTTTTTTTTTTTCCTTGGGGTGTTGGGGGAAGCGGTTTGCTTTGGTCTGTTTACAGTTATATCTATACCTACATATATATACATATATATATATACAGATAGATAGATAGATAGATAGATAGATAGATAGATAGATAGATAGATAGATAGATAGATAGATAGATATCTCAGTTAAGAACAGTTATCCTTCTTGTATCCATTTTTCTGATAGAAGTTCCTTTTCTTAAATTTGATAAAGAGTGTGATTATTGAGGAGGAAACCCCCTCCTCTGCTTGTGAGTAAACATTTTGGCTTTTCCCCTCAAACCAAGACACTACCAAAGTATTGTGAGTGCATCACAAAAATTAGGCAGACATGCTGTGTCTGTCATTTCCTTTTTTATAAAGGTTTTTTTAATGCCCAGTCTAATGCTTTAGATGATTCCTTGAGGTATTCAGGAAAAAACCCCAACCAAACAAGAGAACCCCCAAGAAACCCTCCAAATGATGCCGTGGGAAGCTGGTATGTGTGTAACTCTATTTGAATAGTGTTCTTTGCCCATTTTTCACCATGCAGCAGATTTAACAGTTAGCTTTCATCCCTTTTATAAAGTGTTTGCATCTTTAATATGTGAGAAAAGGCTGCAACCCTTATTCATTCCCTAGCCAGCCCTTCTTGGACAATCTATTAATTTTCAAAAAACTGCTATGTGTGACACCAAATTTGTGTTATATCAATTAAATCAGGGGTGTCCTCTGCTTATTTATTCCCTGTACTCCTTGCAATGCTACACAGACAGCTAAGATGTTTGGCAAATAAATTAGTGTTCTTGAGTGACATATTGCCCCAATCCACCAGATGCCATTATTACATAAGATATAATTATACATAGCATGCGGGAATTGCAGGATTGCAGGCATGAAGATAACTTCATAAGGGAGGAAATTCTGCTGCTGTTATATTCAAAATTTGCTATTGCTGTTAGGTTTTTCTATACAGAAATTTCAACGGATGACTTTGTTGTCTTGGAATGGTAGTGCAAAGTGATGAGTCCACTTGAAATGACATGGTGATTTGCTGGAATCAAGAATTTTTGAGTTTTCTCAATGCCTTTCCCTAGATATCATTAAAGAAAGTTTTGCTTATCACTGAACTGCACACAGGTGTCCCATCTCTCTTCCTGAAGTACCTCCCATACTCAAGCAATTTGTTCTGGCTCAGTTCACTACTTGATTCCTCTTCAGTAACATGCTTTGGCATGTGTTCATGTCCTGTTTTTTCTTCAGCAGGAGTCAAGCATGTGCTTAGAGTTAATCACACAGACAGACATCTGATTGAATAAAGAGGAATTGCAGCCTTGTTTTAGTCATGTGCTGTTCTGAGGCTTCTTCATTTTAAATTATTCATTTTGTTTTCCAAAGTGTCTTTGTCAGCTCTTTCTATGAGGCAAGCAGCCTGTTCCATAGCCTGCACACAGTGACCTGTTTTTAATACAGCTGCGCTGTATTTCTCTCTAATCATTTCCTTGCCAGGCCACACCACGCTCACCTACAGTAGTGACCTTGTGATACACAGAACACCTCAGGTGAAGCATGACAGTGCTTGACTCTAGCATGTACTCATTCTCTCATACTGGTCTTTCTCCGTGGTTACTGCTGAATGATTGCTGCTTTCTACAATCACATCTGTACACCGTATCTATAATCCATGAGCGCAATCAAAGGCATATGTACCTTACAATTTTGAGATATATATGTTTACGTTTTGGTGCTATTGGTTGGTGTACAGCTAATTGAAGCTGACCTGTTTAGATGGTGACTAAACCACTAAAAATCTTTGCCTATTTGGGAACAACAATAAAACCAAAGGTGTACTTGTTCAGAAATTACTCTCCAATAAAAATTAATTTCCATGGCAACTGTGGGCAATGTGGATGAAGAATATATTTTATATAACCTCTAAATTCTTCAAATTTGCTACGCCAAAAATTTTAACCAGAAGTGGAAATTAACATAGTTGTGTGATTTTGCAAACTTTTATCTCTATGGAATGCCAGTTACATAAAATGAAACCTCTTGTTTCAAACTTACAGTTTTACGATGCTGCTTATTAAGTCCGATGTAAGGAAAAGGAGGTGCAAATGGAACAGAATGCTGGTTTATGTAAAAAGCTACAAAGCTTCATCCCAGATGTTTAGTTTACCCCTTGGGGCTCAGTTCAGTTCTAATTCAGTGAAAGTAAAGAATACACAAAACTCTCACCCCCCACCCCCCCACCACCCCACCCCCCCCGTGAAAAATGCAATATGCACTATTTGTACATGGTTTTGAATGATGTTTATTAAGAAGTCTCAGTGTTGTCCTTTCAGACAGCCACTGTATTAGCCAATAGCTGAAACTGCATTACAAATGCATTATGGCATACACTGTTCCTCACTGTCCCCAGTGACATATTAATTAGTCAATGTCAACAGAGTGGTGACTGGAGAATTGATAGGTACTTGATGCTCATCCAGAACTGGATGACTTCTTCAGAACTACTGCACAAAGCAACAGGAGGGAACAAAGATCTGGTCTGTATTTGGAAGCCCTTCAGAGGATGCTGTCTTTCCATGCATGATGGGAAAAATCTATTATCACCCACTGAATTTTATTGCATTTGAAGTATTGAAGAAACTAAAAGAACATATTTATCATTTTCTAACTTGAATTTGAATCCTTGAAATAAGATTGAAGATTTTAATAAAAGTAAACATTGCCACCTATATTTCAGTTTGCCAGTTTAATAGATCATAATTTCATCATCCTTGGAACATGATGGTTTGAGAAACTAAGGTGTGGTCTCAGATTATTGATTTCACTGCAGCAAATCTCATATCATTTCACTGGGAAGGTCTGGGTCACTATTTGATGTATCACATCAAAGTGCTGAATACACAATGCATTGCCTTTATTTTTAATGGAACTTTTAACATGAAGAAGGTAACCACCAGTGTAAGATAAATTGGCACTGTGTGTGCGCTGAACAAAAATACTAGTGTTTTCAAGTCTCAGAAATAAATATAAATATAAAAGTTGATATAATTTATATTTGTTTTCTCCCTCTATTTCTAACTAGGTTCAGTTAGCAAATGTCCTATATTTTTCTGGCAGCTCTGATGTATTTTGATACAAACTGACAGGGGAAGGAAAGAAGAGCTGAGGAACACTGACAGATCTTTGTAAGAACTTCTCTCAGTCTTGGTCCCTTAGGTTGATGACTATTTCAGTACAGAGTTTTCCAAATATGTGGCACTTTCCACCTCTGAACACACATACAAATTCACACAGAGGAAGAATCATGTTTGACAATATTATAACATCCTCTTCCCCTTCCCAGTGCCTTTTCCCATACCAGCACTGATTTTAATCCTGATTCTTTCTTTTTCTTCCTGAGCTATATGCATCTCCCATGGTATCCCTGATGGTTTCCTATCAAATTCCTGCTTCAGCAGACTGCTTTTTAGTTTCTCTTCCCCTTCCTATTAGCCCAAATTCCCTTGAATTGGGCTGTTGTTGTAAAGAATAAACATATAACCATAAGTAGAATGTGATTTTTAAATTATGGAAGCAATTTATATAAGGGGTTTATAATATATATATATATAAATAATTTTGGATCCATCCCATTGGAATGCAGAAATTATGAGCATAAATAATTTCCAGTGTTAAAAAGAGCCTTCAAATTGGGAATTAAAGAATGGAGGCAAGCTTCCTGGTCATTATTGGGGTCACCCTTTGTCTGGGTAAAGTAGGTTTGCATTGTGGTGGTCAGAGGAGGCAGAGACAACTCAGGCTGCAGTGTGATCAGAAGGCTCACCGAAGACAAAGGACTTTATTTTTAGTAACAGCTTCACTTTTATACTCTCTTGTATATAACATGCTAGTACACTATTGGTCAATAGTTCACCTAACATACCTGGAAAGATTCTACTGGTTACAAGGAATCTCACATTCTGTGGGTGGCTTTCTGGTCCTTAAGTATGCATTCATTAATCCTCTCAGACCTTAAGAGATCCAAACACACACAGTGTCACCCCGACAGGTCATATTTTAAACTCCAAGTGTATTTGCATATATTTGCAGTATTTCAAGAAAGCTTTTATTCCCTCTCATGGAGCTGTCAAAATCTCACAATCTATTTTGTCTTCAAAGTGCATGTAAGATGGCACAAACCTTGACTTCACTCCTCTTCAATCCTTTTAACATCTCGTGATACAGTGGGCACTGCAAGTCTGTTTCTTACCTGTAACTTAGATCAGGTATCAAAATATTCCACTTAATCACCGTAATAGTTCATCTGTGCTGAATAATGCTACTGCCACATCCTCTGCTTCAGTTTACTTCAGCTGATGAAAAATGGTTTGAATCTTATACAGTTTGGTGAGCACAGATAGAAATTTTCAGCTATATGTGTGGTATCTTGAGACATGAGATAGTGAAACATTTTTTGGTTTGATGGTTTAATGCACATGTTTAAGGCTGAGAAAACATCATAGTTGTTATGTTTCACTTGATAGCAAAAAGAAAAAAAAATATAAGCCACTACTTGTAGTTGAAATTTCAGGTTTTTGATATATTGAATAGGTTAAAAGAAGTAAAAAAATGCTAACAAAATTTCTTTCAATGTCTGAAATGGCTAATATGTCATACAAACCAATATGAAATAGTTAATTTTCCTTCTTTTAACTTAAGTTCTCCATATTATATGTATTCATGACATCACAGAACATTTATCAGAAAAGAAAATTCAGAGTGTCAACTACTCTTTTTCTCTAGTTGCAAGGCAGAATTAACATTACCCTTTATTTCTGAGCTGTTTGCCTAACCTGCTTTTAAAGATTTACAATGCTTATGGCTCCACATGACCCATAGCTTATTTACCCAAATGCTTTGTCACTGCACAATTAGAAAGGTTTCTCCTGTGTTTTCCTCTGACACTTCAGGCTACATTCTCACTTCATTGTGAAAACAGATAATTTTCTTTCTGTTTGAGGCAGATTTTAATTTTTAGTGATATTTTCTATTCACTCAAAGAGTCTCCTTCTCTTTTTTAGATTTACCTGCTCCTTGCTTCAGTCAGTCTTTGTCCATAGGTCATATTTAGAAGCTCCTAGTCATTCTTGCCCTCTCCTAGACAGTCTCCAAATGGTGAATGCTTTTAAAGTGCAGAAGAACACAGTTCTCAAACTGAAACCTTACTAAAACTGAACTAAGTGGAGGAGTATTGCTTCATGTAATTGTAAATTACATTTCTGTTTGCACTCTGAAATGATATTTGCCTTTCTTGCTAGGTCGTTATTGATGTCTTTAACTTGTGGTCAGAAATTACCAAGATACTTTGCCTTTGAAATGTTTGCTTCCTTATTTATTGTTCATAATTTCTTTGCATTGCTGACTATACTTGCAAAGATACTTTACTTGCATCTATGAGATAGCATAGTACTTAGGTTACTTTTTCATTTTTCATGAGCAAATTATCCTCAAATATACCTCTCATGTTTTCCAGAAGCATGTCATCTGCTAAATAAATAAGCATAATATTTATTCTTTAGGATCTTAATGAAAATTTTGAAGGTGCTGGAGCGAACAGAAACCCTGTACATATTCAATTGTTCTGTCTTTCAAATTTGCTAAAGAACGATGTATGATGCTTTTTTGAACGTCATTATGAAACCTGTTCTGTATCCTTTCTGTAGTTATGGGAGCTACTGCATATTATCCTAGCTTGATATTGGAAGAATAAAAATTGTGCCAAAGGTATTAAAAGTAAAATATACAATATTCCTGTTAGTCCTTCCACAAAGCCCATTTTCACAGAATCACAGAATATGTTGAATTGGAAGGGACCCATAAGAATCAGTGAGTCCAGCTCCTGGCCCTGCACAGGACCATCCCCAAGAGTCATACCATGTGCCTGAGAATATCATTCAAATGCTTCTTGTACTCTGACAGGCTTGGTGCTGTGATCACTTCCCTGGGGAGCCTGTCCCAGTGCCCAGCCATCCTTTTCACACTGAAAAAAAGATCAGGTTTATCTGAAACAATATCTTTTAGATATCTGTCTTCACTTTTAGCCCTCCAGTCTTATTTTAGTTAGTGACAGTCTCTTTCATTATTTGTATCTTTCTATGAGTTAAAGTAAATTGATTGATTTGTAGTTCTTATCTCCTTTTGTCTTAAACCTTTGATTTTCAAAATTCATTTTATTTTTCAATTACATATTCCCTTTTGTTAGCTGCTTTTTACCCCACCTTTTTTCCATTATTTTGAGGGTAACTTTGAACAACGCTGAGATTTATTCATTCCTCCTTTATTTTTTCTTATACTGCACTCAGCCAGTCTGAAACATTTTCCTTCCATCTGAACTCTCCAACCTATGTTTATTTACTCTAAGCCAAGAACAATTTTTAAGGAACTGTCTGTAAATATTTTTAAAATTCCATTTTGCACAGCACTTTTATAGATTTTCTTCTGTGTTGGATAACCTTTTCCTTAGTTTATATAACTATCTCTTGATATCCTAGATATCACCTGTGAGATGTGTATGAGTTTGTCCTTCGCCCTGTTTGATTTGTCTCTGTATGCACACAGTATTTATCTACAGTTTTTATGTAATCTACTCTACTTTCCACTATCTGTATGCTTCCTCAAGGTTGAAATCATTGAGTAAGATCTGATTCTGACTACACATCCCAATTCTTTCCTGCAGTAGCATAGATTTCCTTTCATTCCTGGTTTGTTCCTTTGAGGAATAGCCAACTTTCCCTTAATTCCTTTTGTCATTAGACTTGCCTAACAACTCCCTGAGTTATTGACATTTATTTTGCAATAAATTTTCTATTCTCTTTATCTGTAAGGGTTGGGAACTCTGTCATTTTTTGGTCACTTGTCCTAAAATACAGTCATTCGTGGAAAGGCTTCAGCCTGGAAGTCTCCCATCTACTTGCTTTCTTCATCTCTTAGGGCCTTGAGTGACACAATGTATCTGGTTCTGACTACCTTACAACTGAGAGTTCTCTCTCACTGCTATGTCTTCTTCGTAGGGTGATTTTTCTGATTATTCATAAAAACTCCTATTTATATAATCTTGTAGTCATGGCAGCACTTATACTTTTCTCATGCATTCTCATTACTCCTCTTGTAACTGAAGAGAGACCTTTTCTTGTTATGTATTTCCTCTCTTATTGACCTCTTCATCTCCTGTGGAGATTTCATGATCTTTTTTTACAAAATGTGAGTAATCTCATGAAGTTGCTGCTATGCTAATCAGATATAATTTTCAGAATATGATATTTCCCTGTCTTTCTAGTCCTTGTTAGTCACATATTTATTTCCATATGTCTACAAATTTGTAAGATCTTTGACAGATTGACACACTATCCATTTGATTCTATGAAACTTTTACAAGTAATCTAAGATCTTACTCCTGCTTTTGATAATAACTCCAAGAAATGTGGCATACTGGTTCAGAATTCAGCCTTTGTAGCCTGGTCAATATAATGAAATTGCTGTGATACTATGACATGAAATTCATTCCATAACTTTATGTGATAGGCTTTTCTAAAAATGAACTTTACTTATGGTTAAGTGTCCAAACTCTGCTATCTTCTTGTGAGTCAGGCATGGACTTGAACCATTTAAATATATAATCAGCCTTGAACTTCAAGAAGTCAATGGGCAGGATAATAAGAACTAGTCATCTAACTTCTTAGCAATTTTAAGTAAAACAAAGGCCAGAATTTATTTCCTGAGAAGTAAACACAGAAGAAGCATCTTTTGACAAGTCCTTGAACACAAAATACCTTTGCTCATTATGTATCAAAACTAATTAGTTTTATAGCTGCCAGTTTGATTAAGAGCTTCTGTAATATTTTTTTTCTCTCTAAGCCTAACAATGTTAATGTTGTGCTTATTATTTCTTAGTTTTAGTCTCATCTTTGTGACACTGACTAATCATTCAAACACTATCTGCTACTGTGACAGAGCCTCCTGGGTAATAACAGCGCAAAAGCTTGATAAGTGGCTGCCAGACACAGCTCATATTGGTTCAAGAGAAGCTGTGCCAACTGTAATAAAAAAAGTAATGAATAAAGACAGCAAAAGACTATAATAATTACTTTAACTCCTGGTTATTGAGACTGTGCATGTTCATGTAAATAAAATGTTTCAAGAGGCAACGCATATTAATTTTATTTGCAATTAAATGAGGCAGCAACTGAAAGAATGCTATTTTTCTATATGTCAAGGGCTCTGTTGGGACCTCTAGTGATTAAGTCTTTTCTATATATGGCTACTTTTTATTTATAAGAGATGAGTTGGTAATAGAAACCCATTTCTGAGTGAAAGAAAAAAAATATAATTTAATAAGAACACAAAGCCGATAAATAAAGATATGGAGATGAATTGCAGTGTGTACATGTTCTTTTTTCAGTGTGGTGGCTAATCAGAAAGAACTGTGGTTCAAGAAGAAGATTAGAGTATTTCTTTTTTTTTTTAAAGTGGTTTGGATGGAGAAGAGATATGAAGGGGGGCGGTGAATTGTATTCTGTACATGTGAAGAAAATTACTTCATTCACAGAAGCTTATGAATCTTTTTTTTTTTTTTAAACCTTTGCATAGACTTAATGAGTAATAAGAAGCCTAAGAATACTTCCTAATTATATGTATTTGCTTTTGTCAGAGAAGATGCATAAACTCAAAACACATCCATCATTCTATGCATGAAGGTCACTTAGTTTAAAACATCTGTACAGGACATGTACAAAATGTCTCCTGTTTTGACAGACTTGAGAGCAGGTAACAAAAAGAACGAATGGAGAATGATAGCTATGAAAGAATAAGTTACTTTTGAAAGGTTTACATTAGACTTTTACATTATTCTTCATGCATATGAGGACAAACTGGTCAGAGTTAATCCGTGTCCTTTCAGTAGCTGCTCTGTTGTCCTATCAGTAAAAGAGGGGAAGAGAGAGGGAAGTTTCTGCTATAAGCAGTGTTACAATGAATTCCCAGAAAGACAAAACTGATTGAAGAAAAATTTACTATGGGAAGACTTCTCTGGAGTCCATCTATGTTCTTAGTCAGAGGAAACTGGCCACATGTGTTTCGAAAATGTGCTATAATATTTTCTCAATTGAGTTTTTAAACCATATTTGTGTTTTTTTAAATCAGGTGAAGCTTCTGCACTAGTGTGGATGAGATCCAGGTCTATCTTTTTAAGAATGTGGAAAAGTTCCAGAGATAGCACCTGCTTAACATTTCCCATGCTATTGTGGAAAAGGATGATTTTTTTCCATCACCCAATGTGCTGGGTATTACATGTGTTTTAAATTTATGTCTCTTAATCCTACTTTTCTACAAATCAGCCACACTGACATATATTACTAGGTACCTGGGGCAGTTGTTATGTTGGACAGACCAATAAAATGCAGTGAAGCATGTCACAATATCACAAATGTCCATCATTAGATGTTTTATTGCTGTATTGAAGCATTCAATTTGTTTGCCTGCAAGGATAAAATCTCCTCTAGGCTTAGCAGAGTTTTGATTTAAAGGCCTCTGGGATCAAGTGTGTGTCATGATAAAGTTCAGCAGCTCTATGAAGTCATCGAGTTTCCATCAATCAGTTTGACAGTACTCAGCTTCATCTGCTACCATTTTCCTGTTATAGTCTCTGCATGTTCTCTTTCCTCTCACCCGTTAACAACTTATCTCTTCAAAATGGAGTGTTGCACTTTGAGTCTGCCTTCTCTTGCACTGAGGTCCCTAAGAATAAATCTTGTCAAAAGTGCAGGATTAGGGGAGCTATCACATCTGTCTGTGACCTTTTTTACTTTCAGATATTGTTATTAAAATCATGGAAACTTTCATAAGTCACGTACCTGCAATATCACTAAACCCTACTGTTCTTGTGTTGCACATCCTTTATTCCAGTGAGGCTACCCTAAGGATGGTAAAAGGGGCCCTCAGGGGGCACCTTTGCTCTCTGAGGGCCTCCTTTGTATGTATGTTCATGCTCATGACACATCCTGTGGTTTTTATGACTGTGCAAAAATATCTTTAAAACCTTTGGAACTAAGGTACATATAGAAGTGAACATCAGACTGTCTTCTCTCCATGTCATTATAGATAGTTTTCACAGTGGTGAAAGAATACAAGCTGGAGCTCCTAAAACTGATTGTTAATCTATTTCTAAATATATTTTGAAATTGTCTTGAAAAGAAAGGGAAAAAAAAAAAAGGTGAAATGACCTAATTTGTAGACAATATAACATTTTTTCTGATAGTCCATATAGAGCAGATAACGAAGACAGGCATAAGTTTCTTACATCACTGTTTGATAAAATAACAGAAGAAGTGCAATGATGAAAAACGTAAAGGTGGTGGAACACATCCTGCAGTCTCTTATCTCTCTCTCTCTGCATATACACAAGCATTACTTCCACAGCATGGGATCACAATTTTATCTTCATTACAATCAATATGCTGTGTTAGTATTGTGGCTTTTAGGAAACATATCAAATTGTTCTGATTTTTTAAATCAGTAATAGCTTTCCAAATAACCCAATCCTTTCAGAAACTGATTATATTTAACTTCAAGAAGAGAGAAAAGAAAAATAATTATTTGCTTGTGGGGCAAGACCAACATTATTTCTTTTGACAGAAATATTTAGGCTTTGTTTTTCTTGGCCATACAGACAGAATAAAACTGATGCTATCTAATTTACTGCTAAAAGGTACTGACATAATGTTATACATCTCTTTATATTGATTCCTTCTGTAAACTTTCCGGACTCTGAATGTTGCATTCCTTCTCTTGCCCTACACTATTAGAACAGACAGAAATATTTTATTTAGATGAAAATTAACAAAGGTCAGGTGGTTTTCTCCTCCCTTCTGCAGTCTCTTGAAGACAAAGCTACTAAAGTCACTGGGTTTGAATGCTGTCTCAGCTCAGGCCAACTGGAATTAAGATGTTTATTTGCAGAACCTGCACAAACTAGAACTGAAGTTCTGTTTTAGTTACTGCTTTGCTGTAACACTCTTTCAAGGAAACGACTGAATATACTTCTCAAATTAGAGAAGGTCTATGCTATGTTTGACATCATTCTAATGTGGTTTTAAAGTAATTTGAATGGTTACACCCTTTGCCCTGAACAAGACCTAGTTGTTGCAGCCATACAGATGCAACCTGCTCTCCACAATGTCTAGAGGTACCAAATGGAAAGCTGAGTATCAGGAACTTGGTGCAGCTCTGACATACATTTCCCAGTGGCATCTATTCCTGCTGCTCTTGACATGCAGTTTTTTGCTGCATTTGTTTTACAATACACAATAAAATTTACTGTGCTGGCAAATAAAGGTATTTGAATGATTTGTACTTTGGGTGAAATCTGTCCTTCTATTTCTGTCAGAGCACATAAGAAAGGGTCTTCAGAGACTAATAAACTGGAACTTGACAATTTTCTGCTGGATGTCATAAAATTATATTTTGTTGATCAGTCTTCCTATCAGTATAGAATAAATCCTCATTTTCTATCTAATTGTGTATTAATAATTGAAGAAGACTTCTATAATACTTTTTGTGTCCCTTCAATAATTTGTATCTGATGGTACCATTTTCCCCTAATATTCTACAAAAGCTTGGCATTTTTCGATCTCAGTCTTTCATTTTTTCTTAGTTCGTTGTGCTTTCTTTGCGCTATGGGAACCCTCTTCATTAATCTTCTAAATGTACCATGTGCTGTGCTGTTCCTTTAAAACTTCAGTGACAGTCATGAAAAAATCACAAGAGGAAAAGAGTTCTAGAGATATCGGGAGAGGGGTATGTAGGTTGTGGCTTTTCAAAATATTTTCCTTATTCATAATAACATCTTGTTTGTAACAGTAAAAATAATCTCTTTGTGTAATTCTATGTTTTAATTTTTACTAGTGTCTGTCAGTGATACTTACTGGTTAAGCACCTATTAGAAGGTAGAAAACAGGCATTGGAAAAAGAATTGCCTAAGACACAGAACCAGTGTTAGAGATTTATGGTACCTATGGTGCCTTGCTAGAGGGGGTGAAAAACTGTAAAAATGGGTTTTTTGCAATCCCAAGAATTCAGAAAATTATGAATATAAAAAAATCAAATATGGGACTGAATGAAATTTGAATTTAAGATGATCAGAGATATAAACCATCAAAGGAATGGTTTCCCTCTAATTAGGTTCTAGGAAACAAAAAACCTCACTGCAAATCTCTTTGGTCAGTGTTACACCATGACCAGCAATACCTCTGATAATCTGGAATGCAATGATTAATGTACAATTCAAGAGGTGTCAAAGAACTAAGAGGCATTTTAATATATCAGTGCCTTTTTGGCTCAAATGATTTATTCCATTCTCAATGAATGCCTTAAGCTATCACAACTGAATGTCTGGCCCTTTTTTTTTTAGGAGAAATGCTGAAATAAATTTAAATAAAAATGCAGGTATAAAAAGAGAATGTGGGTTAGCTCTGTTTCAGTTCAGACAATAATAGTGTCTTTAAAGGGAAAGAGATCATCTTGACCACTAATTTCTTGTACCATAATCTACATGGTCAGAAATTATAATGGACTTCATTGACATTGCAGTACACTATTTTACGAATCTGAATTATAATAATCTGAGAGGGTAGCAGTATTTAAAACAGCATGGTCATGTGTATGCAACATAGAAAAATAAAAATTAGAAAGTAAAAAAAAATCCTAACTGCAGAGAAAGTAAGTTGTGATTGTATCCATGCTGGATTCACATGTGAAAACAACCTTGGTAAGGAGAGGTCCTGGCCAGAGCAAATGCAGATGATCTTATAATTAAAGAAACACACAAAAAGGCACATAATACCAGTTCCTAATCATGCTAATCTGTGTACTATTATTATTACTGCCTTAGAAGCTGCAGCATAAAATCTAAGAGATAGAATGGAGGATGTTGGTAAGATCCACAATGAGCATTGCATAAGACTGGCTGTGCAAATAAATTTTCAGATATATTAAACATGTCCTAAAGTTACGAATGGATGTAAGTATGCTATTCTGTTACCAGAACCCACAGCCAGCAGGCATTTCTATGGAATTAGTCAAGGATCTACACTAAGTGAACTAGGAAAAACATCTAAATTATATGATTTAAGTTTGATGATGAAATACGATCGCCCTTGGGTTTGACCAGAGGCACCACACAGCTAAACTAGGCAGAATTCAAACTTCTAAGACAGAAAAAAATATGAGTTTGCTGGTGAAGGAAGATAAGTTTGATAATGAGCTGAACTTCCTGTATACAATTCTATCATTTATCAGTTCTCTGTGTGTTGTATAAACCCATGCCTTCTACATTTCATTGTTTGTTTTAGGAGATTGAGTCTGTTCTGTATACAATGGAGAATGTAAGAAGAATAATTTGCTTCAATGTACCGCAATACTATGATGTTGTTCACAAATATTTGTATATCTGTGTGGTAAAATACATGCAGGCACCCCCAAAAATGCCAAGGTGGTTGAAAGAATTCAAAGGTTTATTCTGAAGTTGAGAATGCTAAAAAGCATACAAAGAGAACCTGCAGTACCAGCAAAGTGATGGGCCTGAGAAACCTATGTCTCCTATTTTCTGCCAGGACTCTTATATTCCATGTCCTCCCCTCTCTCCATGCTCTCTCTGCTGTGCCTGCCTGTAGCATCTGTTCATCTCTCCACATTCCAGAGAGAGAGATTGCATCTTTCTCTGTAATGCAAGAGGTGAAGAGAAAGAAAAGCATCCGACTGTTTTTGAGAAAAGTAATTTAAGGTAGGAAAGACTTCCTAAGCAAAAACTAGCCCTAAGTCCTTGCTACAAATTCTCTTCCAAAAGAGTATCTGCTCTTACAGTATCCATGTCTTGTTCTGCATATGGTAAAAAACATAACCTCTACAAAAATGATGAGGAAAAAAGAGGTGTATGATGTACAAGAATTGCTCATGTATTTAGTTATCTGTAAATTGTAAAAAGGGTGTTATACACACAAATAGCAACATATACACATATTATAGATACAAACACACACATCTATTACAAATATAACATACAATATGTGTAGTCTATCTGATTGCCTGTGTCTTACATGGACATTTTTATCAAGTGTTGAAAATACATGCATATGTTCATCTTCAAGTGAACAGCTGATGTAGCTTACAGAGAGACTCAGCAGAAAAGCACTCAGAGCTGTAGAAATGTGTGGAAATCCATAAGGTGTGTGCTTACAGTAAGGCACAATGCCCCAGTTGCAGGGGTTTCTTTCAAAATGCTGTTATGAAAAGAAAAAAATATTACTCTCTAGCTATTTGATCAGATAGATTCTGGACTCAAAAGAGGTGGAATAAGATTTATGATATTCTTTATGGCATCCTTTCCAATTGTAGTCAGCCAGTTCCCACCCTGTTCCTCAGCCTATTGCCTTGTGTTTCTCCAACATCAGGTCATAAAAGATTTGCTGAATGGGGCAAAAAAATCTCTGGTCAATTCCATGTGTGATAGTTTCATTTTGTCTTCCTTCCTTCATCTACACACTCTGGACAGCACCATCCCGATAGGCAACAAACTGGGTCTGCCACAGGAGAAGGAACACAACTCAGTCACAGGGAACATCTGGAAGGAGGAGAAGTAGATCCAAAGCACAATCCTGTAAAGACTTGTGGGTGACATGCAAGCCAACATGCACACAGGAGGCCTGCTGAAATACAGGGATGGAGAAAATGTCTTGAAAAATGTACAAAAAAACAGTAAATGTTTTCACACTCTCTAAAGTCTGGATGTGGGGTCATTGTAGTGACATAGCAGAGACAGTGAAGAAATGTAGTGAAGCAAATGGTGTTGAGGATTTCCCTAGGAGTGTTTTAGCATTGAGTGCTATCAACTCAGCCATACCTTCTGAAATTAGGTTTCGAACTTCAACACCTGCATGAGTATATGCTGAGCTGGATTTTTTTTGGACTATAGAGACCAAAGAAAGCCTTGATATGCCTATGGTATTGAGACAGCTGTAACATGATTTCAAGTGCCAAGATCTGAGGTCTGACTGAATCAGCTGTGTAGTACTTGCTGGTTTTGCGATGGTTGCAAGATTCAGTGAGCGCTGCATATGTACTGATACTCATGATTCCTTCTCATGATCACATCATATTCTGCCTCAAAATCCCTAACTCGGAGGCCTTGTACCTGTACATTTGTGTCCCAAGATTACACAGAGAGCGGATGGTGCACTGTTCTAGGTCTTACATGTTAGAAGTGTCTAACTTTTTCAGCTTGCATCACCATTTATATTTTTGCAGGTGGGAGGCAGATCCCACATGTCCTGGAATCATTGCCTTGTTGTCTCTCGGACAGGCTTGTAGGTCTAGTCAGGTGGCCACCAATACCATAGCTGAATGGCTGCTATGGTTTAAAATAGCCACTTTCCAGATGGTTATGACATGCTGTCTTGGGTTGAGCTGGCAAAACGCCAACTGCCCAAAGACAGAGTCAGCCTCCGGCTGAGAAAAGGGGGAAAGGGGAAAAAACCCTCTAAAACCAGGTTTATGCTTAAAACTAACTACATGTATTCATACAGAAAAGAGAAAATCAAGAGAAAACTACAA
>JAWWEV010000115.1:55960855-55989604 GCA_035583235.1 Hafferia zeledoni
GGCATCTCATTGGTCAGAGAACCACACACACACTCCAGGTAGCTTCTCTTTGCTTTAAGGGAGAACTCTAAACTGCTCTCCTCAAGGGGTGTACTCCCTGTCACCCCCACAGTTAGTGTTATAAAAATGACAGCAGTAATAGTCAACATAAATAACTTTGTCCCCCATCATTGCAATGGGTACATTGCATTTGCAGCTTTTGGAGATAAGGATTTACAGACTTTATGAAGTCAGTCAGTATAAATAGCTGATTCTGTTAATAGCTATCTTCTGCAGTTCTTAATTTCTTCCCTGACCATGAATGCTTTCCTCCAAAACTTAGAGTACTGGAGTAGAGGAAAAATCGCAAATCCTATTCCTCAGGCTGATAACAGGTGGTGTCATCCATAGAGGATATGTCCTTCAGGTTTCCAGTGACATGACTGGAGGGAAGGGACATTAAAAGAAAAGAAAGAAAAAAAAAATTAATACAAACTGTGGGTAACATATATGCAGTTTATACTAATGCAGAAAGGAGGAAAATTAATACACTGTGTACATACACAAAGCAGACGTAAACAGTCAATCTCTGCCTCCCTTAAGCAGTGATGGATAGTCACTCCTCCGAGAAGCAGTACTCCAGCATGGCAACAGTAGCCATTACAGAGAGAGAGAATACCTCTCTTCCTGATCCTTTTATATCTGGGTTGATGTGATATGGTATGGAATATTTTCCTTGGTCAATATAAATCAGGTGATCTAACTTGTCTCCTGTCCTAGGATATCAGCTAGACTCACTACACGTCCCCTGACACAACTTCAGGCCGTTCAGTCATGTCCTACGACTGGTCACCACAGAAAAGAAATTAGTGCCTGCCCCTCTTCCCCTCACAAGGAAATTTCAGAGTGCAATGAATTCTCCCCTCAGTCTCTTGCAGGCTGAACAGACCAATGACCTCAGCCACTCTTTATACTGCTTCCCCTCAAGGCCTTTCACCATCTTTGTTGCCTTCCTTAATGCTTATGACCTTTTCCCTGGTGAGCCTGTTCCAGTGCCCAACCACCCTCTCAGTGAAGAATCTTTCACAAATGTCCAATTTGAACTTCCCCCTGAAGATGGTATGGGAGACCTAATAACCTACAACTACAAGATTGCATTAGATTGAAAAGATGATGGATCTAGACTCATCCAAATGGATGGCTCATTATGCAAAATGAAGTAACAAGGAACATGGGCCATAAATTGCAGCTTCTGAAGTTGTGTATCCTCCATCCTTTAGACACTTTGAGATTTGTCTAAACAAAGCCTAAGCTGACTTGGCAGCATTGATGAGACTTCTGCTCTGAATGGAAGGCTGGCATAGATGACCTTCAGCATTCCCTTCCAGACAGCAATATTACATGCTGTATTGCTGTATATTTTTTTTGTATGTGGAATGCTGAACCAAGGTCCAGGATTTTGATGTGTTTTGTCCTGACTGTGCTGAGGGTTTTTGGTTTGGTTTGGGGTTTTTCTGTTTGTTTTATTTTGTTGGGTTTTTAATTGGTTGATTGGGTTTGGGTTTGGGTTTTTGAGGGGGCTTGAGAGGTTTTTGTTAGGGGTTTTTTGTTTGTTTTTATTTGGTGGGATGCTTGTGGCTTTTTTCTTTTTATTTTATTTTATAATATAACAAAGCATGTGCAATAAGGTTGCATATTCTTTTCACACTCTGAGTGTTGAGTCATGTCCACTGTTTAACACAAGGCATTGAATAGATTCTGTCACCTTAAATGTAATTAACCTGATGGGATTGTTAGGAAGAGCTATCAGGTCATTTCTGAGTAGTGGAATATAATTGCAAATGTTCTCTTCTCTAGATGAGACAAATGAGATATTTTCATATTATTACTTTCTGGGAAATCAACATAACTACGTGCCTCTCTGAAGTGTCTGTGCACTAATGCATGCAGCACAGGGAAAAACCAGAAGGAATTAGAGATGTGTTTGCCTTTACAGAACTATGATCTCACTGGGATCATAAAGGCATAATAGGATAGCTCACACAGTTGGAGCATTGCAGTGCTTGGGTGTTGGTTCTTCAGGAAGGACTGTCTGGGGTGGCAAAGAGAGGAGTAACTCGGCTTGTGAGAGAGTAGTGACAAAGCATGGAACAGTGGCTTGGGACAGATGGACAACTAGTTGAGGGCTTATGGATCAGGGTTAGCAGGCAGATGAACATGGTGAGTGTCTGCTACAAACTGCATGGTAAGGAAGAAGAAGCAAAGGAAGCCTTTCACAGGCAACTTTTCTTCCGTGGTCTTCAAGGAATACTTCAACCATGGTAATGTCTGTTGGAGAGGCAACAAGACACAGTATGAGCAGGATGTTTCTGGAATGTATGTATGATAACTTCCTGATAAGATGATCAAGGAGCCAGTGAAGGATGGTACTATTTAGGACCTTACACTTACAAATAAGAAGGATTGTTTAGAGATAGGAATGCTGTCGCAGTCTTGGCTGCTGTGACCATAAGATAGTGAGGTTAAGCTCCTGCTCAGGGAGCTGCTTAGAAGAATTAAATGGAACACGGAAAATGGTTTATTTTTAAGGGTCACATCCTTCAGGACAAAAAAATTGTCCATCTGGACATACAGGAAGTCTAGTAGAAGTGGTAGGATGCTTTCATGGATGAGCAAGTCCCTCCTGACAAAACTCAAATGTAAATGGGAAGTATAGAAGATGTGAAAGGGACAGGTGGCCTGGGAGGAATATAGAAAGACAAGGGTGCAAAGATGGGATTAGGAAAGCCTGTCAAGTGATGTGATGAGCAACAGGGAGGGCTGCTACAGGTAAATTGACAGCAAAAGGAAGATTAGAGGAAATATGAGGTTTGGGACAAAAGACCTATTGACAAAGGACATGGAGAAGAGGAAGGTACTCAATACCTTCTTTACCTTGACCTTTACTGGTAGAATTTGCTTTCAGCAATCTCAGCCCCTTGAGCCCCTTGGGAAAATTCTGGACAAAGACTTGTCCTTGGTAGAGGAGGATCAGGTTAGGGAATATTAAAACAAAGCGGACAAACACCAGTCCATGGGCCCTGATGGGATGCATTCATGAGTACTGAGGGAGCTTGCTGGTGTCACTGCGAGGCTAGTCTTGATTATGTTTGAAAGATTGTGGTGACCAGGGGAGATACCTGAGGACTGGAAAAAAGCAAACATCACTTGTATCTTCACAAAGGGAAAGGAGGATCTGGGAAATGACAAGGCAGTCAGTTTCCCCTTGATCCCCAGGAAGGTTATGAAGCAGCTAAACCTGGAAAACATTTGGAAATACATGAAAATTAGGGAAGTAAATGGAAGTAGTTAGCATAGATTAATGAAGAGGAAAACAACAAGCCTGAAAAAAACTTCTATGAAAACATGACTGTCTTGTATGAGAGGAGAGCAGTGGGTACTCTCTATATGGACTTCAGTAAGGCTTTCAACACTGTCTCCCACAATGTCCTCATAGACTAATCAATGAAAAATTTACTAAATAAGTGGGTAATGAAGTGAATTGAAAATTGCAGCTGCACTCAGATGCTTGTGATAAGTGACACAAAGTCCAGTTGCAGACAAGGAACTACTGGTGTGCCCCAAGGCTTGATACAGGGACCAATACTGGTTAACATCTTTGTTAATGTCCTGTGGGAGGGGACAGATAGTATTCACAGCAAATTTTCAGATCACACAAAATTTTGAGGAGTGAATAATGTAAGTTGGTGTATTAATTTGCAGCATATTATAGACTCTGCAGAAACAGGCTGGGTATATTTTCTCTGTAGTGAATGTAAAATTATTTAAGCATCTCTAATAATGGGTATGCATATAGGCAACAACAAAAAATCCCCAACAATATGAGTTCTAACTCTTGCTTGTCTTATGGTCTCTTAATCAAGTAGTTGAAGAATTTTACTATTGCCAACTTGAGCTTTAGGGCTAGCACTGAAGAGCCTGAAGGACAGGATTACATCCAGTAATGGTTATATGTAATTGCTACAGAGGCATTTTGGACTAAATGTCTGAGATGTTTAAGATCCAAAAAGACTATTTTTATGTCATTTGCATGTATTTGACTACACAAAAAGTGGTTCTTAAAACTGGAATGGGCAGGTTAAGACAATTTCCTCAATGCCTCTTGGAAGTGCTCCTGGGGAGAGAACAGGGAAAATATAATTCAGAGCCAATCAGAAGTTCAGCAGTAGCTGCACACATGCTGGGCATCAACCCTTTACACAAATAGTGGCACTTGCACTTTCAATAAATACAGATATGGAAAATAGAAATTAGGGTGTTATGAGAAACTCAGATTTCCATTTGCAGTCTGTATAGTTCTGCTGTTTCAAATAGTCGTTTTAAGTAGTCATTTTGCACTAGGAGATACTGGCCCAGTAAAAAAAGTCACTTAGACTCTGCAAAGTATGCTTTAAAATGCTATATATTATGGCTAACACTATAAAGAAAGAGGAATACAGGTAATCTTACATCCCTTTAAATGCTGGGAACACTGAGTGGTACAGCTTTGAATAGATTTCTGATACATGCTTTGTATACACTGTGCAGACCCTGACCATGGGAAGAATGACTCCATTTACTATAGAAATCTCTTGAATAAGAATAACTCTGTTCATTATTTCTACTGTCAAACAAACAGGATGCTCACAGAAGAAATTCTTGCTGCACTTCTGGATAAAGACAAGAGCAGGAAGGCATTGCAATTGCTGCTGCCCAGTGGGAACAGCCTGTATGCTTCCTTGTGGCAATAAGCCAGCTGATGTGATCCTGTAGCCAAGGGTTTTGTGCAACCCAACACAGGCTTGAAGGCCATGCTGGATGTGCAGCACAGCACAGGACAGGACTGGGTGTACTCAGATCAACTTTTTTTCTGATCATTCTCTTCAGTGTGGGATGGTCTCCAGGTCAGGATCATCATAGTACTAGTTTTTAAGTATTCATCCTAAATTGTTTAGAAAGCACTTAGGAAACTAATTATCTTGATTTTAGTCAAGAAATAGCTATTTCATTGTGCTGACAGAGTATTACTACATTGTGTTGTATTGTGTATAAATTTCCTGGCAAGCTTCTTTTTTTTCCTGTAAAAAGATCACCCAGTCTTTTCTAATGAATGTAGATTTACATTCAATAGTCTTAATTGAATTTTAAAAATGTGTCTTTTTCACAAGAAATGGATAGAAGAAGCAATACATCAAATCCTACAAAATTACCAGATTTCAGAATTAGATTGATATAGCATGGAAAGTTACTCTAATTGCAGCTAGCACTAACACTTTTAATTTTCCAAGTTGTGACATTCATTTAATTTTAGCTATTCTAAAGTAAGGTGTTATTTTGGTATCCTAAATATGCAGAGTCCCATCCTGTATTTGAGTAATTATAAAAAATACAGAAACAAAAATTACTAATAGGAAAAAATCATCCTCTCTGTGAAACATCAAAGATTCTCAGTGATTTTCAAGTCTGTCAAAGAAGTAATTCTGAGGTAAACTTTCAAAGATGCTTTGTATTTCCCATATAAAATATGTATGAAAGAATAAAAAATACCTCTCAGCTAAGTTATATTAGCTTGTCACTATTAATTGCAATAGATATAGTTGTTCTTTGATGGGCTGAGGAAATCACTCCAGCATAAAGACAAAGTCTTTTAAGGGAAATCAGTTCAGATAAGTTCATTTTAGCCCTTTTAAAAGATTTTTCTTAAAATCTGTAAAAAGTCACAAGCAAAGAGATCCAAGCAGGAAACAGAAAGAACTCTGGGCAATCAATAAAGATAACATTTGTAAAACAGCTCTATTCCAAACACAGGACAAAGCAAGGAAAGCCTGTGCAAAGAGAAGCCAAGCTAGAGACACCAAAAGTGAGGCAAATGAGAATCTCAATAGTCACAGTGGGACTTTTTTTCCTTTGTGAAAGGATGGTGCAAAACCTGAGCTGGTTTAAAATAGAGACCTTTCAGAAGCTTGGGAAGCATCCCAGTTGCTGCAGAAATGGAAGTGTTCAAGCTGTGTTAAGCAGGATGGTCACACAGGGTTTTATTTGCAATGAAGGTGATTGCAGAAGTGTTGAAAACAGATGGGAAATAGAAGCTCTAAGGGGTAGAAATGTTGGTATGTATTGAGCAGGAAGGGGTACTGATTGTTTAAAAATAGAAGTCACTGTGAAGAGTTGAGAGTTTACTTCAGGCCATCTTACAGATTTGTCAGTTTTGAGCCTGCAGCTTGCTTCAAAGAAATTACTGTCTTGTACAGAAGGTAGTGATGGAAGTATTACTCTTTGGCTTTTTGATATTGCCTGAGATGGAGCAAAAGAATTGGTTAGTGAAATATTCAAGGCCTTAATTATATTATTGTGCTTTGGTATTTTTTTTCATGCCTATGCCGTACTGGTTTGTGATAGATGAGAAGTGTTTGGATGTGGAGATACTGTCTTGACTGGAATAGTTAATCTGTTCTGCAGCATCCAGACTGCTAGCACCCACTTTGGAAAGGTATGAGAGGATGCTGGTGACTAGGTTTAATCAAACATTTCACAGTGGATGCCTTAGCTCTGGGAGCAGTCCTTCACCAGAGGTACCATTCTGCTTTATTAAACACATGAACAGACTCCTTGAGTGAGTGGCCCTGGCCATCTTTTGACAGTTGCTTAGCTGGCAGGCAGATGGTAATGTGTCATTGGGCCTTAAGATGGCAAAGGTAAGAGCATCATGGAATTATGCAAGAGTTATGCATTTGACTTCGGTTGAGAAAACTGAGTGTTCACTCTCAATTATTTATTATTTGCCATGTTTCTTAATCCAGGGACCAGATTTCCTTCAGAAAGCTAGAGAACATGAGAGTATTATTTATACAGCCATAGTTAAAGGTAATGGTTTACAAAGTTGTTCAATAAACTCAAAACTTCCACAGGAAGTTCCTTATAGAAGACACAGGCATAAGATTACTTTTTCAGGCTTCTGCAGTTGTCGCTCTTTAAACAAGCCCTTTCTCATATATACAGGAAGCCTGAAGATCTGCAGCACATCAACATTAAAAAAAATAACGAAGCTGACTGCTTGCAAAGGTAAAAAGAAAAATCCTAGCATTCCAGTATTCTTTGGATCCCCAGTGAGATGAATCACACCCATTCTTCACTTTTAAAGATGTACATCATGGACAACAATAACAAAAAACCCTTGAAACCAATTCTTTTATCACCTGAAGCATATTTTTTTTCATTTATGCATTGCAATAAAAACAAGAGAAAGTGCCAGAGATCACACCTTTGTCATGTGTAAGGAAAGATCAAGAGCAAGGTACTGATCCTTTTGTCTTTCTCCCAGGCTGAAATTTCCTAACTTCAGTATAGTGTGCAGAAAGCGGTTCTTTTCAGGTTACAAAATAGACATCTTTGTTATATGAATCAAATTAAATAACCACATTGGCAACCCACTTTTTCTTAGCAGAAAGTAATGAATCTAAGGAGAAAGCTCATGATTAATCAACCAGAAGAGTTTGAAAGAATGGCTGTTGGGGAAACCAAATAGCAATTTCAGAGATCTGAGGTCATTTCAAGTCTGACATTTTTTGGTCTATGGCTATGTCTGCATTGGCAGGTATTATAGTGGAAGGGAGAGTGTAAAACAAAACAGTTTGTTATGAGTGCTGAGTCACAACTCTGATTTTGTATTGGATTTGTTTTTCCTATATTTGAGCTTTCATCCCCTGTTTTAATTCTAACCACATCCCATGTATTAACTGTCCATTAACAGCTGGAGAACATTAGTAGTGTTCTTAGAGAACATCTTACCATCTCACCCAAAAGAAATACAGTTCATACTGTCTATGACTCACTTCATGAAGTGAGTCAAAGAATTGTAATGCAAGTGGACCTATTGACTTCTGCAGAGAGGAGTCACTTCCTCCCTTCCCCTCCATAGATTAACTGCTACACAGCTCAACCCTTCCATCAGCTGCAGCAACCACAGTAATGAGCAACGATGGTAGAAACTGAGTGTGATATTCAGTTTGGAAGAGCCCATGTAATTTCTTCAAACACTGGATGGTGTGTAGGTCATTGTCCACAACCTGCTGCCTTAGGCATTTCCTCCCTATCCTGTTCTTCAAGCCAAGCTTCTTATATAATTGACTTATTTTTATAACTCAGGGTGAATAACTGTAATTCTTAACTCAGTACTGCTGTGGCTGAACTGATAGGAAATGCAATAATCCATATAATTTATAGCATTCTGTATCACTTTATGAGGGTTTTCCTGTCTTCTCCACCATTATAAAATCAACAGTCTTGCAGTGATTGTCTTTTGCAAAGGGCAAAAGCCATCCTTTCATAGCTGAGGCAATTTCCTGTTTTATTATAACCTCCAGTCATCATTTTCACCATTAAACTGCTTCTTATGGTTTTAAATGTTCAAATTTATCAGTACTGATTACTCAAAATTCAAATTTTCTAAACTTTCACAGATCAAATATTGAGTGACTAGGTTTTGTTTTATATTAATTTGAATCAAAATCTTCATTAAAATATTTGGTCAACATTCCAGTTACCTTTTAAGTTTAAACTTCAGTGTACCTCCAAACATTTTGTTCTCTGTGCATGTAAGATTATCCCAATGAAAACTTGCTGACAGAATTTTTTTTTAGTGTGACTGAAGCATTAAGATGGTCCATTTAAAAGTGCACTTGAATTTAAAGAACAATATCTAGTCAAATGGGGTTCAGAGAAATTTCCATAAACAGCCTGTTTAGTAAGATAAATAATGTGTTTGCAGTTGGGTCTGTATTTTGCAGTCCCACTCTTGGTTCTGCACTGTTCCAGTGACCAAACACCCTCTGGGTGAAGAACCTTTTTCTAATATCCAAACTAAACCTCGCCTGACACAACCTCAGGCCATTGCCATGGATTCTATCACTGGTCACCACAGAGTTCCTACTAACTTCATTCATAGAGAGATTTCTACTACCTTCATTTGATAGCACCTAGTTCATTGAAATATACAAAATATAGACATGCCATGCATTATTTTATGCACCTTTACATATTTGTGTTCACATTTCATGGCCTCAGATAGAAAGATGGAGACCTGAAGGCTGAAAGGAAATCATTCTTGTTTAACATAAATTCTTTGTCCAGGCTTATTGTCCCTTCACAGCTCAGTTAAAAATAGTTTTCCCCAAAATATTAATAATTTTTGTGGGTTTTTTCTCATCTAGTTTTTTAGGCAAGAATGACAAAAGGCCAAAAAGGGACTATAATAACCATAACTGTATACAAGGCTATCAGTCTTGCCTCTTATTTCACTGTATTTGTTGCTCGAAAAATACCAGACTGAAATAGCGAAATTACTGTAGAAAATCATTAGCTTTGTTTGTATTTGCCAGGCCTATTTTTCCTGATTAATCAGCCCAAAACACTTATCAGCTAATTGTTTTAAAATGAGTCACTTCACCATTCTCTTGCCAGATACAGAACCGAAAAGAGTGATGAAGGATGGTGCTCAACACTAATGCATTTCACAAATGATATATAGCCTGATTAAATGGCTTATCATGGTTGACTGTTCTTAGTTGCTGTTGCATGTGCTAAAGTTCGTCTTTTTGAGAAGAAACACATTTTTTCTGTGGGTACATGTGTAGGAAGGTAAGCAAATGAATGTACAAGTACAGAATCTGGGTGAAGATTTCCTGTGTCCCAGTAAAGGTTTTGACCGAGCAGATGATTTCACTGCCCTTCATCCCCAGGAGTCAGAGCTTCTGGTGTGCAGAAGCATCATTTACTTTGATATGCAAGCAAACCATTGTTTTGTATGTGAACGGGAGATGGAATTGGCATGTTGTGGAAAGTGATACAATCATGTACATAGAGGATGTCTCCCAGTCTCTGCAGAATCGGAGAAACAAATATCTGATCTTTAACTATATTAAATCTAAACTTCATAAATTCAGGGACCACTAGAGTGGCAGAGAGCCAGGGACTTCCAGGACCAGTGATGTTGTGCAAGTCTCAATAGCACCAGAGTACCTTGAAATACAGAGGCTTGGTAACTAAGAAGACAATCATTCAACCATAGAAGTGAATACTGCATCTCAAAATGAATACTTGAAAATCAGACAGATAACGTGGGCTGAAATTAACCTCTTTTTCAGGCTCTCCATTAGGTCTCTTCATCACTGCTTTGGCAGAGTCCTGTTCAGCAGCACTGCAGTTCCAACCTGCAGCTGTGTCGCCAGCCTGGGGAGCTGCTCCTCTCACACTGCTGATGCTTTAAGGCCACATAGGTTCATTGCTGTTTTCTCCTTCCTCTTGTTTAGTGTTGCATCTCACTGCTTTGTCACTCGTCCCTACATCCCCTTCCTTTCACTAATTCAGGATGTTTTGATTTATAACTAATCAATGTCCTCAATGTTTGAGGACTCTGCTTTTAAATCTCCTCCCTTTTGTGCACTTGGGCTTTCGGGAAAATAACAAGAAGTAATAATAATAGTTGTACTCATTATTATGAATACAACGTGTCCTTCAGAGATCTCCAAATTGACACTTGTTTTATTCCTTCATTCCTTCATTTGTTCATCCTATGAAACTTGAGCAGGAAATCTGATCATCTAATTTCTGATCTTTAATTTCTAAGACAGCTAGTATATTTTATAAATCATACATCATGAGAAGAATACACTGTATATGGCTCATATCATTTCACATCCACTGGATCACTGTCAGGTCTTCTGGGAGACTTAGAGGGGCAATAGCACAAATTATAGTCTTCCAGTGTAGAGTACTTTTTCTGAATAATCTTTTATCTCTTCTGTCCTTCTCTTCATTTTCCATCAGTTTTAGAGCTGTTTTAGCAACTAAAAAAATGAGAAAAGATGTTTTTGTTTATCATATCTAAATCTTACATGAAAACACTATCTTTTTGTAAGTGAGGCATAAGCATCAGTTCTAATTGACAAAACAAATTAAAATTCTCAATTAGAAAATTTCCACAATGTTGTTTTCCAGAAGCTAGAGTACACAGTGCAAAGGGCCATTTGGTGTGTTGAGTGTTTTCTGTTCATTTCCCAGGAGGATTGCCAATGAGCATCTGTTAAAGATATGATGCTCTTGAAGGTAGCCTGAAATTGGTGATTAGCAATATTCCCTCACTCCAATAATAATAATCTTTTTAATGAACTTCCATGTTAAATGGCTGAACCTTCATCTGGAAAAATATTTGTGTAACGTATTGTGACTTTATATTCAGTAAAATGTCAGGTTTTGGCCTTATTTCTAGTTCAACATCTAATTCAAAATTTCCCTCAACCACTGTATATGAGACTCCATTTGAACCTCATGGTAAACAGGTCACTTGCAGTGATGCTGTCCTCAACAACATTCGTTTCTCTAGAGAGACATGGATTTGATGGATGGACCACTCAATGGGTAAGGAATGGACTGGATGGTCACACTCAAAAAGGTTTAGTCAATGGCTCGATGTCCAGGTGAAGGCCAAGGATGAGTAGTGTTCCTCAGGGGTTAGTATTGGGACCACCATTTCTTAACATCTTTGTTAGCAACATGGATAGTGGGATTGAATGCATGCTCAATAAGTATGTGAACAACACCAAGCTGCAGATGCAGTCAACGTGCTGGATGGTGGGAAGAGGCATCCTGTCAGGGGAGAGAGGCAGGAGAGGTACACCCTTGCAAACATTATGTGGATTAAGAACAGCCCTGAGAAGAAGGACTTGGGGGTGTTTTTGGTTGAGAAGAAGCCCAACACATGCTGGCAATGTGGGCTTGCAGCCCAGAAAGCCAGCTATGTCCTGGGCTGCATCAAAAGAAAAGTGGCCAGCAGGTCGAGGGAGGGAATTCTCCCCCTCTACTCTGCTCTTGTGAGACTCCATCTGGAGTACTGCTTCCATTTCTGTGATCCCTAGCATAAGAAGGACATGGACCTGGTGGAGCAAGTCCAGAGGAGGGCCACAAGGATGGTCATATGTCTTGAGCACTTCTATGAAGACACACTGAGAGAGTTGGGGTTGTTTAGCCTTGACTCCAGGGATATCTTATAATGCCTTCCAGTAGCTAGACAGGCCTACAGTAAACCCAGAGAGATACTTTTTGCAAGGGCAAAGTGTAGTGTAGTAGTGATAGGACAAGGAGTGATGGTTTTAAATTGAAAGAGGGTAGATTTAGATTGGATATTAGGAAGAAAGTCTTTACTTATGAAGGTGGTGAGGAACAGGTTGCCCAGAGAAGCAGGGGATGCCCCATTCCTGGAAATGTTCCTGGCCTGGTTGGATGGGGCTTTGAGACATCTGGTCTACTGGAAGATATCCCTGCCCCATGCAATGGGAGTTGAAAATTATGGTCTTTAAGATTCCTTCCAACCAAAAGCATACTATGATTCTATGATTTCCATGAGAAGAAAACATGGGGAAACGGACCATAAAACAGCAGTTCAATGATCGAGACAGATAACTGAGCTAGACTGAAATGGTACCAGCAATCTAAAGCATTTGATACATTACAGTTCCTTGTAGTTTAGACACAGCTATTTTATACAAGAGGACAAATGATGCTTCCTAATATGCTGCATCCTCTGCTCAGTGAACAATTGCAGGCAAACTCAGTCTGACAGATTTTTCTTCTCACACTAGAATTTTAGTGTCAAAGGAAGACTGAGGCTTTCTGTGAACAATTTGCATTTCCTCAATCATCATGAAACACAGTACCAGCTCCTTTCTTCTATTCCCCTTTTAAGGTCCCTCTAAGAAATTTCTGAGGTGCTCAATATACCAAGAAAAAGGGAATAGATTTTATATGCTATTTCTGTAATACTAAGTCTGGAGCTCAACAGTCTGATGACTCATTTTCTAATATTTTATAATTGGTTTGACTAATGGAGAGAGGCCAATTTAAAAAACTATACTTTTATCCTATGTTGTCCTGTCTAGACAACAAGCATATTTTTTCCTCACTAAAACTTTAATTTCTGAGTTCTTCGGAGAGATGATGCATGGGGCTCTTGTCAGCAGAAAAACAGTGTTGGCTTATTGTGAAAGAATGTGACATTTGCTGCAGCCTGAAAAGAAGTGAGACACATTTGCCTTCTCACATTCACTGTATGGGAAAACTGCAGGAGGAAATCCCTCTAGGGGTAGTGCAAATCACTGTTTGAAATGATTGAACTGGACCAAAAGGATCCACCTGACTTCCTAGAAATTGATTAATTGTTGAACTGAATCTGTGAAATCCCTATACACAGACTTCAGGTTCTCCTAAACCTATTAGCCCATGACATGTCATGGTGTAGTAAAGAACTGACAGGAATAAAAACTGAGTCCACTGACATTCTTGATGTTCCTTTCAAATAAGAGAAGTAATTCTTCAGGCTTCATTTGAATCTTTGATCTTTTTAGAACAATTGAATGAAAAACATTGGAGCCTGGCTGAATTTCAGCTATAACAGCATTTCCTGAAAAAAAAAAAAACAATCTCTAAGTCTTTCCTAGTCCTATGCAATTTTCTGGTTTGGTCTTGCCTCTTTCTCTGAAGGCTGCCTCTGAGAAAAAAAAAAACAACCCAAACAAACCACAAACAACCTGTCTCAGTGTAAAAAGAAACCAAGATTTCTATCAAGGAAAGTGAGGACTCCTTCTGGAATGGGAAGGGGCCTCTCTCTCCTCAAACTATCACAATCTTTGAAATTAAGAGATGTTAACCAGAAAACGTAGAGAAGAAGACAACAGTTCTTTACTACAAATATATATTTGTATTAACCAAAACCAGAACAGGACAAATAGCAACAGCGTAACCAAACCTTTCAAACTAATTGTCCCATCTCTGCCCCTTCAGCAGCCAGCAGGAGGCACTGTTGGCACTGGGAGAGAGAGCTGCAGTGATGCACTCCCGGCCACCAGAGGCACTGTCGGGATCCGGTGAGGCAAAGCCACATATAGGGAGGTCACAATTCCACAGCTCACATGGGAATGGCAGCCACAGGGCCTGGCGGAAACCTTTGCCTTGGGCAGTGCCAGGACCTTCTCACCGTTTTTTGTCCGAAAGCGTTGGGGGTGGTTATCAACAGCTCTGCGAATGGCACCAGCCCCTCAATGAGTCCGTACGAATCCAGACAGTGGCGATTGGCCTCTAAGGAGAATGGCACAGGATACGTGGAGTTGGAGGCGAGCCAGGACCGCCCTCCCACAGATGCCACTAACATAGCAAGTGGTGGCTGGGCCCCCAAGCAGGCAGAGAACAAAGATATACCAGCAGAAAAATGAGCACTGGGAAGCCTCTTTCTCACCATCTCCCAAGCCAGAGAAAAGAGTGAGGTACTCCCCCCTAAAAAAAAAAAGAAAACACCTTCCCCCATCCTCTCCCCAGCCGTCATGTTGGAATGCAGAGCTATTAGCTATCCCTTTGTTTAGGCTTTAGACAGTTAGCTGGCTCCAGGAGCAGGTAGTCAGAGAGCTGGGTTCCCAACCCCCAAAACAATGTGTTGGCAAGGGACAAAAAAAAAAAAAAAAAAGATTTTGAAACTATAACACAACCCCACCACCAGTAAAAGAAAATTACATTCAAACCTCCTAATTCCTGCAGACAGATTCTTTATTCTCTGTAAGCATTCCATTACCATATCTTCTCCCAATAGAAAGAGCTAGGCCAATGTATTTTGATTGCATCTTTCTTTAATTAACAGGTACTCCTTTCCTTTGTCTCTTCCATTTCAAAACAAGAGGCATAATTTTTAGACTAAGCTCTAGGGATCAATAGTACACTTTTCATTTTTCAGACTTGGGCCTGGAAACAATAATTTATTAGTATATTCCCCTTCAATCGAAGTTTTTCTTCATTTTAATGTGTCCTAATAACATGAGAGACAAGGGACACTTTTCAGAGAGTTCAAAGCAATGTTTTCATCTGATTAAATGCATATTTAAGCAGTGACTTACAGATGTTCCATATGGAATAAAACTTCCTTCTATTAGATGTTCTGATATTAAGGCTCAGGTTCATTAGCCAAAGCTGTAAAGTAAATTATAATATTTTAAACCAGCAATGAACACTGAAATCTTATGGCTATGCATACTGCTCAAATAAAATAGAGAGCCCCTTCTGTCCAGATATTCAGATAGCTAATTCATGGGGCACCCAGACAGGCAATTATCTGTGCTAATGCACATGAAACTACATCAAGGTGTGCAAGTCATCAACATAAGCTAAAATAAATACTTACAGGCAGCTCGAGGTAGAAAAATTTTAAAGACATGAACTACCAAGACAGCTCACAGGGTGCTGGAAGCCTGTTCATTCATATTGAGCTATAATTTCTATGCAGACAGTAGCTGCTTGCCAAATTGCTATACTCCACATCACAAGCAGTTGCTTTACCAACGCTAACTCCCAGTGGATTAGTAAGATATAAGGGCATCTTTCAGAGTGTAATAATAACCTGCGTCTAGACAAGTAAGACTTTCAGCATCTGGATATGAGGTCAGCAGAGCAAGACCCTTCACACAGCTCCATGGTGATGGTTTTCTGGAGTCACTGACAGTCCTCTCACATTTGCATGTGGAAATAGCTACGTGACAGTATGCCATTTGGTGACTGACAGCTGTCAGTGGTTGTGTCCACTCCCCAATATCTGTGCATAAACCCCTGCTCTGTCCTTATCCAGACTGTCAGCTGCCAGTTGAAAACATGGCTTCTGCTCAATAAAGATACAGGACCACCACTGTGATATGAAAAAAACCCTCAAACAGACAATTGCAAAACCTGAACTGCCTATAATGCTGTTGTTGAAAAGCATTAAGCAAACATGCCTTAAATTGTTGCAGTCCCAAAGATGTAAAGAATGTAGAGCTCCCTTAATGTGTCCTGCTACTCCCATCATCCACAATTTTATTACAGAATGAAAATTAATGCCTTCTCATAGTCAGGTGACTCCTGGGGGCTGCAGTCCTCAAAGTAGTGTGTTTCTTTTATAAAACGGCAGAAACTGTAAGTATGCTGGGCAAAAGAATTAGACTCTCATATGGTAGGGGCCTGTCATGTCTCCCATGGCTGGCCGGTCAAGGGAAAGAGCAGCCCATTTTGCTGCAAGAATGAAAATCTGAGACTCTTCTTCATCAAGCCACAGATTTCTGCCAACACAAGCACCTTAAAGGCTCTCCCAGCATCAATATGGGCCACTGAGCACACTGAACATGTCAGCCTGACTAAGTTCAGCTGTCAGACAGTTTTCTCCATCTTTACCTTCTGCATTTTCTTCTTGCAACTTTTGTTAACCACTTGATAATAGTGTAAAACCTGCACTGCTCTTGTCAGAATTTCTTTTCCCCCTTCTGTTAAATAAGAAATGAAAGTGAGAGCTGTATGACTCCAACACAGTTATTAAACCAAGACTAGAGAGACGAACAACATCAGTCTTCAGAAGAAGTTTTTGGGGACACAGGGAATGGATGATGGATACATAATAATCATACCTGCTGATAACAGATTTGTGGACTTTGTGCATAGCTGGAAGCTGTTTGTAGCTGCTTTTTTGGCACAACTGGAGCCCTTATTTAGCAAGAAGCATACACATTACAATCATAATAGCCCACATTAACCCCATCAACCAGTCTGGCTAACATCTGGCATGATGAGGAGGGATGATTGCTCTTCAGAGTTGTACAGTTCTCTCTTGTGGTAGCTGCTCTGGAGCAAAGCACAGAAGAAAACTGCTGCTTTTGTAACAATAATTTTTTCCCAAGACTTCTAACAAATCCAAAACAGATCTAACTTCAAAAGTACATTCAGGCTGGAGCAGAGTACAGGTTTTCCCCACAAACATTACAGCTAGATTTTCAATGTAAAGTTATATTTATGTTTTAAATATGCCCTGTTGCTTGGTATTTGCAAAAAAAATAAACTAAAGTCTTCATTAACCTCTGTTCAGAAGCTTTTGCTGCTCGACTTATATAAAAGAAGTCAATTTGAACATTTCTAATCTTTCATTTTCCTGGTGTTATATCCCATGAATGCTTTCTGTGCTTGGTCACTGACATTATATGATTTTTATGGTACTTGATTTTATCTAACAGCATATCATTATATTAACATTCTCTTCAAATTTATGAAGAAAAGAGATAAAAGTCACTCTTTTTAAATTTAAATCACATTTTGCATAAATATTTTTATTTTATAGCTCAAAATAATAATTACTTAACTGAATCTTGGAAAATTTTATAAAGAAATTGATTACTGTTTTTTAATAAAGTCATTGAAATGTTTGAAATTTGTCTCCACAGAGATGATAATAATATAACCTGTCTGCTGGTTTGTGAGAGACAATAAAAAGATAATTTAATTGAAGTTGGACCACAGATTTATAAAGCAGAAGTAATTTCAGAAGAAATTAGGCCTAGCAGGAACTTTTCAGGGGAAAACATTCATTTCACCGGAAAGTATCATTTTATGAAAACCAGTACCTGTAACAAGAAAGGAAAATCAGCATACTTTTCGCATCAATATTTTTGCAGGGCTTCATCTTGCTAACACATCTGTCTTGTATTTCAATTCAAGTTATTTAAGTGTAAATGAATTATGTTTTATTCATATTTAATTGTAATGGAAATCTTTAAAAGTGAAAATTGAAACAATGGTTTATTATTCCCTGAAAAATTTCTTTTTGACCTATTTTCTCATTTGTCTGATTTGGTTTTGGTTTAGACTGATTTTTATGATAAATGGATTGGATTTATATTCTATGAATTAGCATAAGCACTTGCAGAACACTTTAAAAATAATGAATGTAATGCTATACTGAAAATGATGATTATATAAGGAATCTGAATGAAATACTAGCTGCTTTTTTCTTTGTAAGTAAGTGTACTCTTATAACAATCCTTTCTTATTCTCAAAGGAAGATGCCTATGGGAGGTATGAAATACAAATATCTGTTTAAATGTAGTTGGTCTTTGGTGAGAATCCGAGGCAACTGCACATAAAATGATTTACTGGGTCAAGATGAAATTGAAGAAAATCAGAGTATTCCTTATGTAATCTTTTTACAATTCTCAGTAAACATCATAAGGTCAATTCAGTAATCTACTTACTCCTTAGCATCTCTGATTTGATTTCCCTCTGAAGCAATGTTCTGGACACTGAGGACCAAAGAGCAACTGAATGATTCTGTGGAACTGAGGAATCTCTTCCTTTCCCAAGAAATCTATTTAGAACATATTGAAAAATAAAACAGGCTTCTCTGTAATATCTTTGTGATGTGCATGTGGAAGGTCTGTATGGGTTATGAGGTATTACAGAAATTACTCAGTTTCCAAAAGTGTTTAATATCAAGCTAGATCCTTTCTCATGTACTGTCAGTGTAAGAGGCAGCAGAAGAGAAATATAGGTAGTATTTGCCTTTAGAGAAGGCCTCAGTTGTCTAGAAGGATATATGGCTTAGAAATCAACTCATCTTCATATTGAAAAAAAATGATATTCACCAACCCACTCTTTGATCAACCATACTGTGTTTGGTCCTGTTCTTACAGGATCTTGTTCATCAAAGGACACCTTGAAACAAATCACTTGAGAAGGGTTAAGGGATGAAGCCCTTCAGTTTACAGCTGGGCAAAAAATCCAAAAGAGATCTTCTGTGATACCATGGATGTGTGTGTTTGCGTGTGTCTGTATCTAAGTGTGTGCGTGTGTGTACGCACAGCAAACATACGCTTCTTTCCAACGCAAGGCTAGTACAAAATCATACGCCACACAACATATAATGAATATAAAGAACAATGAATATGTACCTCATCTTGTCAGAAAATTAAGTACAGCAAATAAATTGCAGAATTGGACTTGGAGGAAACATTCTCTTAATTTCCAACTCTGTAGTGTGTAACTATGAGAACTATATTAAAAGCTTACTGGTCTACATTCCAGTTTACTTCTAGATAATTCTTGCCTGTCTCTTATCCTCCATTTGTATCTGTACTGTATCCAAAGCCTAAATCTACCTCTCCTATCTGAATATTCCTTGTGTATTTTGCAAGGAAATGACTTCAGCAATTAGCTGCATGAGTAGGTTTGCACTCTGGCAGAGATATCCATGGGACTGCACTTTGAAAAATTCCACGTTTCCAATCTTTACCTGCTCTGGACAACACCCAATCTGCTGTTTCTTGTACAGAAGGGAAATGCAAAGCTTTTAGCATCTTAACTACTTGCTTAAAAGAAAAGGAATTGCTCTGTGCAAAAGTTTAGATTTTCATGCAGCAACAATTGCTGCCATTTACAGTACATAATAAAGAATTAAAAAGGCAAAAATATTATATTGAAGAGAAATGTAGTTTTCTCATGGTAAATTAATTTTCCATGTTCCACTGATTACTCAAGAATAAAAGATGGGAAAATGTCTGGATTGTACAATTGAATCACTTAAAATAATGAACACAACTGAAGAAACCCTCCCCTTTTCCATTCTTATGCAGTAAGTGAGAGGCTCAGCTTTTGACTGAATTCTTGGAAATGCCACCACATCTGTAAGAATTGTTAAAATTGAGTTTCATGATCACTTTGGATTCACTCTGCGTGTATAAATGAACTGCCTCATAAATATAGAGTAACTCCTGTCTTCATCACACATATCACTTCTCTTAATTCAAAAGCTGTCACTGCACAAGAACTCACTGTGATTTATGCATTTTATTTTCCTTATAATACAGATTGAAAACCTTTCCTGAAGTAATTTCTAGCTGAATTCTAGATGAGTAATTATTAAACTAAGAATATTGTCAGTGTTGATGTGTAGCCAAGGGAATCCTTACCAGATGAAGGAGAACAGCATATGATAGATAATTTTACCTTTCTTGTAAAGATGTTTCAGCAGATAAATAGTATATAGAGTTCTAGATATGTTTTTGGCAGCTTCCCTCATCAGAGATTATTGAACAAATCAAAATGTTATAGAAAAATTAAATGATCATTTTTGTAGATTCATGATTTTTGAAAGGATGGGAAAGGAAGAGCAAAAGGTCAAGTTTATCAATAAAGAGAAGTTGTTAAAACTTCAGAGAGATGTATGCTTTTCAATCAAATCTAAAAGCATGTAGATAGTGAGAGGACAAAACTTACTCTTAGTATTTGAAAATATTGCAACTTTCAAGGAGTGAACACCATGCTGAGTGGTCTGACAATAAAATGATAGAAACCATGTAGTACACTAGAGAATAATGTAAATGGGAAAAATCAGTCCTAACTAAGCATAAACAATAATGACACTAAAATAACTCTTCTATCAAGGAAGAGTTGGTCAGGGCCCATAGTTCTATGAGAATGTTAAGAGAACCCTCACTTTATGCTAAAGAAACAGCCAACAGAGTAATATGAACTATGTGAAAGAGACTAAAGTCAAAACATCACTGTGCAATTGGGAGTGTCTGTGATTCAACTGGATACACTTGATATTCTCTGCCTAAACGAGGCTATGGCAAAATAGGAAAGCCACACAGTAGGACAGCAAGTAAATAACTTCTAAACTTATGAGGAGACTATTTTCATTAAGAACTCTTCAAACTAGTAGAAGACCCTACATCTCAAGCAAGAAACAACAGGAGTCCTTGAAGCAAGAAGAGAACACTGAGGAGGTGATGGGAATACTTTTGCACTGTTTCTGAAAATAATAGGAGTGAGGGGTACCACAGCAGGCTTACAGGGAATGACAGGAAATAGTTACATATAATTTATATAGCTCTTGAGAAATCTTTTACTTTAGGATGCTTTGGTAGATCAATGTATAAAGAGATCCAAATAAAATTGAAGGCATTTCATGGAGCATAGTAGGTCTGTATTTCAAGGCAGTGATCTGGATACAGTTTCCATGGCAGAAAGTTTTGCTTCCTACTGGTCTTTAATCATGTATTTTCTACAGGCATCCACTTCGCTGTCACAAATGACAAGATGCAGTCTATGACTGACTTCTTGTTAGGGGATTTTCTACTTCTGCATACTATCATAAAGGGCAGCAAACATTCCAGTCAAGTTTTAAATGCACAGTGTAATAGCTTGCTATTGCTTAGCTGCTCTGTAAGATTAACTCTAGCAAAGGCACAGACACATATTAGGTGTGAAAGGATGCATCACATACTGATATAGCTGCTCATTAGTGTCAGCAAGAACAGAGTATGAAATAGTTGAGTTCAAGAAAAGCTTTCTTTATCTTTACTGCAAATAATTCATACCGTCACAGAAAACTTAGGAAAATGACAGCACAGAAACAGTCTACTCTCTAACATTTGCCCATCAATCTTATGAAATACTGTGTGTAACAGAAGCAAGGCAAGGGGAATTTGTGCTTTAAAAGATTTTAATAGAAAAGACACACATATATTGAGGTACTCAGATATCTTTTTTATTTCTTCCTTCTGTCCTTACTCAGGCATCTCTGATTTTAAAAAAATACATGTTTCTTTTTCGACTCAGATGCTGAGAGTTTTTTTCTCTGGCAATAGGAAACAGCTATCAGGTTAGGTCAGAAGGGGTTATTAGACAAATAAAAGTATTCCCAATATCACAGCTATTTATGAGAAAGCATATGCTGTTAACAGTAAAACACTTCTGTAAAAACAAATCCTTTTTAGCTTGGGCAACCTTATGCCTCAAAGGACACCCAACTAAGCATATTTGGATGAAAGGGATACTGAATGTGCTCTGCTGATGTTTGCTTTAAGGAGTCTGTGGGAGCAGTTCATGGTAAGCAGAAACATTGCTCCAGATGTTGGCTGAGAACAAAGGTAGATCTGCACTTTCAGCAGTGTATGAAAAATGAATGGCTCTCAGAGTGATCTGCAGGGGCGCTTTTAGGCAGAACACGTAAAGTATACTGCAAGATAAATAATTCTTCCAAAAATTATTTCAAGCCTGTAAAAGTTCAAAACAAGTGCTGAAATGGCTTTGAGAAAGATTTAGATGTGAATGTCATACCCTCTTTCTTCACAATGTAAGGGAGGATAACAATGGAGGCCAAAGACTGTGCAAATATTTTGGAGTCTTTGTAATCTCTTAGGCTATATGTAGCAACCCACATCCCCTGAGGATATTGCTGTTGCAGAACATTGCAAATGGTATCTTGGTGCCAGTTATTTTCTGACAACTGTGTCAGAGCTGTATTTTTCTTTTGTGCCCTGAATCTAGTCCAATGTAGGCCTGCATATGTAACACATCCTTTTTATGTGCACATGGTGAAAATGGGTATCCTGAGTTACTGAATGCATACAATTCTGCAGAACTGGTGAGACTGCACCTCAAATCCTGTGTCCATTTCTGGGTCCCTCACCTCAAAGTAGATATTGAGGTCCTGGAATGTGTTCAGAGAAGACAACGGAGCTGGTGCAGGGTCTAGAGAGTAAGTCTTATGGGGGCAGCTGAGGGAGCTGGGGTTGTTTAGCCTGGAGAAAAGGAGGCTTAGGGGAGACCTTATTGCTCTTTATGACTGCCTGAAAGGAGGTTGTATCAGAGTGGGAGTCAGACTCTTTCTGCAGGGACCTACTGACAGGAAAAGAGGAAATGGCCTCAAGTTGCACCAGGGGAGTTTCAGGATGGATGGACATTAGAAGGAATTTCTTCATAGAAGGGTTTGTTAAATATTGGAACAGACTTCCCAAGGAGGTGGTGAGTCACCATCGCTGGAGGTGTTCAAAAAACAACTGGATGTGGTCCTCAATGCTATGGTCTAGTTGACACAGTGATGTTTAGTCAATGGTTGGACTTGGTGATCTCAAAGGTCTTTTCCAAAAGAAATGATTCTGTGATTCTGTGTTTTTATAGGATATGTCTTAACCAATAAATTTTTTAGCTAAAAAGTCTCAGAAATAGGAATGTAAAGCTCACTCTTCATCAATTAAAACGTAAGTTAATATTTAAGAAATTATTTGAAATTGCAAGTCTATTATCAGACCTACACTGTCCTTATTTTAGTACAGATTTCTCTTCCATGTCATGTACTCTAGACAAATTCTTGCAAGAACCACCAGGCTAACTAGCCAGATAGTTTATACTTAAAATACATTAAAAATCTATATTGTAATGTGACCCTGAGATCTGGGCTCACTAATTAGGAAACTGCTCAGGATTGGCTGATGAGAACTGAAACTTTTATGAAGCATGTATGATAATAGCCAATGGAACAATCAGCTATGGAAGGGGCTGAGAAGCCAGAAAAAACTAGACTTTGAAATATCCTGTCAACAGTAGCTTAAAAAATGTTGGAATTTCCCACAAGACCAGAAATGAATTTGAACTGGTACACTGAAAGTCAGACTGGTGTGTGTTTAGTACTCAATCAGTTTGTTAAATCACATTTTGGATACAACTCTTCAAATGCCATTCAGTTGTCACTAGTAATTTGGCCGGCATGAAACATCTTGATTGTATTGAAGAAGAGAGACTGAAAACTAATTAAAGTGGAAAAACATATTCCTTTCACTGGGGAAATAAGGGAGAAAGGAAATATTAGATTTTGTGCTGTCATTCTCTGGCTCTCCAATTTTAATAAAACAGAAGTTTATAAACAATCAGATTTGAAATGTGCCTTAAAGATTAGACTTCTTCTGTCTTCTCAAAAAAATAAAGGTTGACAGAAATGTTAAATTACCCACACTCTGAAACCTTAACATAAACCAGAAACATATTATATTATAGAAAGTGGTAAAGTAGAAAAAAAATAGAGAAGTACAAATCAATATTTATCATGTAGAAAAACTAGTTCTGAGAAGCAATTCCTAACATCCTATGAAACTCACTGTCCAGGCCAAATACCAACAAAGACTCAATTTTATTTGCGCACAAGGCATCAGCCTATAATTTTCTACTGGGAGCATCTGTTGCCATTCTGGAAACACACAGGGCTTCTGTTGAACTGTCAAGGTTTGAACCCAGTGTGCTGCACACATGCTTTGAGTTGTGTCATGCTGGCAGACAAATGCCGCTGATTGCCAAGAGAACAGGGACTAGCCTAAGAGGTAGAAGCAACAAAAGCTGCTACAGAAGTGCCACCACAGGAAACAGGGCCTTCCAGGTTTTAGAAATTGAAAAAGTTTGGGCTGAAGTGCATTGATGCACGATTTAATAGGATTTGGAGGTTGAGGTAGAACAAAATTGATCTGAACCCCACTGAAATCACTGTTTTTTGTTATTGATGTGAGAATGAATTGCACTCAAAATCTTGTCTATGGGCAAAGCAGAAATACACATGTATATATAAAGACCATAATTTACTGTTATGAGTAACCCTGCTATAGTGGAAACCTTCAGACTCTAGTAATTATTAGTCCAGATCTGAATATTAGAGAAAAATAAGGATACAATTAGAATTTTTGTACACATTCCTGTCAAGTTGACAGCACCTGGAGTTCTTTTCTGTGGGGAATGTAATATTAATTGTGGTAGTTTCCTTTTCCTCTATCTGTTCTTACTACTACATCATAAAGCATTTCTTGTTTGATCTAGAGCTCTACATTACACTTGAAGGGTCTGTATATGATGTTTTTTGTACATGCTACATACTACTTCTTTGTGGTCTTTGTGATATTCGAGGCTGGTTTTGTACAGTTCTATTTTCTTCTTTTTTTATTTTTTTTCCAGACTGTTGGTAATATATTTATAGCTATGGGATTTGCAGTACCAAGCACATGCCCCATCTTTTGTCACCCCATGACTGCTCATTTCTGTGCCACATCCTGTGGCTTCACTACTCAACAAACCTGCTGTTGCACTAGACCTGTATTTCTCTACCATATATCATTATTTCAGAGTCATAAATATCTCAATCTACTTACAAAAATTGCTACTTGCTGCTACATATGTAAAACTATGGTGGTGCCATTCAAAGATGATAAAAATGAAATAAATTAGACATAAACATTAGGCCAGTTACAGAAATTATTGTCACAGCTAAAACAAGTGTGACAAAGCTGCAACAGGTCAAGAAAAGTTTGGACTGAGCATGCCTCTCAAACCTCAGTCCTGAGACCTTGCAAGTTCGCAACAAAGTTTGTGTCCTGTTACTAGTAATGACAATATCTTATTATAGGGCTGCAGGGTTGCACAGGGCTGAGATACAACCCACTTCCTAGAAATTTGGGTCTAAGGAGAGTAAGATTTATGTCTGTGCAACTTCAGAGGGCACTGGCAGTTGTTATAGGTTTTATTTCATGGTTTAACTACTGCATAGAATAGAGGTTTTGCACACAAATTGAATCACAGAATATGCAGAGTTGGAAGGGATCCACAAGGACCGTTGAGTCCAACCCTTAGCCCTGCCCAAGACCATTCCCAAGAGCCACACTATTTTCCTGTATCATCCAAATACTTCTTGAACCCTGACAGGCTCTTTGGGAACTGTAATAGCTCTGCAGAATGCAACAGGTAGCAGACTTAGTTCAGTTTTATTGCAGAGAGGAGAAAGAAATGGACAGGTTTCTTTCAATGACATCACTTTCAGATAATCAGCGAGAGAGTCTAAACTTTGCAGTGGAGAGCCTTGATGATGAAGCCCTTCTCCTAAACCTGCAGCACCACTGAGACTTTGGTTAGAACTACACTAACAAATCAGGTCCAAAAAAGTAGGAGTCCATCATAGTCCAAAATCAGCCAAATTAATTTACTCTGTCAGAGCTTAGACCAATTCTTGCTCAAATTAACAAGAAGCCTTTTATTAAATTCAGATAAATCTAGAGAGTTCCCACATTAACACTTGCAGAGAGTTGGCAGCAATATTTGCTAATCCCTTTTCCACTAACACAAAGAAAAATTATGAACAGTTATTGGTTCTCCACGGTTGTAAAACTAAATCATAAAATAAGTAGATCTTAAAGGATTTCCAGGAGTAACTGATGTGTTGAGCAAGCCTGGAAGTACTTTTAAACCTTGAAAATAAAAATCTGACTAAAACAAGACTCATAAGTTTATAAGATCTTAGGATGCTGGCATAGAATTAGGAAGAAGTATTTTTATTTTAACAAAAAATAAAGTATAAAGAAATAATAAAGGACAATGCCACCACCTGCTTTATAACTCTATTGCTCAGTTAACTCCAAGAAAGTAACATGGCTCAAGAGATGCTCTAAAGTGTAAGTCCCAAAGAATCATCATGCACAAATACTCTATATGATTCCCTGATTCTTTTTATTCCTTCATAAGGAGTCTGAAAATTCATTTCTATCTTAGTAAATTTTCAAAGGCTTATTTTGATTTCATGGATCAGTATTATGCAACTGTAAACAATAATTACAATATGTTGAAGTAAATTAAGCAGTCCAACTAGGTTTTCTGTTCTCTTCTTACTCCTTCAGATGTACAGCAAATTCATCTTTTGTCATCTTTCATTGCTTCATTGACATTGAGGTGATAGTTATTCTTATGCAGGTTGTTTCCCAGCATGTTCTCTATTCCTTGGTGGATGAAATTTTGGTGAAGTGAGTAGAAACACAAACCTCCTTCCTGCTATCTGATTAACCCTGACATAAATGATAAATGTGGCTAATGGGATTAATATTGCTGAAGTACAAATACATCAAAGCAGAACTACACCTGTACATAAGATTGTGCCATTTTTACATTCATTTCTGCAAGATGAATGAGTGAAGCCCATGAGTTTAAAACTTTGTCTGTTGAAGTGGGAGCAGAAAAGAATTGGAATTTCTGGTCTGCTGAGTGTCCTACTTCCAACCAGGACAGAATTAATTTTTGCAGTAGCCAGGAGGGGGCATGGATAAGGATCAGAGGTTATTCTATACCACCTTATGTCATTACCGAGGGTGGGGAAAAGAGGGTCTCTTCCAGGAAAAGGGGGCTCCTGCCAGTCAAGTAAGCATGGCAGAGGGAACAGTAGGGTAATGCCAGTTCCAAGCAGTCATGAGCAAATTGTTTGCCTATCTTGTAGACCTTGTTACTGATATTGTAGCTGTTACTGTTCACTTTCTTATCTCATTGCTGTTTCTGGTAAATTGTTCTTGTCTCAACCCAATATCTTTACCTTTTGCGCCTCCACTTCTCCTCTCCTGCATGCCACAGGGGGGAGAGGGGAGCGACAGAGCAGTGCATGGTTTCCATGGGAACACTGAATTGGGGAATACCATTCCTAAACCATGATACTAGGGTATGTGTTTGCACTGCATCTCTTGGACATTGCCTAGAAATCTTTGAATTACAGCAATACCCTAGACATCATACCAGGCTCCCTGGCTGCTGTAGTACTGTTTGAGAAATATTTTGAACCTTACCAAGAAAAGGGTTGAGGTACTTTCAGACAACAACCTGAGTACTTTTTTCTCTCTTTAAGTTATCTCTGCACTGACAGATGGGACCAAGTGGTCAAGATGATGGAAACAGGGAGACTGAAGACACAGGAAGGCTCAGCCAAGTATACAGGTGAACTCTGAACTGTTACACAACGGTATAGCTTTGGCTTGGAGTACACAGTGCCTACTTCTGGCAGAAAAACAAATGACAGTGGACAGAAGCAAGGTCGTTCTTTTTTTTGTGCAAGAGTGCTGATATTAATTTATTGAAAGAGAGAATGGAAAGTCGCTATCCTGTCAGCAATGGTATGAAACAAAAACCCTGTAAAGAGAAGCTTCCCTTCTCAACATTTCTCATAAACTAAGAAAAACATTGTCTTTCTAATACTCAAAAACTAAGAGTAAATGTAATGTGATATTTTTGCCCTTTGTTGTGGGAATTTGATCATTTGCTCTGAGAGTGGAAGGATCATTGAAACACCGGTGGACACCAGCCTCCATTGTCCATTTAAGTAAAGATCTGAACCTGAGATGAGATCGTGTGGTATAGTTTTGTTCAGATCTCTGAGTTTGACATGCCTCTTAAACTCTGGTCTCTAAAATTTTACTCTGTCTTCAGGAAACATTTCTCATTCCTAGCTGTTTACATTAGGAAAATAAGTCTACCTGAAATGCAAGAGAAAGTGTTTCAACGTGTTTTAAGACTTATTTTCCTGTACATTTCAAATTGAATATAAAGCTACCTAATCAAAGTCTGCCCTGTCAGGAAAAGGCATCCTATTGATTCCCTGTGTTTTGCAGCTAGGCTTTAGGACTCAAACCAGTGATATACAGAACAATTTTTAAATCATGAATATGGGTTTCTCTTCTCAGAGTCACTTGAACCTATGGCACACAGCAATTCAAAAGTGCACAAACCATTATTTTTCAAACCTTTCAAAAAGCAGCTCTGAAGTGCTGTGCCTCAAGTAAAAGCAATTTGGCCATTTGTAAAGCTCTGCTTTTCGTGCAAGGAATGGAACATGGGATTGGGATTTCTTTATGCCATTCTGGCCATTCTGTTTGGTGGTTAATCCTCCCTGAATTTCACCTACCTTGTTTCCAAACAAGAACGGCTGTAGAAGTGTGTCACCTGAAAGGGAAGAGGGAGACAGAAATGCAAAGATTTCTAGTCTTAACTATATTAATTAAAAGTTCTTAGCTGTAAGTGCTTCCAGACAATCAGATCCTTATGTACCCAATGCTGTCTGTCCTTTAACTGACAGCACACAGGATGGAAGGTGTTCTGACCTCTGATTTAAAGCTTCACTTCAGCCAGGGAGAAATATTAGCAATAAGCGCCTCCAGAAAATTAGAGCCTTATGGACCCAGCACTGCCTGCCGAACCAGGGCAGAACACAGGCTGGAAGGTATTTCTAACCCCTGATATGAGGACCACACTTAATGCCAGAAAGAGAAACTTTTCTCA
>JAWWEV010000115.1:55989704-56000428 GCA_035583235.1 Hafferia zeledoni
AGCCTTTGTCCTCGGCCAAGAGCATCTCCCCAGGGGGCTGAGATGTCTCCCTCAACCCATCAGGCCTTATCAGAGGGGCCATCACCCCACAAAGTGAAATCCCAGATTACCTCCACCAGTGCAGAAATCTTCCTACAGCCCTCTGTTTCTAAAATGAAATTATTTTTCTGGAAAAGGAAGATGCCTTGCTGGGCAAACACTTTTAAAACTTCTTCTTTGGGATGCAACTAGGTTCTGTATGGAGTAGGGAAGAAACATTTTCTCCTACATACATGTGGTCTATGCACTTGTCTTGAGTTTTTCTCCATGTCTTTCTCAAGTGATAGAGATTGTGGGACTAATAGGCCCGGGCTTTGATGTCAATCTGCCTGTTCTATAGTGGTTTCTAGAGAAAGCCTACAGGCCAAATTCTTTTACATGAGTACAAGAATACTTTTCATATAGCAAAAGCTCACTGTAAGGAAGACAACATGTAAATTAAAGTTATTAAACATCTCCATCCCAGACCACAGTGCATGTCCTTACTTCTAGGGAGTTATACAGCAGCTCCCACATGTCAGCCAACTGCTACCTAGGGAATTTCTTGCACACTGTCACACTTTCCAGTCCCTGAGACTGAGCCTACATAGACACATCAAATACCTCTAAGGAATACTCCTGAACCCTGTGAGTCAGTGATTTACACAGCCAGACTTCTAGACTAGTCACTGACTGCACTCAGTGATGACCAAGGTCATCCCTGAAAAACACTGTGTGTGTTTCCAGTGCCAACACAGCTGAAGACCATCCCCCAAAGATGCATCACACCCAGTCACTCTGTTTCAGAGGGTCAGAGGATCTCATATTGCAGACATGGGCTGTTCCATGCCAGCTGAATGCAATGCCAGAGAATGGTATGGCAATCGTCAATATAGGGTTTATTATCCCTGAGACTCTTAAGTCTCTGCAGAGCCTCTTAGCCTTACCCAGCACACAGGTGCTTATGAATCTGCCCATCACACCTTGCAGCTCCCTCCCCTCCAGGGCAGCATCCAGGGCAATCTTTATCTCCAGTCTCAGTGTTTTCAGTCTAGTCAATATTTTCTTAAATTGACCTGTCAAAGTAGTGGACAAAAATCAAAAAAGCAATTGCTGGTTTTTTATTTATATATAAAATCAAGATGAATAGCAAGTACTGAGCATCAATCCCGCAACACAGAGAATCTCTGCAGTGCATAGTTCATTTACAAGACCAACACAGATTGATGATTTTGCATAGATAAGCATTTTCTCTGAGGCTTGGTAGTCATTCTACAAAAAAGCAAAGAAAGAGGAACAATTGCTATATCAGACATGATTTGCCTGCTGCAATCATCTCACCATAACAGCTTTCCAACCATGAAGAAGTCTAAGGCACTGATTTGGCTTAGGTTTGTTGTTCTACCTACAGCAATTTGAGAATTGAGACATTTGGGTTCAATAAATCTTTAGATATTATGAAATATTTGTGTGAACCTTATTGACCTGTGGTATATAGAAGGTCAGACTAGATGATATGATGTAATCTGTCTCTTGCTTCAGCAAGGCTAGAAAAATATGACATTTTCAGTAGTGTTTTATTCAAATTATGTTAGAAGAAAGATGTAACCATTGTGATGTAACCATTCAAGGAAGTCTCCAGGTCAACCTGCAGTTATATCTCATGGTTATCATAAACCCAGCACCTACTTGAATAAATATTCAGTTACATGACAGCAAACAACAAAAGAAAATGCCAACATATCCCACTTCTCAAATCAGCTAGTTAGAATACTCTTTTTCAGGGCTTTGGATTTCTGAGTAAGTTAAAAGAGATAAAAGCCTGTAATAAAGACTTCAGTATAGATGACAGAATCTTAACATGTCTTTTGAGCATATATGTATGCATTTTATACTAATTCTCTTTTCCCCTTCTCTTTTTACTGAATCTGCTCTGATGTTCAATGAACATAAATGAATTTTCATTAAAAAGGAACATTTAGATAAAAGGAAGGCTTCTTTTAACAAAAAATTTGAAAATAGGAAATTGTGCAGTGATAATTGGGTAGCAAAGCATGGATATACAGTGCATTTTAAAGAAGAGGAATTATGTAGGTATATGGAGACACAAGCTGAAGAGCTGACAGAATGGACTAGAAACAAGTATCTTTAAGAGGCAATGTAAACATTCTTCAGAGAAATAGATATTAAGGCTATTTTGAAATGGTCTTACTTCTTTCTTCTGCCTGTACGCTTCTTTCAGGTTAATGGTTCTCTAATGAGTGAATGAAGTATAGCAAATTTATTGCATTTAGTCAAGGTTTGCAACAAAAAAATAAAAATAGACCAGACTTTTCATATTGTGGTGCAGAGAATAGGAAAGAATCTTCCGGTGGTAGACTTTAACCCTGAAAAGGATATAAACCAGAAAATGTGAGAGGACAGAATGGGAAAAAGGACTGAAATAAAAAGTCATAAAGGGACCAAAGGAAAAAAAATATAGAGAAAGCATAAGTAGACACAACAATTTTTTAAATGTGAGAGATGTATATTTCTGTAAAAGAATTGAAACAACTACAGTAAAGAGAAGAAAAAAAACTTAATTAGTGACATGAAAGAATAGATTTTGCAGGTCTTCAGCATACTGAAACTGCAGATGTTTAAACAGTGGATGTATTTTCCTCACTTTAGATCAAATTTTGAAACCTTAAACCACCTGTAAAGTATAAGAAGACGTTTGGACAGGTCTGCAAATAGTGTCAGATAAGTCGTGTGAATTCAGACTGAGGGGCTGGGTTGCATGTGAGCGCACACTTTACAGGAGTTTTTCTTTTAATAACTTTGAAAGAAAAAAAATAATTGAGAAAAAAAAATTAAAGCCTTTAGTAAAGAGCATTCTGTGTTCTGGAGAGAAGTCAGAATAAACATTCAGAAAGCTAAAAACTGGTGAAAGGAACCCCCACACCAAATGTGGAATCTATAGACCAACAGGACCAGCTGAGCAGCAGCATCCTCTCTGATGCTGCTGAGAGTATGTCTGAAGAGAGACTAGCAATAGAGGGGCTGCTGCTAGGAGTGGGACACATGGTTCAGGTGCCCCAAATGCTTGTATGTACTGAGGGATAGCATTAAGAAAGGAGGCACTGTGAGACAAGAAAGCTCTTCAGGTCTGCTCTAACAAGGATGCTGAGAAAGCTGCAGGCAATTTAGTAGTCAATGCTTTTGGCTCCTGCCTGGAAACAGGCATTGATGGAGCATTAAGGTGAAAGAAGTATCTTTGAACAGAAACACTAAGCATTTGGGGAGAATCAAATAATGAGTGAGATGAAGTAGGTGACAGGAAGAGCAGGCTGAATCATACAGTACTTAGAGACTTACATATGCCCAGTTATCCACACACTCACTGAGTCTGCCTTGGTAAAACTCCTACCACTTGTGTACCTCTATAACCACCACTGATCACATCTTCACTGACTTAAAATGTCTTTCATTTATTGAATTCTAGGGGATTTGTTTTGTTGTGAATGTCTCAGTGGTGCATCCTTCAACTCTGGGTGGTACTTAATCTTTGATCCTTTTAAATGAAGAAAGGAGACAAACCCCCAATATTGCAACACAGAAGATATATCTTTTGTACTGTCTGAATATAAGTAATAATTTCAAATTCTCTGAAATAAGACACAGAGTAAAAGTCATGAAGTAGGAGATAGAATACAAGTAGAAAGAGAGTGAACACACTCAAGAATTATTCTTTCTAGTTTTATACAGGGAACATGACTATGCCACTTCATAAAGCTAGTTATAGAATTAATATATTTTTGATACTTATAAAACTAGAATACATAAATAGGAACAAAACTAGCTAAAGATTAAAGACTTTTCTAGTTGACTCATGGTTTATGACTGCAACATGATACCTGAAATCCAGGTACATTTTGTAATGTATAATTTGTAAGTTATGACAGTTACAAAACTTAATTAAGTCTAAGAAGAAATAAATTGATATATTAGCTAAAATGATGTGTAAGATGTAACTAGTCTTAAAATTAGTGTAATTGTGTCTATGTCACAGGGACTGAATGCAGAAGAGTTAATACCATTTGTCATCTCCTGAGGCTGCAGTGCTGCTAGAAGTAAAAGTTCTGGCTACTACTGGCAATATCCCCTAGAGACAAACAACAGTGACTTAAACTAACATTGACTGGAAAAGTGAAATAACTTTCTTAAGGTGTGAGTAGCACACTCAGAAAAGAATGTATAACAGACATATACACAGGGCTACTCTTCAGTTTTGCTGTCTTTAACATTTTTGTTTGTTTGCTGCTGGTTTCTTAAAATGCATATGTTTGTGTGTGCTTTGTTCTATAATGAGATTTTTTCTGCCTGTATTTCCATGCCTACTTAAATTTGACAACATGTACTGTCATTCCTCTGCAATAAGAAAGACAAACTGATTTTGAGCTCACTGCAGAGATTCCTCATAAATAACTTTTCAGCATTCTGTGCATAAGAGGACTGATTTTGAACAGCCCAGTGGGGTTATTTGTACCTACTTAAACTGAAAAATGCTACTGAATCTGAGTAATGAAGAAAACCAAGGTATGTACAAGGCTATGGAGAATCAGGCATAATGTCTGGCATTTCACTGAGCTTTGTAATCAAGAAAGATACAGGTTTTATTCCGCCGTGTCTATAGAAATGTCAGTCAGAGTTTTTCCTGCAGAGTATTGACTAAAAATATACTTACCCAGTGAAACAAAATTTAACAACTGCATATCATCAGATTGACTCTTATCACTCTGACTTCTAAGGCTAAAATAGACTAGAAAGTAGACAAACCTGTGAACTGCATTTTCTGAATAATTCTGAATTACTCTGACCAGAACCAAGGACTTTTCCCGAGTCCTGTGCAAAATTTTGCTTTAAATTACACACACCTCCAACATACTTGAAGTATGCAGTATGAAGAACTAATGTATTACTCTTTTGACATTAAAAAGCATTAATCATGTAAAAGAAAAGCAGTTAATTGTAGCTTACAAATGATATGTTAGAATATTGAAATTTTGATAGTAAGTAGTCCTGAAAAGAAAAAGATAATGGGATATGAAATCTCCTTGGAACCAATTTTTCTGCATGGATAGGAGCAGGAATCATTTACCAAATCTTTTGAAAAGCAAAAAGGCTAACAGTGAAACCATAAGAACCATTATACATCTGTGGAATTTCAAACTTTAGTTTTGGAGCAAATTTATTTTGAAATTAGTGTGAGTGAAATAAATGCTATTCAGTGTTGCTCTGATTTTCTTGTCAGCTTTATATTTAATGAAGGGAATCATATTATGTAATTATTTTGATAACTCAAATCTGTCAATCAAGACAGTGGAGTGCTACTTTTATTATTGATTATTTTTTCTCTTTAAAAGGTTACTCTATACAGCTTTCTTTCAGTTATGAATGTGCTTATCTTCCTGGTAATTTTGCATGCCAGAATAACCTGCAAAAATCAGTGATTTAGTCAATTATTGAATGTACTGAACTAAAGTCATATTAGGAGTTTGCTATGCTCACTGAATGCTGTTATTAAAGGGATCATGTACAGACTTTTGACAGTACAACTGATGAGATTCTGTTTAAATTACTGTAATCTAGACTGATGCATATGATTTATACTGGTCTTCAACACAGAAAATAAATGAAGACTTGAGGTTTTATTGCCCATTCATTGTTAAAAAATAATTTAAATAGTCAGCCAGGCTGTCTATATTATACTGATATCCTACCACTTCAGCCTAACTGTCTAATAGTACACTCCAGTTACACTGCTTCAAAATAAAAGGACAGAGATAATTCTGATAGTTAGAGCAGAATAGCAGGGTATCTGACTCTTTATTTCCCTTTCTGATGGTTCTCATTATCTGATCCTGCTTACACTGCTTAATATTCCTAGGACTAATTTCCTCTGCTGGGCATAGTGTCATCACCTACATCCTTGTGGAGATTGTTTAATGCAGAACTAATGCAGACATGCAGAACAAGAATGGTGAGTTTAGGGGCAGATGAAATAGCTACAGGGCTGACTACCCTTCATGCTAGAAAGTAGGTGTATCTTACTGAGGGGACTGAACACATGGGCAAATCTCATTCCTATTGGAATTCTTGACTCACCCCCAGCACTAATGTTATTCTATGTGCTCTCAGCTGTATGTAATTACAACCACTATCATAGGCAATTTCTAGCTCTCAAGCTGTTAGACTACCTGCAGTCTTGGCCACCTGAGGCCCTGGCTTTCCCAAGGTGATAAAGGTGCCCTGGCTCAAGGGTCACAACAGGCACCTTTGACCAGTGAAGCAGGCAGGTGTCACAGGAGTATTTCTGAAGTGCAGATACAGCTGGTTTTTAAAACCATAGAGAATTTGAAATCTCTGAGAAAGAAACAAAAATATTGCCAAACTAGTAATAGACATGTGGCAATAATTTCTGCTGGTTTATATCACTATCACTGTGCATCCTGGTGTTGGTAAAGTGTAAAAATCTGTAAGGTCCTTTTCCTCTTCTAGATCTGGTCTACCAGCACGCAGCAATAGAAAACCTTCTTTCTCACAGATGGTGATATAGCATGCTATTTTTTGTCAGCCAGTTAACATTTTCCCCAGCCATGGTCCTAAACAATGTAATAGCAAACTTCACTGACAGTTACAGACTGTTTATTTAACTGGGGAAAAATAAATTAGAAATTAAATGCTTTAAAGGTCTGCTCATTTGTGGATACCATCTACAAATAAGAAGGCTGTTCTAATTAAAACAAAGCAAAACAAAACAAAACAAAAAAATAGATTATAGTGAAGACTGCAACAAATAAGGCAGTGGAAGTATAGCATGCTGGACACAAAAGAAAATGGTGCTCACAGTTACATTCAAGTGGTTCCCAGCTTTTTACTGATGGCAAGCAGAGCAATGCCACCATTGATAATGGATTAAGTAGGAAAGAAATGGAGCTGGGTCGAGTTTTTTTGGGGGGGGGGCGGGGAAGACCATATGTAGATAACTTTAAAAATTATAGTTTTTAGGAAATACTTAGCTGGCAAGATATAATTCTAATAACAGTAAATCAATGCAAACTGATCTATCTTTATAACAAACTGGGCAGATTTCTTCTTTCCAAAACATAAAACTAGGCTTAATGGGAATGTCAGTACTGGAAAGGAGAATTATGAATACACTCAACTTTTTAAATTGCTGTTTTGATGGGAGAAATACAATGGATGTTGTCTACATATGACTTCATGGCTGTGCAAATCCAATACAATGATCCCAATGCCTATAAATATGCTATTCAGAAAGCATATATGAAATGTTTTTAGAGAAGGAAATGGTTATGGAACCATGTCTGGTTATTGATTTTCTTTCTAATTGCTTACTGACAAACTATAGAATTTTTTTTTCTAATTTAATCTCTATTTAGATGACTCTGTGTTTACCATTATTGTTGCATTTTAAGAGTTGGAACTATGCACATATAAAAAGAAGAAAAAAGAAAAATAGTCAGAAAGATTATCTTTGGTACGAAGAATTTACAAGTAAATCGAGGGAATGAAAAATGCAGATAATGAGAGTTTGGAAATACTGGGAAAACATTGACTAGTTAACAGTTTAAAAATCTTAAGGTGCTCGTAGGTTTCTACTTGAATTATAGAAATATCTTGGACACCTCTTGCTCAGGTTTCATAACTAGTGATAGAAGAAAAAAATCTATGGATGTCAGTGGTTGTCTCCTGCTAGTTACAGATAAGTATTCCCATTGCCTAAGTGTTTCTTGGGAAATTAAGAAACATTTTCTGTCATTGTCCAGGTAATTTCATTGGTTCACTTTGGACAAAATGTGTACATTTATCTCTGTTGGATTATTCATTGTAGAGAGACATCCTAGGAATTACTCTTCCCACAAGGCCCTCAGCCAGTAAGCAGTCACTGTGGAGTCTGCACACAGATAACCCCTACTTTTACTAGTTTTCATAAAATTAACCAGATAATTCTGATCATAGTAATCTGAAATTTGTGGGATCTTGAAGCTATCTTGATCCTAGAATTATTTTCTTAATTCCTTTTCTTTCAACTCTTATTGATGTTTCAATTATTGTCTGTAAGGGACAATCAAAAATACATCAAATGTTATTTTTTAAAAAAGAATTATGTGAGTTAGCTGTTCAGAAACCAATATTTCTTGTTTTGCTACTCTTCCCTGTATGTGAAATGCTTTATCACTTCGTAGTATTTTATTAGACAAAATCAAGATTCAACTTTTACTCTCATACTAAGTCCTGGGGCTGAAATGTAAATGCAAAACCCAGTGGTGTCATTGAGTGCTTTCTGGTGATGTGAATTATATCTTTTCTGAAATTGTAAAGACTTTTTTGTCATATTCCTGTTTCAAGAACATTCTTCCAATCTGATTTTAGGTAAAACAAAGATTTAAGGTTTTGGTTGCCACTGAAAAGATGTGCAGTCAGAACATTTCCTCAAGGGTCTTTCCAAAGAATTCTGGTCACAAGGAATAATTTGTGGCTCTGGAGGTAGTCTTCAGTCTGTCTTCTTGAACAAATAAAGAAGTCAGCATTACCAAGCATTTGCTTTTTACTTCATTTCCCAAAACCAGAGAATCATAGATTTATTAAGGTTGGAACAGACCATTGAGTAAACTATTGACCTGACACTGCCAAGTCCATCACTCAACCATATCTCTAAGTGTCCCATCTACATGCTTATTGAACATCTCCAGGGATGGTGGTTCCATGACTTACCTGAACAGCCTGCTCCAATTCTTGACCTGCTTTTCAATGAAGAAATTTTTCCTAATATCCAGTTAAAAACACCCCTGGCACAACTTGAGGCTGCTTGCTCTTGCCCTATCACTTACCTGGGAGGAGAGAATCACATGCTCCTTTTCTACAGACTAAACAACCCCATCTCCCTCAGATTCTTCTAATGGGACTTAGGCTCCAGACCCTACACCTGCCCTGGTGCCCTTCTCTGGACATGGTCCAACACCCCAAAGTCCTTCTTGAAGTTAGAGACTCAAAACTGAACACAGGATTTGACGTGCAGCCTCAGCAGTGCAAGGTAGATGGGGCCAATCACTTCCCTCATCCTGCTGGCCACATTGTTCCTGATGTAAGCCAGGATGCCATTCACCTTACTGGCCACCTGAGCACACTGCTAGCTCTATCCCAGGTCCTTTTCCTCTGGGCAACTTGCCACCCATTCTGCTCCAAACCTGTAGCATTTCACATCTTAAGTTCTTTCAACCATGCTCTATTATAGCCAAGAACTGATGCTCTTTCAGGGTCATTCTGGGTGAGTGACAGTTGTAATGTACAAAATGATGAAACCACAGACAGACAATGCAGAGTGGCTGAAGTCGGAGGGACACAGGAGATTGCCCAGCCCAAACCCAGCAGCAGTCATAGCTTACTGCAGCAGCTTGCTGTTGTATCCTCATGGGCTTATGGATCTCCTGAGGAAAACTAGCTCTGCAGAGATCATCTCAAGCCAAAATTAAAATATTCATGGAGGAAAACTTGTCACCTGACTCATTGTTTCCGATATCCTTGAGCTACCCTTCCATGAAATATTTTGCCTCTTTTAATTAAAAACCTAGTGGGGCCAGAGCCCTGTTAGGTAGGTGTACCTCTTTCAGGGATTTAAAGTTTTATCTACATGAGATTAAGCAGTGGATCTTTGTAATTTATTCACATATACAGCAAAGAAAATGGCTTTAAACAATTTTCTTTTTACACATCCTTTTTCTCACAGGGAAGTCTATGGGAGAAATAGGTGAATGGAAAAACTGCACATGCTCTACAGAAAAAGGTAAATCCATCCATTTTATTAATCATATTCAGTTATTCTCACTCATATACAAATATTTATGTTGTCTGTGCTGAAGATTGCCCTGACTACAATGAGAATCAGGTATTTTGATTCTGGGAATGAATTATTACTGAAGATAATTGATTTTTACCATATGGTTGTTCGACTACTTTAATAGATGGATTGAACTTCAAAACCTGTTCTCCGTTCTGCTTGGTATGAATCTAATTTCAGTCAGAAAAGAGTAGCAATGAAGTCACTTGGTGCCTTGTCATTCCTATGTCTGTTTCAGATAAAGTAACAAACTAGGTAATATGCTGAGGAAAATATAAGAGTTATATATAAGAGAAATGATCTTTTTATTTTACAGGTAACTGATATCTGGCAATATGTAAATGCCTTGAACATTAAATTGCCCCATAAAGAAGAAAAATTATTAAAAGGGGAAAAAAGTGCAGGAAATATTTGCAATTTTGAAAATAATAATGGGTATGCAAAGACGTTTAAAGATCATGTTGTTCAGAAATGAGAACCATCTCCTTTTGTTATCAATTTATTGCTCTCTTGACAGCTGCAGTAGTCAAGGCTGACAACACAGCAGTGGTGTAGCTCTTTAAAATACATCTTATGTGGTTCCACCTGGAGCTCAGTAACATCTCCTGCGCTCACAAATGGATCCCTATGTACAGAGTGCATCCACCTAGGAGATCATAAGGCACTTAGGACTAGTAGCACCCCTGCAGGCTCAAACACTGAAAATTACTTCACAAGTTGGGTAAATGAATATTTCTGTACTTGTTACATCATGTTTCCAAATACAAAAAAAAAAAAAAAAAAAAAAAAAAAAAAAAAAAAA
>JAWWEV010000115.1:56000528-56012140 GCA_035583235.1 Hafferia zeledoni
TCCCAATCAATATACACAGAAGAAATCAGAAAAAAAACCAAACCAAAACAAAACAAAAAAAACAAAAACAAAAACACAACCAACCAACCAACCAAACCGACCAAACCAAACAAAAAAACCCCAAACCAAACCAAAAACCCCAAACCCCCCAAAATCCAGCTACTAAAAAACCTCATAAAAACAAAAACCCAACCCAACAAAAAAATCCCAACCCCACTCTCAATCAAAACCCACAAATCCAGATAGAGAAAGATAATGGGAAAAGGATCCTGTGGAAATTCTTTTAAACAAAATCATACTTAATTTGGATAAAGCAGCAGATTATGTACCAGAATAAGAGCTGGGTTTTGAGACCTGAGGATTTTGTAGAAAGAAAGATAAGAAAGCTGAATCTGTGTCTTTTGTCACAGCAGGGAAGCTCAAAGTAAGAAATTATGGCGAATTCCAGCAGATGCTAATTACCATCTCGAGGGACCAGAGTGAGAAACCTTAGCTTCCTGAAGCTCCTTGAAGTGCCTCTTTGGTTCCAGAAGAGCAGTGTGCCATGCTCAGCTGAGACCTGCCCCCTTCTCAACTGTACAAATATTGAGGCAGAAAAAGGCGTTTTCTCTTCTCCTAGGGAAGTGCAGACACAGAAAGGCTGCAGTGGAATTAATCTTCTCTAATTTTAAGCAACTAAAGGATGTCTGGGCTAAGCTGTTTTTGAAGGCTTGTTTTATTCTCAGTGATGAAATAGAGAATGGAGGCTTTGCCTCAGTACAAAAGTGTCATTATTCACAGAGTGAGTATGCAATTAATCTGATTTTCAATGATTTACCATTTTTTCCTTTGATTATTTTGCTGTCTCTTATGTAATATCATGTCATGTCATTCCTTTAAATTAAAAAAGTCTACTAAATTAAAAAAAATAAAGTTTAATCAAGCAATCTCAAAAGTGTTAATTGTCCTGGACTCTCATTCAAAACAATGCAAATGTATGTTCATAAGCCTGACACAAATCTATGGACTTTGATTATAGACAGCTTATTTGCTTCTACTAATAGCACTCTGGAAAAACAAAAAAAAAACAACACCAAAAACCAAAAACAAAAACAAAAAAAACCCAACCAACCAAACAAACAAAAACCAAACAAAAAAAAAAACAAACCCAAAACCACAGCTTTTTCTAGGACTGCAGTAATTGATTCAAACACTCCTCTACAATTCATTGAAACAGAAAGGAAAACTTTTGGTATGTCTCATGTTAGGAGGTGTTTATAATCACTGGCATTTTGTGTTTCATGGAAATAATATTTTCATAGCTATTTTCACTCTTTAAAAATACAATACAGCTCTCTCAAAGTGATTTATGACACCAAGTATGTTAGCAATATCTTATTTATAACCAAATTTTTATATACTGTGGTTATGTACTATTCTCTATAATGAATTTCTCAAAACCCAATCTCTTCTGAAGGCTGTAGTTTTCCAAACTATATTTTTCAACACCACATACAAATTTACCTGTTGCTTGTATATACAAAAGTAAGAATAATATAATAATAATTAGTGAGAAGGAAAACTTTCTGAAAGTTTGTCTGTTTTGACTAGATAAATAATCTGGTTTAATACACTATGTTCCTTCTGATACAAGCCTTGTTCTTCTTGTGTATTGAGGACATTGAATCTCTAGGGTAATATGCAACTTTCTCAAATATTAATTGTAGCAGCTGAAGTGGACACAGAACTTTGACAGTGTAAAGGTTTTCTGTTTGTTGACAATGAATATTTTGATTATTTTGAAGTATAAATACAAGCTCTCTCATAAAATTTTAATACCAGTTTTTTATGAGAAAAACACTGGTATGGATTAATTAGAAGAACAACTCACTCCTTTTTCTCCCTCTGCTCTCGTCTCTACAAAGGAAGAAAATAAGTTTCGGCAGCAGGAAGAGGTAGGCCAAAAGGGAGAGACTAACAAAGGAGAAACAAATATTTATGCAGTATTTTGATTTCTACATTTCTGAGAGGGAGAAATAGTATTTAAGTTTGAAAATTTTACTTGATTCCTTTATTCTTTTATATTTAATTCTATATGCCTTCCTAAATAGAGTTTAAAATCTATTTATTTTTAAGAACCAATATATATCTACAAAGAGTCCTTAATACATAATTATGCCATTAGTTATCTAAATATTTGCAGGAACATCCCAAAGATAATTTTTGAGATTTTAAATACTTTTGAGTCCACTAATTCAGTCTTAACAGGTTTTGGAAAGTCTCTATTTTTAAGTAAATTGAATCAATTAAACCAAAGTTATTTTTGTGAGAGGCTCTATAAATAAGACAGTCGATAGATGTAATCTGACTTCAGTAAGACTTGTAAAGTTCATGTGACTACATGTAGACTCTTACAGTCCAGATATCCACATTCAGTGTAATGTTCATTTGTTGAGTCAATTGAGAAAATATTCTGAAAGCAACTCACATCATCTTAAGGAGCTATTTAGAACAGACCAAAACTGTTGTGTATTTAAAAAGTCTGCTCTGTGCCAACAATAAAGACAATATGAAATGAAAAGATATCTGCTCTGCAGATGTTTAAATTTGAATGTGATAAATTCTACCGTGTCTCACATGATATTCATGTAAGGAAAGGAGAGCAAACAGTCTTAGCTGAAGAATTGTTAAGGTATGGTAACTGGGTAGAAAAAAAGTAGTACAGAAATTATTGAACTGTGCTGTAATTCATGGTTTTCTGCTAAATTTGATATACTGACATTCTACATATATTTATCATCAAGAGAGTACTGTTTAGCATTTTCCATACTAAAATTATGATGAGCTAATGGATGTTCATTACATTTGCCAAAGACACAAAGTTGAGAGAAAGACATTGCCAAGACACTGGCAGAATTCAAAGTCACCTTAGCAAATTCAGAAGTGGGTTGAAAAAACATAGGATAATAAAAAATTACAAATGTACTAACACAAGCTGGAGTACATTTAGTTGGAACACTCCTCTTCTGACTGAAGTGAGTGCAGAAGAGATAAAGAGGTGATAAGCTAGAAAATATGGTCGCTGACGAGATACTGAAAGGATTCCATGTTTAGATACTTTATGGAACTTCACCTATCTCCCGTGAATCGTTATGACAAGTTCTAAAGGCATAAAGATTGTTTTTGTCAGTTCCACATACAACTTAGGTTGTAGAGAAAAACTTCTCTATTGTGGAAGTTTCCTATTGAACTGACTTTTACTTTTATTTTTTCTGCAATTTACAGATTATTTCTGAGCAAAATACCTAGTAAATAACATAAATGGAGGGACCAGGTCTTGACAAATTCCATACTGTACTGGTGTTAAGTTGCTCTTAACCACCAACTTTTGAGCTTACTCTTAAAGCAAAGAATTTTCTCCAAAGCACATAAATTTCTCTTTAGAGGTAATTTCTCTTTAGAGGTGAACAGAATGGTTTCTTCATCATCACCATGTTTCAAATAGTTTCTGTGGTTTGAAGATTGAAAAATACAAACCAATGTGAAGTATAGCTGGAAGCTTTTGAAAATTGGCAGAAAAGTTATGAAGCAATAAAGCATGTCAGCATGTACCAATATTCGCTCCATGAGTCCAGCTAACACTTCTATTTGCTTTTATGGTGAAAAATATTTTTGTTTGCAAAATATCACATGGGCATAATTATAGATGCCCTAAGTCAGATTCCCTGCTGTCAGTGAAGAGTTGGATGCTAACACAAGCACAGAATGGGCAGTAGCATTTTTTGATTTTTACCCTGTGCTATGAAATTGAAGTACCTCAGAGAATTTAGAAATATAGTTAAAATATTTTTAATTTTGAAAAATTTCCATAAAATAGAGGATACCTTTTGCTGAAAATTATTTTAAAAGCTCTTTTTTGTTGTTTTTGGTTTGGTTTGGTTTGGTTTGTTCCTTGTTTGTTTTGTTTTGTTTGACTGGATGTAGACTGCAGCAATAGATAATGCCATGGCTATTCATGTTTAAACAAGGAATTTCTTTTTTCCTGAAATTTTGGTTTTTTGGTGACTTACTAGATTTTTTCCTAGGAGTAATTAAAGGAACTGCCAAAAAGCCAAAGGAAATAGGATTACATAATTAAAGAAATATCTTATTAGAAATCAGAAGACAATGTTACATTATGATGCTATAATTGTATTTATATCTATTGAAATTATAAAGCACTTAAGTGGAAAACAGTAAAGATAACAGCAATTAGTTTGTTCCAAATAGAAATGGATAAAGGAAATTTTTATTTGTTTTTGCTGGACAACTTGTCTTCTGATAAACTAAACCATGTATTTTCCTCCCATTTCTCCAGGTAGTATAAAGAAGGTAGAGGCCCACAGATTAAAATGATGGTCTCTGCAATTTCTCTTTGGAAATGCAGAGTAACACAGATGCGGTAAAAAGTCTCTTTTTATTTCTGCCTTATTTTGTTAGAGAATCTTGAATGGTTTTAAAGGCCGTTCTTCAGCCTGAAAAGTAATTTTCATCTATTCTCTTGGCTTTATAATTCCTCATATTATATTCTCTCATATTCCTATATGACAGTGACTCAAGCATAGTGCTGTTGCTGGAGTGAATAAGAATTTCTAAGGTCTGGTGGCAGCTTTCATTAAGTTTGGGTGCATGCCATTGGTACTGATACATGTCTTTTGACAGTCAATCATCTTTACTGGAAAAATTAAACTTCCTTCTCTGATTAAGAGAGGATATGAAGAAGAAAGCACCTCACCATGGGAAGCATTTCTAGGCTGGTTGGTACAGCTGCTTCCTCAGCAAACCCCTTTTGGATACATATCTTTGGCTGGTGCTAGAAAAGGCCTTTCTGGACACATGGGTTTCTCATGGCCCAATAACTACACAAACCAGCACAGTCATATCAGGGACCCTTAGGTCAGGAGCAGATCTCTGAAGTCTTTCCCGTTAGGGAAAGAAATAAAGTGAGACCCTGGCAGGACACATCCCTAGACAGCAGGGGTGGGTGTTTCCTTCTGTTTTCACCCACCTCACCTAATGCCTAATGAATATCTTTTATACTTTCGCTCCTGTCTCGTTCAACAAGTCTAGATTCTTGCTCAGATCTATACTTCCAGAAAAAAAGGCTTTCAGACCAACAAATTGCTACTATTTTTAAGCAGATTGCTTTCCATAACATAACTGTTGCTCAGGAAGACAAATGCCATCACTCTGAATGTCCTCCCCTTCTTGCCCCAGCTTTATATGCTGGTGTCATATGGAGTGGGATATCTCTTTGGTCAGTTGGGGTCAGCTGTCCTGGCAGTGTCCCCTCCCAGCTTCTTGAGCACCTGCAGCCTGTTTGCAGATGGAGTGCTGTGAGAAACAGAAAAGCCCTTAATGTTATGTAAGCATTGCTCAGCAATAATAAAAGTATCTCTATTATCAATGCTGTTTGCAGCACAAACCCCCAAAACATGGCCTCATATCAGCTACTATGAAGAAAATTAACTCTATTGCAGTGGAAACCAGCACAGACAAGTGAAAGAATAATTCTGTTTTCATCAGCCTTTACCCACAGCTCTACATTTGAAAATTTTCTCCCAAAACAAAAGAAATTGAAGCTGTTTTATGAAAATAAAGGAACCTGAATTAGCCTAATTGCAAAACATTGCATGCTATCATTGTGATGAATCTGATGGATTTAGCTACGTGATACCTATTATTTTAAGGTATTTTAATTTTAAATTGGTACATCACCCGTCCAGTTCACACTTAGGGAAAAAAAGTCCTAATATTCTAGTCTTTAAAAAATGAGATATTGAATTGAATGCTTACCATCTATTAGTTTTAAAACAATCTACAGGTTTTCAAAATATTGTTGAAAGGGAGTTTGTCACTACAGGATCTGTCTTTTAGAAGCAGCAAAGGAAAAATGTCCATTAAGAGAGAAGTTGAATGTTCAATTTGAACATTTTATCATGAAATACATGCAAAATCGTGGTGCATAAAATTCAGAATGGATGCAGAATAACACTAATTTTCATGTTAGATACAGCCGAAATCTCAGAGTGATTAAAAAAGAGAGTGAGAAAAAGGGAGAAGAAAATTGCTTGGAAGTTTCATTTGGAGGAAATAGAGATTATTTTTCATATATTTTAAAGAATCTTATTTTAAAAAAAACACAGAAAGGAAATGGAGAAAGACTGATAGTATAAGCAGGTGTCTTAATGAAAATAAAGCTTTAAAGCAAAAAGGGCCAAGTTTGAATGAGATGAATTCTGAGCTTTTGGAAACTAGGATTTGTAACAATTTTTGCACCAGTAGTTTTAACAATTACCTATTATCATTTTGAAAGAATGGAAAATATGAGTGAGAGACACTGAGATGTGTGAATGTGAGAAGACGCAGGACTCATTCTAGGAGCAACCTCGGCAGGTAGTAAATGGCAGGAGATGTCTACTTCAAGCTCTACTCCTGATGGTTCTTGTACACCAGGTAATATCTGTGTGCTCACAGCTGTGGTGCTCCTGGACACACTCTGCAGCAAACAGAGCAGGACTCATTCTTCCTCCGATAGCTTTGAAGGATGAGACATGTTTGCAAGTCCTCTCAATGCGTTGCCCTACAGGTCCCTCTCTTTCCTATGCATGACACTCTCTCATCCCCTTGCAGATGTTTCTGGAACTATGGATTGGCACACCTTCCCAAAGAGTGCTTCAGTCTTCAACAATACCCTTTTCTGCACTACAATATTTTAGAATATTATTATAATATTTCCCCCAAGAATAATACGAATCACAATTCAGGCTCATTTCTGCTAAATTTGCCAGTCTCACTTCCTTTTTGAGGATTATGAACCTTAGAGAAATCCAACAGTCTTAACATTCCTCACAGGTTGGAGAGCACTTGGAAAGGTCATCTGCTGGATGAGAAGGCCATTTTTTACATTAACTGTAGTATTCTTTGAGTTTTCCCTGATATAAGTGAACAACTTTGGAAAAAAAACAAACCAAACAAAGAAAAACAAACAAAAATTGAGGTTATTGCAAAAAATCAATTTTTTACGTATAAAGTTATTATTTACAAAACAAGTAAATTACGTTTAAAATGTGAAGGAGATCAGAAGATGACATGAATGATCCATTGTGAAAACAACATCTGTGAATATGTTTCTTTTTTCCTTGAGAACAAAGGACATTGTCTGGTTCCAAACACTGCTGTAGATTGTCATTCTTATGCTGTATCTCTAGTTCTGTTTCTAGACATCTATTTCCCAGATTATCAGTTTATTTGCGGCATTCTCCTAGACCATCCTGGTTCTTCCTGACATCCATGTTAACTTGGTTTTCTGGTTTGGTGGTTTGTTTTTTTTGGTGTTTGGTTTTTGTTTGTTTGTTTGGGGGGTTTTGTTTTTGTTTTATTGGGTTTTTTGTTTGGGGTGTGTGTGTGTGTGTGTGTGTGTGTGTATTTTTTTTGCTTTTGATGTCAGTGCTTGGAAATGGGATGAGTCAACTCTAATATATCTAAATGTGAGAAAGGCATAAGACTGATATTTTTATATTTCATAGCCCATCCAAGATAAGTTTTCAAATAATGTCTTTTTTATTATACTATGTGTATCCTTTTGTTTGAATGCTCTCTCTTGAACATTACGAACTTCACATACATAAATAAGGCATCTTCAAAGATTCTCTTAGAGTTCTTTTCTCCATTAAATCAATTACTTGTCCCAAATATTCTGCTTTTTAGTATTTTCTGCCTGAACACTTATTTGAATAATTATGGTGTTAATTTAAAAAAGATATTTGTTTTCTGAACTATTTTAAGCCAGTTTTATATTTTTTGTGTCTTTAACCATTAGAGATTGTTTCTTTCAGCTTTCTCTACCTTTTTTTTTTTTTTTTTTCAAAAGAGTAGTTTAGAGCTGGTTCCCTCTTGGGTTTCACAATGAATTATACTGGATTTGTAAATGGCTCCGTCTGAAAAGATTTACGTCAGAAAAGAACAGCTATAAATTCTAACCAAACATGATTGGGAACCGAAGCAAGAAAAGTCAGGGGCAGTCAAATTTCCAGTAGTCTCTTTCCAGCAGAGTCTCAGCCTCCATTTTCATTCAGTCTTATGTTACCGTATCAGTCTTGCTGCCAGCAAGATTGTCAGTCCACAGAAAAATCTTTCTGTTTATTGATTTTATACAGCTACTCAATTTTTTCTACATCTCTTATTTACCCAAATGGGTATAGAAGTGTATCAAAGAATTATTAAGTCTAGAACATTTTGCAACTGCAAAATGTATCTTAAGATGCTTTTTAGACCACTCTAAGGTACCCAGCAAGCTTCTCATAAACAGATTGGGAGATCTGCCGTTGAGTGTGCACCTGTTTTCAAGACACCTTGGAGAGAATTGCTTTCTAAAAGACAAGTGCACCAGAATGTTTAATTCTCTCCAAATATTTTAAGATACAAAGGCTTTTGTGTGCTTGACAGAGTTCCTCTAAATTAATCATCATCCTAAGTAGATTGTCCAGCACTTCTCTACCCACAGACAGCTGTGGCAAATGGCACAAGTAGTGCCTAGGCAACTCCCTCCAAATCATTTTAATGCAACAGAAGTAATTAACTCTATTAGCATGACTGTATCTGTCTACACTTAGAAATAATCAACATAATTGCTATGCTAAAGGAATGAAACTGTTTTAATGAAAAAGGATCTCAGAGGCACATGCTTGTTGGTAATTTGGGGAAAAACATAACCTGCTAGGTAAAAAGTACATTGGGTCAGAACTGAAATACGCTTGTAATAAACTCCCCCAAAATGTAAACCAAATAAAAATTTTTGAGTTGTTTTAAATCCTAAAGCAAATTATTAAAAGATATGAAAATGATTATGCTAGTGTCATTTTAACCACAAGAAAAGTTTTTATTTTCCATTCATGAGTCCACAGCTCTTTGCATAAGACAATTCAGAAAGTGTTCAGTAGCAAATGAGCAAAGGTTCAAATTCCATCCAAAGACAGTGCCCAGTGAATAGTCCCTGCAAATGAAACACAATACCTGAAAGCTCAGTGTCTGAGGTGTGTGGTACTCTCTCCCAGCCACCAGCAGTTTTGGGTACAGACCTGTCCAGTGAGGAAAGCTGAGCAGGCCCAGAAGATAGGAAAGTGTATTCTTAAGTAAAAAGCATCCTCCTGGGTCTGTCCTGTAGATCACTAAGGCATTTAGTGCCATGTTTTTTTACTATCAGACATGTCAAACTTTTACCCCAGTGCCTTCACATAGATCTTGGGAGGAAGGCATTTTTATACCATCTTACAGACTACAAAACTGCTGCTGAATAAAAAGGGACAGAGAGCAGACTCATGTAAGCTCAAGCACTACCTGCTGATTATCTAAACTCTCTAAATAGTTTTGGACCATATAATTATAACTGTCTTAGTGCATGGGCTTGAGCCAGAGCAAATGCCCTATATAGGTGCCCACTACCAAGACATAACCCAAATAGGCTCTTTCCACACTCTTCCAACATTAAAATTTATACCCACTAATACTCAGATTCATCTGCATACCAAATACCAAGGCATAACGCACATGTTCCCAGGTTTATGTTAGAAACCATGACAAGCTACTCATATCATCTCAGAAACTCTGAATTTACAAAAATGACCTCAAAAAATGACAGTATATTGGGCCCAGATGGATGACATGTAGAAGCCATGGGAGGCTCAGTGTTTGTTGGTTTGTGTAACTTATCTTCCAGGCCAAAGACTGATTCCTGGCTTTTTTTATTTAATAGAATAGATGCGGTCATACTTATTCTATTTCTTTCTCAAAGGTTTGCCCATTTAATACCATTACTACAAACCTCACTTTTTTACTCATCTTCTAGAGAAGGAACAATGTAAGGTTAAATATACCCCTGATAATTTTGTCGCATCTTGAATTCTGGTAAAATATTCTACTTGAAGACTTTGTATTTCCATACTCAGTAAACTTTGTATTCAGAATTCCACTATCAGGTCTCTTGCAGTCCTGCCCACCACTTCACTTTTCATACACCATTTGAACACTAAGAGACTTTTCCTTCGGATTTCAGAAAAATGGTTATTGGGGAACCAACAAATTGACAGCCATGGATAAGGACCACTGCAGAGTCCAAAATCTATGAATACAGTGGTCACACAGAAGAATAAAGAGAAAGTATTTTTTGTAATTGAACATAAAAAGGCATTAACAATTTTGAAATGTTTGTTTTTTTATTATAAACAACCAAAACCAAAAATATTTTGGATGTATCATTCTTTACCCCTAAAATTTGTATCATTTTACTTCATTTGCAAAATCAAAATTGTTGAAAAAAAGGTGGAGAAGGAAACAAAGATTAAAAAGGCAAAGAAAGAAAATAAAGAAAACCCCCATTTCATGCTCTTCCAAAATTCACAGTTTGTAAATGCCCTTTTATTTTCTTCTTCTGACTTATTCACATCATCAATTCAGACCACAGGCTGTAAAAAAAGCCTACTCAGTAACAGAGCAAATATTTCAGAAATCCCATCTCTAAACCCAACTTAAGCACATAAATCAGACAAGAGTGAGAGGAGAATTTACTTTGTTATCTCCTCACTAAATAACTGATTATGTCACCTTTCATCTTATTGAAAAGTTCTTCATTTGAGAGATGCCATATATTGAATTATCAACATATTCAGACTTCATGGATTATGAGGGAAGAAGGTAAAATTAAGCTACTAGAAAAACAGCATAAAGCTGAAGAAACAGCCATGGTATGTTATTACCTACAGTGTTCATCTCTTTGCGCTACAATGTGCTTAATTACCCTGATGTCAGGAAGTATTATTTTTCTCCTTTTCCCTTGTATTTTAAATCTTCTATCTCTGGTGCACTTCATTACTTCCTTTAATCACAATCACAGTTTTTAAAAAACTTGTTTGCATACCTTCCTGTCTTCTTTCTTTAATAGTTTTAAATTTTGTAAAATGGAGAGAAAGAGAAAACACACAGTTAGTATTTACAAATATATATGTCTAATGGAAGAGAAATCACTATGATCACTTAAACAGGATTTAGTAAGACGTGATTTAGATGGAGCGAGTGATATGAGAGCACACTACATTAATTTTGAAGTAGCAGTCATCCAAACTTACTTTGTCATAAGAGACAAGTCACATAGAATAAATTAGCAAACATCAAATATGGCTCTCCTCACATCAAAAACACTGGCTGAATTAGCATCAGAGACAAGAGGGACAAGAATCATCCAGCTGGTTCTTGAATTACACAAAGGCACATTATCACTTCATTGACTGTGAAGTAATAACTGAGAAGAGCTAATTTCAAGTGACAATACATAAATATTCAAATTTCAATTGCGTGTCCTGAAAATAGTGATGAGTAAGAAGTGGAAGAGATTGAACTCTATGAATAAAATTATTAAAAAGAAGAAAATTTACATTTGCCTCTTGAAATTATCTTGAAGTACAAATTACAAATGTGTAAAAACTAATGTTTTCACCTTCTCAGATGAGGTTTTTAGCTAAAGATTGTGAGAAAAATTCTCGGCTCAGAAAATTTTAGAAAGAGACGAGTTAAAAGAGCAAAGCAAAAATGAGGTTTAA
>JAWWEV010000115.1:56016024-56029730 GCA_035583235.1 Hafferia zeledoni
GGGTGTGCACACAACTCTAAAGTCTAGGATTGGTGTTCTACTCAAAACTATCCCTTCTATCAGCATGTTTACCTGTTCCCTGGAGCAACAGTCACATTCCTCTATATTGTTTACTGTTCCATAGGGGTTCTGCTATCCCTAAATTCCAGGCCTGGACTGTGCACATAGGCTTCCAGTAACACATTGTGACCTGTGTTACTGAAATATTCTTCTACAAGTGAGAATAAATTAAGAGAACTTATAGAAACATTTGACAATTGACACTATAGATCTATGTTTTCATTTGCACCTGTATGATTTTAAATGCAGAGTTTGCATGCCTTCCATTCAACATTCAGGAGCTACCATGCACAAGAAGACCTACAAAAAATTAGGACAGTTAAATTTTCTGACTGTCCACGTCTTCATTCATCTTTTATATAAATTAAGGAGACAACATGAAGTGGTACAAAGGTAGGGAGACAGCTGAATTTACTTTGGCGGAGGAAGGACCTAGGGAGGACAGGAATGACAGAGTAAACTTGAATGGTAAGCAATACTGCTATGTAGTGTCCAGATTTTAGTCCTATGTTGTATGGGGTCACAATGATTGCCCACCTTTGACTAAAGAGAGCTGGATGATATTCAAGGATTGTCCCTTTGAGGCTTAAGAATAATGCAACCCTGCAATGAAGAAATCACGGAAGAATGCCAAGAAGCCTACATGGATGAATATGGAGCACCTGGACAAACTTAAGCACCAGTAGCTAAAGAGGGTGGAAGCAGGGAAAACTAGACTGTGAGGAATACAGAGAAATTGTCCAAACAGCCAGGTTGGCAATTAGGAAGATTAAAGCACTGGCAGAAGTAAATCTGGCCAAGTACACCAAGTGTAACAAAAAAGCTTCTTTAGAAATAAAAGAAAGACTAGGGAAAATGTGATTCTCTCAGGAAGGATACTGGAGACCTGGTTATACAGGATAAGAAGGCTGAGGTACTCAACAACTTTTTTGCCTCAGTCTTCACCAGCAAGTATTCCAGCCACACTGCCCAAGTTGCAGAAGGTGAAAGCAAGGATTCGGAGAATGAAGAACCATTTGCTGTAGGAGAAGACCAGATTCGAGAACATCTAAGGAACCTGAAGATGCCCATGGGACCTGGCAAGATGAATTCACAGATACTGAGGGAACTGGTCAAGAAAGTGCCTAAGCTATTATCCATCATATTCAACAAGTCATGGCAGTTTGCTGATGACACCAAGTTCTGTGGTGCAGTCACACTGGAGGGAAGGAATATCATCCAGGGGACATGGCCAGACTTGAGAGATGGAGTCATGCAAACGTCTTCAAGTTCAACAAGGCGAAGTTGAAGGTCCTGAATCTGGGTCTGGGCAATCCCAAGCACAAATAGAGGCTGAAGAGAAAATGGATCAAGACCAACTCTGGGAGAAGGACTTGGAGGTGCTTGTGGACAAAAAGTTCAATATGACTGAGCTATGAGTGATTGCAGCCCAGTCAAGGGAGGTGATTTTTTCCTCTAATCTGCTCTTGTAAGACCCGGAGAGTCTCAGCCTGGAGTGGTGTGTCCAGCTCTGGTGCCCTCATCAAAAAAAGGGCAGAGACCTGTTGGAATGAGTCCAGAGGAGGGCTACTGAGTTGATCAGAGGGCTGAAGCACCTCTTCTGTGAAGACATGGTGAAAGAGCTGAGGTTGTTCAGCATTGAAGAGTACCTGAAGGGGGCCTACAAGAAAGCTGGAGATCAACTTTTTACAAGGACATGTAGTGATAGGATAAGGGGGAATGGGTGGTGATAGGATAAGGGGGAATGGTCTTTAGCTGAAAGAGGATGGGTTTAGAACAGACATTAGAAAGAAATTCTTTACTGTGAGTGTAGTGAAGTGCTGGAACAGATTGTCCAGAGAAGCAGGGAATGCCCCATTCCTAAAAGTGTTCAAGATCAGGGTGGATAGGGCTCTGAGAAACCTGGTCTAGTAGAAGGTTCCCTGCCCAATGCAGTGGGATTGGAACTAGATGATCTTTAAGGTTCCAGACCTTAAACCCAAACCTTTCTATGATTCTAAGTAATTATTGTGGTCATCTCCCAAATAAGCACACAAGGCAAATGCTCCCTTCCACTGCCCTTGATGTCTCCTCTTCAGTCAGTTTTGCTTGGCTTTGACCATGAAAGGATTTGCTAACAGGAAAGAGCCTCAAGTGACCAATACAATTTACATATCACTTTGGGTATATCTAACCTTCATTTCATTGTCTGAAATATAGATGTAACACTTTTTGCAAACAAAGTTTTCTCTGTAAGGTGTGCTTCCCTAATGGCTTAAAATTACTTTGAGTTTCTCTCATAGGAAATGATAATATATAAATGATAAATGATAAAATGAATTTAAGTACAAATTTGTGACTGCAATTTTTGGAATAATAGCCACTGAAATCCCATGAAAGCTCTCAACTAATGCTTTAAATCAAAATTAAATGCATAGGAAGACATATTTTTCTTCAGTCTGAATTACTTCCCACATGTTCTTTCCTTTTAAAAGCACATTGGGGCTTGTTTTTTAACTCCATTGTGTGAAAGACATGAGATGTGTTTCTTTTATCTATCTATAGCAGTGCTAAAGTTTTTGAGAGCAATTATATTATAGTGCAGTTCTTTTGCATGCACTTCATGGCTCACATTTATTAAAAAAGGCAAAAATAAATCAAAATAACCTTTGAAATATTCACTTACAGTCTTGGCCAATTAGTTTTTTTCTATTTTTACATTTAAGGAGAACTTGAGAAACAATATTTTCTGGCTGAACTAATGCCATTTCTTTGCATAATTTGTCTTGGAATTATGAACAAACCTCTAATGAAATAAAAGATAAGCTTATTATTCTGAATGCAAGTAGCAAGGGATATTAATATACAATGAGTTTCAAACACTGCATTGTCCATAAATGAATTTTAAAGTCTACAGGAAAATTGCAAAATTTTCTGACATAAGCCAACATTGAGGAAATCAATAGAGAAAAAGAGCAACAGAACAGGTGAAGCAGATATTTTTCCACAGCTGACAACAGATGGATACCTAAACATTGCAATGTGATCTGACAAATAAGCACCCAGAGGAGTGAGGGTTTTTTTTTTTTTTTAAAAAAAACAAAACCAAAACCAAACAAACCAAACCAACTAGACAAGCAACCCTCTCTCCCACCCCCCCCAAAAAACCCCCCAAAACCAAACAAAAAAACAAAATGAAAACCAAACAATAACTAATACAAAGAAAAAGCACAACCAAAATATGAAAAATCCTGCAGCATAACTCCTAAATGTCACCACACAACAAAGAAAGGTAAATTCTAGAATGGCAAACTGATAGCCAGTCCTCCCACAGGGAATAGCATGAGATCACTGATACAATAAGATTTTAGTTCTCTGATAAAGGTGTGACTGTTTTCAAAGGGTATTTATATGACTTTGATGGATGCTTATAAGGATCTCATTTTCAGTGTTGCTTTTTTCCACTGCGCACCTGGAAGAAACACCTGGTGTACCAGTGTGAGCTCTGATGCATGGCTCATGTATCCAGTGTCAGAAGCACTGCTGCACTCCTGAGTTATTCATTTATACATAGTGAGAAGGACTATAGGGTGGAAAAAAATGTTAATTTGGAAAGATTTACTTGTTCATTTAGTATAGCAACACAGAAAGTTCACAGCTACTAATCAAAAGTGCACTTTGTTAGGTGGCTTAGGTTTGGCCGATTTCCATTAAGTTTGCACAAATAATATAATTACAGAGTTTGCCTGCCTAATTTCAATTTCTGCTCCAAAGAGTGGAGTCTTCAAAAGAAAGAAGGAAGAAGGAAGGAAGGAAGGCGGGGAGGAAGGCAGGAAGGAAAAAAAGAAAAGGAAAAAGAAAAAAGAAAAAGAAAAAAAGAAAAAGAAAAAGAAAAAAGAAAAATAAGAAAAGGGAAAAAAGAAAAAGAAAAATAAGAAAAAGAGAAAAATAAAAAGAAAGAATTCTAGAAGAGTGTTAGTTGAAATTACTGTCATCAGCACTACTTTACAATAATTACCAATTCATGCTGAGGCAGTCTTCTGGCATAGAATATTTCAGTACAAATCGTTCAATTTTAGAAAAGACCTACCCCATTGAAAATAAAATCCTTTTCAAGTAATGAGTGAGTAATGAGACTAGGCAGTGCTAGCAGCCCTGCCAATAATATGATCAAAACTATTACAACTAAAAGAAGTCTAGAAAAAACAGATTCACTTTACTGATGTAAATTACATAAACTTGCTATTCTGTTGCTGCATTGCAATGGTACCTTATAATGTTTCTCTAACGATGTAGTGGCTTCCTCCAACAAAAAGGGGCTAAGAAAGAATTTGGGTTGAAATAGCTTTACAATAGTTACTCTTCTGAGGAAAATGCTGGAGTCAGGAAGAAGAGATCAAGGACAAAATTTGCTCTACTGTTTTAATTTGAAGTAATTCCATATCTTTTTTTGGTTGTCTACTATTGGACATTTGACATGACTCAGATAATGCCTTCCTTCCAACCAGAGTATTTGTAGGGGCAGTTCTAATTCTATCATGACCTTTATAAAGAAATGTATGATTTATTTTTTTAATATAAAAAGTAAGATTTTAAATGTAAAGGTTATGAAAATGAGGGGAAAAATTACTTCCAAAACACTGACAGCATTTTTTTTAGAACTTATTTCTACATGCTGATGTGCTGTCAAAGGCAAATGGCATGAATGGTAACAATGAACACTTGATTTCCCTAGGCTGTTTTGCTACCATGCCTCTTGTGCCAACTCTGAGTCCAAACTAGAGCAGAAAAATAACTTAAAAAATTAGCAAGATACCCTTTTGTCATCCTCAGAGTAATGGTAAAGAATAAAAGGACTTAGCAGAGCTGCTAAGTATAAAACCCTGAGGTTTTATAAAAGGCTCTCTTCTTGCACTCCTCAGTGTCCTATAGGCAAATGTAGTCAGTCTTTCTGTAACTCCCAACCAGGAGAGTGGAAGTTACTTGCTAATTTGAATTATTCAGTGTTTCACAGGGAAATGCAAATTATTAACTTCCCCCACCCCTCCCTGTGGCATACTCATCAGTCTCTTTGCCTTTGTCATTTTATATAACCATATTCCAGTGGTGATGTCTTGGCTTTCCTGTGAAACAGCAACTGACTGAGAATCCAAGATTCCTAATGTTTTGTTCTTCAATGGCAACCCCACTTAACCATGGCTGAAATTGATGCTTATTTTCACAGAATCAGCATTCATGCTTGTTGAAACATCTAAACTTACCTCAGAGCACAAAGGAGCTGAAGAGCTAGTGGCAGATGGTGGGGACAAGCTTGCCTAATCCCAGTTTTGTGCACTTATCAGAAATATTGCTTAATGTAAGGGCTTCAGCACAATTTAAAGAGAAATTCATATGAAGTTCATTTGGGAAGCCAACTATTGCTCTTAGTTTTCATGCCAGTGGACATCTTGCTATCTATGAAACATCTGTGCATGGTTTTTGCCCTGAAATGTTATCTTATTTATGAGGAAGCACATATTTTAACACTTGTCTGTAGTGAATGCAAAACTAGGACTCAGCTGCTTTTTCTGTACAGCAAATTTCTTGACTGCCTGGAGTTAGATTGCCATAAAAACAGTACAGGTATAGACCTAAGAGGCTGAGGTCAGGCAGGACTTGCTACATGCTTGTGATCTGTGAGAAAGGGCCATCTTCCAAGATGTGTTGTCCTGTTTCTCTCTGCTGGCCTATTTTGGTAGCATTCCTGCTCCTGGGCAATAGGAAAAATCCATGAAGCTGTTGGTGGTCCAAGGGATGAGAGGGAAAGGGTTCAGCAGACTGTAAAAGGCTTTTTTTTCCTATTTTGGACAGGAAGACTCCTTCCTTCATGAGTCTGGCTGGAGAAGTCTGCCCCAGCTCAAGTCTCCAGTATGACGGTTGCTGTACACTTTAGAGATGTCCAAAGGAGTTTCCCCCTTCCCTCCCCACTCCCCCCACCCCCCCAAAAAAAAAAAAAAAAAAAAAGTTGTCCAAAGAACTTAGATGAGAGGAAGATCTCTTGTGGGACCCCGTCTGAGCAGACAAGTACCTGCAGAGATGCCACTGATGCAGGAGGGATGGTTTGCTGCTGACCAGGCTGACACAGGCAGTGACAGAGGCTGCTCACTTCTGGAGACAGGCATGCAGGAAACAGCAGAGGAGTGGGCCTGGGGGCTCTCACAGCTCCTGAGACATTTTTGAGGATTGGGTCATCCTGAACTGGTCCAGTGCCATGGCATCCATGCTGCTTTTAAGAAGAGATTTGAATTTGAGGCAGGCCATGTCCTGTGTTTAAATGTCATTTGTGGCCAAGGCAACTGGGGCATTTCAGAAGAGTCGAGATGAGAAGAGCATGTAGGCAGTGTGGCATTTGGAGATTGATAACAAGCTCTTTCCTCAGGTAATACTGTGTCTCAGGCACTCCTTGGGGAACCACTGCAGTTGGAGTCATACAGATGAGTTTGCACTCATTTTAAGGATACTTTTACAGAATACATGTGATTATCAAAACAATATTTAAAACTAATAGTTGTTAGGCTGTATCTGAAGTATTGAGCATAGAATTATCATAACCAGACATTCAGCCAACAAAGTTTCCATTTTGCTATATTCCAGCTGAAGATTAGTAAGATGAGTAGCACAATTTGCACTTCTCACTGTTGTTTACTCTTACTTTTGACTGTTTGGGGATGCAGTAACACATTTGCTGAAGAAATGGAAACATTCAACTGTTATCGACTTCCTGAGCAATACCATATGGTTTATATTTACTCAACAGGCTTATACTTGGCTTATCATTACTGCTAAGCAATTTATACAGAACATGACATAAAGGTCACTCAGACTAGCTGGATTTTAATGGTAATAAGGACAACAACCTTGTAGTAACAAATGATAATAATTATGTGTGTGCAATCAGATACATTTTTTCTAGTTAGGAATAATAGTATTTTTAAAGCAACAATAAAGACACTGATACAATTTACTTTCTCTTCGAGCACAGAAGCTGTAGAGATTACCAAAATCTTCAGGGTGATGTGCTTCTGAGTGCATTATGAGACTGAGACTATTTGTGCCTGCAATTGGTTACTCAGGCACTAGTCCAAAGGAAATGACATTTCATGGGTGTGCATACTAAACACAACAGCCATTATTCACACTTCTTCAGAGAACTAAACATAAAACTGACTTCTGGAAAAAAAATCCTTTGAGATAACTTGTGAATTGTTAGTAGCTTGTGGTATAAGCACTGCTCATGATTCTGGTTATCAAGACAAGACTCTCTAAATTATGAAAAAAGATATAAACAAGCAACTTAGTGAATGATGGAAACTTTGTTAATAAACTTGGAAAACAATCGACTAATTCACCTAAGATGTGAAGTGGCAGAATAATCTCACAGAAAAGCTGTGAAACTTAAGGTATAAAAGTTATAAATGGCTTAAATGTGAGAGCATCATCCAAGTATGTCACGTTGCAGCAAAATGCATAATCAAAGTAATGCATTATGTAGCAATTTTTAAGTCTACACTTCTAAAAGAAGAAATATAATGGGTATTTTGTGGGGGTTAATTTCCTTTTGGGTTGAAAGGTTTTGTCTTTAGAGCATGCAAACATGCAAACAACAGTGAGCAGAAAAATAATTACAGATAATATGAACTTAACATTCCCCTGGAAAAAAAAACCAACAAAAAACAAACAAAAAAAAAACCCCAAAAAACAAACAAACAAAAAAAACCCACACGAAAACCCCACCAAACCAAACCAACAAAAAACCCAACCAAAACCCCCCAAACGTAACATCTGCTAAAAATTACATAGAAATTTATTAGAAATACAGGTATTTGCTGAGAGTGTGTTTTGTATTTGTTGTTTTGCGGTGGTTTTTTGAAAGTAATTTAGTTTTATAAAGGAATACTTGGCATTTGAATCAGTTGCCCATGGAATGTGTCTTGGCATATCTCAGCTTCTCTATCCTGTAACATGCTTTGTCTTTAATTCCTGTTATAAATTTCTCCCCTCCTGTGCAAGGATGGATCCAATGCCCAGATCTGACACAGCAACCTGGATTGCAAAAGAGCTGTAGAAAGGTAAAAGCTGTGGCAAGGGTAGAATCATTGAGATGGGAGCATCTCAAGCAGACAGACACACTCACACACTCAGCACTGACAGGGAATAAACAAGAATTAAAATGTAAAGCCCAGAATTCCATTTATTTACCTCCAAATATTCTTTACAAAATTGTAAAAGAAGCCATAAGGAAAGTCATTTCACACTACAAACTGTAATGGATTGAGTGATGACAAGGACCAAATCTGCTGTTTTAAGATAAAAACAAGCTTGGAAAATGCAGCAGAGGAAAAGAGTCTGCAGTTCTCTGGAGTGTGGATATCAAAGTCCAGTTTATACCTCAAAACTCATACATATCCTTCACAACAGCTTACTCATTTGTGAAAATAGTGCACCATGCAATGGACCCAAAGAGGCTTTCCTAAATACCAATTTTTACAGACTTCACTTGTTTAAAGCCAGTGCTAAATATGGGATATTTTGTTCATTTAATTTTTACCAGTGAAAATTTTAAGGCCTTGTCCCCAGTTTGCATGTTGTAGCAGAATCTGACAGGAATTTACAAAAGTAAATGTAACATATAGCCGACTTAGCTAACTAATGTGAAGGAAAAGTTTTCAAAGCTTTGGAATCATTCTGCCATCTTACTAAATCAGTACAATTGGGATATAGGGAGTGTAGTCCTCTTGTGTCTTGAGATCTCAGCTGATGAGTGCAGGCACTGTGAAGCGTTCAGCAGAGAGTCTCAAGCGAATTGCTTGCCATGTATGTGAGCAATAACTTGAAGTTTTGAGACTTGGGTTCACCTAAACTGAAAATTTAGGAGAGAGATAATAAAGATAATGGGGGAAAAATGGAAAAAGATTAATGTGACAGCTTTTAGATAGCTAAACAGAGACAATTATTTCCATATAAGAGCATAACTATAGATTAAAGGACATAATGTAATAGAAGAATAGAATAGAACAGCTATTTAAAAATTATGAAATATACATCAGATATAGTTGTCAGTGTTTCTAGCATAATAAAACAGCTTTGAGAACACTGTTTGCATCAACGAAAAAATCACATAGAAAACCCCCAACATAAATAAGTTAGGAACCCTAATAAACCCAATTTGTTAGAAATCATGCTGCATTTTATTTATCCTGGTTTAAATTCCCAGTGTTTTTGTATTCCATTAGCTGCCAATATTATTATAAACTTTCCTGACTACTCCACTCAGTAGAGGAAGTTTCTTAGGGTGGAAAAGATCTATTTAGTTTGATTTCTACTGATATTCCTGTTAATGAACAACAATACTATTTTAACCTAATTCTTTAGAGTAATTTTCTATGTTCCTATATTTCCTTATCTGGGAAATCCTTTAAGTATTTGCCTTAGTGGATGCCACTAGTTTTCTCTTGGCGATAAGAAAAGCACACTCTGTCAAATGTCTTATTTGATGAAGATGTTACCATTTCTGTTGCTGAAGGGTTTTTATTTTGTCGTGCTCTAATTTAGTTGAGAATACCTTCTGCCTTTGCACACCATCTATGAGACAAGTGAGGCTGTCAGACAACCAGGTCTTCAAAGAGATCTAGACACCTTACCGAGATTAAAATATGCAGAATCATCCTGGACAGAACAGCAGTTCATTGACCAGTCCTATCTTCACTTCTACCGTTTTCAGCTATTTGTGGGGCTCCATGGTACCTCTCCCTATGCTGTCTCCAGGCATTTCAACAGAACTTGTCTTTCCTATGACCAGACATTATTTTAACTTCAAGTGCTGCTCCAGTTTCAGCATCCATTTGTGACTTTCTAATTAACAACAGGGTTCCAAACCCTCACTGCCCTTTTCTACAAGCTCTCAATTTGCCTTTAGCAAGCCCAGAAGCTTCTTTCTGTTTTTAAAATCTAGTTCCTCCACTATGAACACCTGCTTTACTTCCTCTTACTTTTTAGTTGCACATATAAAGATTTGGATTAGTAATCTAAGTAAGTAAACAGGCAAAAACTCACAGGATTGAAATCTCCTTTTAGTATTTCTTTTCTACGTATCTACACTTATGGAAACCTAGCAAATATAGAAAATTCATACTCTCCTTTTTTTTTTTTTTTTTTTTTTTTTCTTTTGCTGAAACAATGCAGCCAGTTCTGTAGGTTTTCTGGTGCACTTTGGTAGAGTGCTAATGAAAGCAAACAGGGATGAATGAAGTTTGGGGCTTAAAAAGCAGGAACACCTCCTTGAGAAATCTGATTGGACATAGGGATGGAAAAGATTTTTTCACCAAAGATAACAGTGCAGCTAAATAGAGCAACTAGGGTGGGTAGAGGAACTGTTATTGCGCTTGCGTTCTCAGAAAACTTGGAAGAGTTGCTGCATAATTGTTTCTGAGATCACCACATTGAAAACATGTAACAAACCATGCTAAATAGCCATTACTGCTCACTCAGCATCATATATCAGATTATTAAAACATACTTCATTTATGTGGTCACTGTGTCCCTGACACAGAATTATATCTACTGTTAAAAACAAACACCTTAACACCAACCCCAGAACAGTTTCAGCATTTCAGAGCACCAAGAGAGAACCATAACAGAGTACCTTATCAGGCTAAAGTATGAGCATATTTCATGAAACACAAGTGCTAGGGAAAGCTGGGCACTGAAGCATGCAGTGAAAAGGTCAGATGCTGATTATTTCAATGCTACTTAACATAAAAAATGGAATATTTCATGAAAAGAGCAAAACTAAACCAGAAAACTTCAAATCTTTCCCCACAAATGCTGTGGCATCGTATCAGTTATGTATGCGTCCATCTAGCAAAATTTTAATCTACCAAAAAAATCTATTCGACCCACCTTGAATAAATGACTCCATGGCCATTTTGTGTTGGTTTTGAATTATTTTTTAATAGTTCCTTCCTGATCCTAAATTGTGTTATCAGAATTACTTTGAGTGCCTAATCAGACATATCAGTCAAGCAGCTTCAAGCACTGTGCTACCCCAATTATGGGTACCCCTCACTCAGCAGCCAGCTGCAGTCAATTGCAAGTCCTTCAGAAGAAAAGATGCATGTGTAGAGGAAGAGGAGAATTTACAAGTCAAATTACGGCCCTGACTCTTAGAGCTGATCAGCTGAAGCCCTGAAGAATGAGATCTGATTATAATCACAGTCCTAACACAAAGCTGAAGTGTTACGAGGGCATGCTGAGGGCAATGAAATCTTTCCTGCTCTATTTGGACTTAGCAGATGAGAAAGGAAACAGAGTGACTCAGTCCCCATATGTTTTTAGATGCAGGCAGAAGAATGCCTCCCTAAAGTGGGGTTAAAGAATAACTCTGAAAAAAATGTGGCTTGATTATTTAAGCTCTGATTTTAAAATACAGTTTTCTGGAGATGAAAAAAAGAGATAGGGGTTTAATATTAATTACGATAGCACTTCTTTTGCTTTTTCCCTTTAACTGAGAATGAAGACAGAGTGACTGAGGGAGGGAAAGGAAGAGGTATGTTCAGAAACATTGTTATGTACGTGAATTTGAAATACTTGATATTTAAAAACAGGCTTGTCCATTCAATTCTGGCTTTTATTGTTACTTTAGCACTACATGTTTGAGTTGCTATTTCTCCGTGATTCTGCTCCTGACTTACTCTGTTTTTCACTTTTATTGAGATGCATTTCTCCTGCTGCCACATGAAAAAGGGAGATTTTCCTCTAGGTAATTATTAGGTAGACAATTACTATTTATGTTAGTGCAGTAAGCTAGAGACATTAGGTCTAGACCCGTAACATGAATTGATAGCATTAAATTGAGACATGACATATAAATTAGCCCTGCTGCAGAAAGTTTGTAGTCCAGTCATGAGACCAGAACACAGGCAACAGCAGACTAATAACTGAGTCAGTTAAATTATTGTTGATGCAGTGCAGTGTGAGGAGAACAAGCTGTTGTAAAGAGTTTTTTAGGCATCCAGGCAGAAGGTATTTTCAAGGCTTTTTGCCATTGGAACTAATGAGTGTTCAGAAGAATCTAATGGGGGCCAGATATAAACAGAATGCAGTGGTTTTGCTTTTTTTCACTTAAATATATTTTTAAGAAAATGTTGTTATTCTTTTACCTCTCTCTTTTGGACAAAAATTTGTGCCGATATTTATAATAATGGGAGATTATGTATATTTGGAACCCCCCAGCCATATATATATGTTCTTCCTACTATTCATCTCACTAATGACATTCATTTCTTTTGCCAGCCTTTTTCCAGTCTGTTGTTCAAAATGTGCCAGGTGGATTTTAATGCCAGCTGAAAGCCATCTTTTGAAATAATTTATCCAGAAAAATGCACTGTTAAACACAGTGAGACATACCAGCAATTAATCAGCCACCTACAGTGCTAAATTTATATCAAAGCTATTAGGAATTTAATAGCCTTTGCACTCTGCTACATGTCTTCAGGTGAGGGATAACTGAGAATAGTCACAAGCTTGTAAAAGTACAAGTCATATTAGGCCAAAGGCAGTGTCTGAACAGCATTGTTTTCCTTCAAGAAATGTCTTAATGCAGCCTGGATTTCCCAATATGGTGTTAAAATAGTGATCAGTTCCTGTAAGCCTTCAAAATCCTTTACCATTCAATGGTATGTATGTTTGTTTATGCTTTAAACATGCATCTCAGGGGCAACCCTCTAAAAAGGAGACTTAAATACATGAAGTAAAGACATAGGATTTGTTGCTAATCTGTTAGTAACCCTATAAGACTAGACAAGGTAGTCTTGCTTTAGGAACAGACTGCTCCAGCATGAATTCCCCGTGCAGTCACATGTCCTGCTAGAAAATGTGCTCCAACATGAGCCTGCTGCAGTGCAGGCTTCACATGGGGTCACAGACACTGTTGGACATCCACCTGGCTCCAGTCTGAGGTCCTCCATGCGCTGAAAGCGGATCTCAGTTCCACTATGGACCGCCATGAACTACAAGGAGGCATCCTGCCTCATCATGGTCTTCACCATGGGCTGTAGGGGAATCTCTGCTCTGGCACCTGGAGCACCTCCTCCCCCTCTTTCACTGATCTGGGTGTCTGCAGATTTGGTTCTCTCACATATTCTCACTCTTCTCTACATCTGCAATTGCTCCTGCACAGTAAGTTTCTCTCTACTTAAATCTGAAGTTAATTTGGCTACTTCTGTAAGGGGTAACAAAAAGCACTTCTATAAATACATCAATAACAAAAGGAGGGGCAAGGAAAACCATTCATTGCTGGACTTGAGGGGGAACATAGTTAATCAGGAGGAGAAAGCTTAGGTACTTTACACCTACTTTGCCTCAGTTTTCACCAAGACAGGTGGCCCTCAGAACAACTGGCCTTTGGAGCTGATAGACAAAGACAGGAAGCTGAATAACCCCTCTATTTGCCAGGAGGGTACAGTAAGTAACTTACTACAACACTTGGATCCTCAGAAGTCTATGGGACCAGATGGGTTCCACCCTAGGGTAATGAGGGAGCTGGCAGAAGAGCTTGTCAAGCCACTCTCCATCATCTACCAACAGTCCTGGCTCTCCAGGAAGGTCCCAGATGATTGGAAATTGGCAAA
>JAWWEV010000115.1:56041560-56059954 GCA_035583235.1 Hafferia zeledoni
GGAGGGGAAGAGGAGGAGGGGACGAGGAGGAGGGGAAGAGGAGGAGGGGAAGAGGAGGAGGGGAAGAGGAGGAGGGGAAGAGGAGGAGGAAAGAAACTCATCTTCCTTCAAAGCTTGACTTTTCTCTCTCAAATATTTACTACAAGTCTTGTTTCTACAGAGGAGGCTAAAATTACTCTGTGATTCCATGTACTCAGTTTGAAAAAGGGTTCATAATTAGTTTACAGTTAGACATGCTTATCTTCATCTCTAAGTGCCATTTCATTTTTTGGTGCAATATTTAGTTTACCAGCTAGATGACATGTTCTTGATCTCTGTAAATAAACTTAGTTTTATTCATCCACCAATGATGAAGATTCCTCCAAAGTGTGTTAAACTGATCATGAATTGAGAATACTAATCCCCGAAGGTCTCTAGCTCTTTACAGACTAAAACCCATTTTGCTAAATCATTTTTGCAGAAATGACTGTCTCCTATTAAGTTCTCTGCTTTTGCTCAACATTGATAAGACATGAATTAATTCAAAGAACTCCTGCTACCTAGATAGAAAAATGTTATCTCTGTTTTTCAGATGGAGAAACTGGAAAGTTGAAAAGGCTTCCTAAGGCTGCAGGTTAGGTGAGGACAGAGCTGGTACTTCAACTCTCCAATGCCTGGCCTCTAGTCTAGAATTATAAATATTAAGCATCCTACATAGTTAATGCGTAGTTAGTAGTTAGGAAATAGTAGATACATTTTGGTCATGAAAAAAATGTAAAATAAATACAAAATTTTATATCAATCAGTAATTATGTCTGACATTTTAGGCAGATATTTAAAGTGTGGGAAGAAAATCAGAAGGGTGATTTTCATCTTCCTGGCAGCATATACTCAAACAGATTTTTTTTTTTTCACTCACTGCAGGCTTAGTTCCATTACAGAGTTCAGTTTTTAAGGCTATTTTCTTCCTGACTTATTCTCATTTGTATTCAAAGACTTTTGTTCTATGGTTATAGTTCTCAAGTGTGAGCTTACATATTATTAAAAATTATCAGACTCACAACCCTGGAGAATAAAGTTTCATATTTATACCTGGAGTAGATATTGTGCAGCTTTTTCAAAAGGTGGTTAACAATAGGTGTAAAAAATGACCCAGAACAAGAAGTGAAGTGGTGATCAAAGTACTGATTCTGTCCTGGAGTGCCTATGGGAAATATCCAGACTTCCTTCTCAGCTTCTCAGCTTAAAGGTGTGAAACCAAAGATTAATACCTCTTATAATATTTATGTTTAAAAGTATTAGCTTTTCAGGAAAGACATGAAGCAAGTAAATTTAACTGAATTACTCAAATGTCCTCTGTGTAGAATATGAGGAACTGCAAGAGCCTTTTGATCAATGCTGCTATCACCGAAAGAGCTTTACTGTCACACAAGAGCCAACCCAACCCTTAGGAAAATCCTTAATCCCTTGCAATCTTAATAATTAGCAATTATGCTGGTACACTATGCAATGATTGCTCTAATATTGTAAATGGAGCACTACACTTTGTTTAGCTAACTCCAGCATTCTGAGACTGAAGCAAAGGGAAAAAACCACCACCCACAGGAAAAAAATACTTTCATAAATGAATGCAAAGAGGCAAAATTGACCATCTCTGGAACCAGATAGAAATTAAATGACTGTATTTTAAGAATATTATTAAAAACAAATATAAGAAAAGAGGAAAAAACTTGAAAAAGTAAGAGAAATAAACTCATTCCTGTTCAGCTTCTGGTCAATACAAAATGAACACCTGGTTGTAACACATTTTTTGTGAAACAGGGAGTCACATTTTGGGATATGCAGGAAAAACAGGTGACGGAAAAACATGGTTCCACTTGTCATTCATAGCTGCAGGCTATTAAAAGGCCATATTGAAAGAGATAGAAACAATTCTATGCAAGGATGCTCATACTTTGGCAGAAATATTGTAAATATGAAAGTGCTGCATATAACTTAACAAGTACCGAAATAGAGGCTGTATGGCTCTTTCTCCTTTCTATTGGTCGCCTTGATGAGATTTTGCCATTTGAGGTATGTAAGAGAACTGACATCACAGAAAAGTGTGTTCATATTTCTCTTGAGGAGTCTAAAAAGCCATTACTTAAACAACCTTTTATAACTGGTACAAAATATGCCAATATTGGTCTTTGTAGAGCATTATACAAGCTCCCCACATGCATACAACTGAACAAATGCAAGTTGACACAACTCCAGAGCCAAAGATTACTACTTTCTTCTAAAGAAATTTCCTGAGGATAAAGTGATCAATAAGGTCAAAATCTAGTCACTGAACTACATCAACTGATTTTCTGAGAGGCAAGTGAGAGATAAAAGCAACAGCTCCTTTAGTAGCCTCATTGTGCCCCGGGGCTGAGCAGGGCAGCACAGGACCCCAGGTTTGCTTCTGTGCCCTGCCTTACAAGGTGGTTGCAGAGTAGCTGGGGGCTGACACACTAAACAGCATCCAGAGGTGTTGTGCAAGAGTTTGGAAGAAGAAAATAATTAAGGGTAGTCAGGAGATAGTGATTGAAATTCTAAAAACTGCACCATAGGGAATTGCTTCTGTTGCTGAATTATTGCCTCAACATGTGATATGAGTTTCTCATTAAGGACTTCTCTGTGAGCATGAATGAAACTTGATCTTGTTTATTTTGTGATATTTAATGAGATACTCATTTATTGTATGAGAATGTGTTAAAAAAGAATGATAAAGTGTTGAAGGTCTAAATTGCAGTGACCTACACAGGGAATCCCAGGCACCTGCAGTTAAGAGTGGATTTATGGCCATCAGTTACGTTGACAACAGCTTTCTCCTAGTTTTTCCTGTGTGGCATGTTCTTTCTGAATATAGCATATAGTCATTCATAGGCTTACTGAGAATCTCCCATTAATGTACTAAGTATTTTTTCCTATCATTGGCTAAAACCATTTATTTTGTCTTATTCTTAACATGGCATATGTTGTAAACATTCACACACTGTACTAAAGGATACTTTGCCCTCCTGATAAAAATTACTTTTGTATTCCAGAAACCATATCCTAAACAGATAGGAATACAATGAAAACAAAATTTAGAATGAGCAGAACTTCTTTTCTTTTAAGCAGATGTTTTTACATAGTGCACATGGCGTTCTCTATAGGGTACTCCACATAGTGTTTGCAGGATATTATAAAAAAACTGAGAAAAATTAATGCTAATAAAAATAACGTTAATACAAAATTATTTGGATGTAATCATTAAATATATCTTTGTTAAACCTGATGTGCTGTTCAGGTCACCATCACTGGGTGGCTTTTCACCACCATTAACATTTAGTTAATGCTATGTAGGTCAGTTCAAAACAATATTTGACATAAATTATGAAAGGCATAATTCATATCAAGGCCAGTTAGAGTCTTTTCAGTACACAGTACATTACATGTTCTAATAACATTTGCATTTTCATCTATTTCAGCAGAGGCATGACTCTCAGAATTAATTATTCTACTTAAACAGTGTAAAGGGGCATTAAGATCAGAGAATAATGAAAGAGTCATAATTATATTTTGTATCAATAGCAAATGTTCTGTATCTTTGTGGGTTTAAATACTTCAATTTAAAATTATTTTGGCATTACTGTAGGTGGATGATTAGTCTGCTCTATCATTGAATTTGATTTTTAAGAAAACCAGTAAAGAAACATTCAAAATTTATAAAAGGAATAGTGAACGAAAACTGCATAATATTAATAGGAATAGTAATAATAATATTAGTATAGGAATAGTGATAATAATATTAGTATAGGAATAGTGATAATAAAATTAGTAATGTTTGTAGCAACATGATAAAGGATCAATTTTTAATATATATTCTCTCATTTAAATAATGTGAAAAACTCTTGAATTATCCTATTGATAATACTACAACTTTACTAATTCTAAAATTCTATATTATATAAGTAAAAGGTCAAAGGTACTTCCTATTTCCTAAAAGATCAGTTAATAGGTGACATACCTATATGATGCATAAATTAGAGATGTGTTGGGTTAGTTTTTGCATCCTTTGCTACTGCAATGAATTTGAAGAAGCACAGCAGTTTATTCAACATCTCATAACCTCCAAGAATGACTAATTTTAATAATTTTGGTCATAGTTGGTACTCTGTGACTGGATTTCCTCTTCGATCTGAAAGTAGTGTTACTGCTTTCCTGGTTTGATTTTCTTGCTATGTTTGCTTCATTTGTTGCTGTTTCCTTTCAAGTTGATAATATTTTTTTTTAAAGATAAAAGCTATTACAGACCTTCATAAATGTTTTCTACTGACATAATGCCAAAAACACAGAATCTCACTGGAGAGTCATCAAACACCTTCAAATAGCTTGAAATGTTACCAGCCTTAGGATGGTTTTCCTTTGGTCATGCAGTTGAATTGCTTGGGGTTTATTCACTATTTAAAACAAATAAAATACATCTAATAGACATGGGCTAATATTTTCTGTGACTATGCTGTAAGCTGTGCTGTACAGATAAGCTCTAGAAAAGACTAAAAAATAGATTCAGCCCAAAGAGTTTTTGCTGTGCATACTGCATTTTCACTCTGACTGTCAGTGCAATTGCTCCTACCTTATCAGTAATTAACTTAGGCACTATCCATCTTTGTTCTTCACTCTCATCCTTATCATTCATTTACTTGGAATTCAATTATTCTCATTTTAGTTGTAAGGGAATCATTCATTGGCAAGTTCAGCTAAGTAAATTTTCCTTTCCTAAAACAGAACTTGAAAATGCCACAGAACAATTTACTGCTATATTATGCCTACAGAATAAACATCATCACATAATTTTCATGATCATAAGGATTTGTTTAGACAGTGATCCTTAATCCCATCTAGACATTTGGAGGACATTTGCTGAACTAAAGGTTTTTCTGTAGCCTTTTTGCCAGAGTACATAGCATCCAGATTTGGGAGCATAGTAAAGATGTGCACTTATTCTCCAATCATCATGATTCAGCCTGGGAAAAACAGTATGCTCAGTTACTGCCTTCTAATGTTTTGAGCATGTCTTTTGATTAAGAGGTGAGTGATCTGTTATTTAAACATTGACTGTTCATCCTGTGTCAATGCTATAGGAGCTTCAGTCACTAGATAGAGAAGGCTATAGTAAATCAGAAGTGAAACAGAAGATATAATTTCCTCAGTCTTTGAGTTCTCAGTCCCAGAATTAAGTATGGGCCAAAGCATTTGAGTTAGGTTGGAGGATATTTTCTGCTTGGTATACTGCAGAAATGATGCCAAAAGCCTGCATTTCTTCTTACAGAAAATGCCAAAAGAAGGTAGAAACTATTGAGATCACATTTGCACCCACAGGGGTGTTTCCCCACTTATGAAGAAGCAGTCAGTTTGGCAGAAAAATGTATACTGGTATTTTGTGCTTTTAACTCACCTGAACAAATGAAATAATAAAGGCAAGTGATTAGAAAACACAAATCAGGGGTAAGTCAGGCTGGAGAAGACAATTCCTAGAGAATTTTAGTTGAAGTCCTTGAAATCAAACAACAGTTATGTTAAGTTTTCAAAGTATTTATTAAATGGATTTGACTCCAAACCAATGACTTTCATGATTTTCTTGTATCCAGGTGAACTACTCAGTATAAAAATTAGGCAAGGATTATTCTCAAGATCGGAAGTGAAAAAGTTTGCAGACTCCATGTTTTTCTATTCCTATCTTATGTTGTATTTCTTAGGAAAGGCTTATGCCCAGAAATACACTTTCTCTCCTTTGCAACCTTCCAGACTACTTACTGTGAACAGCCAGTGCCAAAAGTATAATTAGGCTTACTTGGAAAGTGGAAGCTACAATGGCAGATGTCCATGTGCATAATCAAAATGCTTTTTAGGGGAAAATGAAAGACTGGTAAAATAATCCAAAATTGTTTTAGGACAATAAGAGGTTTTTTATATTGTAGACCACCAGTAAGCTCAAAGAATGGAAAATACAGGTTTAGGGCTTTGAAGAACTGTTTATATTGCTAAGTATATAAATATCAAATAGCATTAACTTTTTACCACTGAATTTAAGATTACTAAGTATACAGATATCAAATAGCATTATCTTGCTGTCATTGACTTTAAGATTTCTGTTATTTTAGTTTATAAAATGGACTTGAATGGAGATCTCAGAAGGATAGCAATTCAGATGCTCTTAATATCTTTCCCTCTGTGTTTAAAATATGATTCTGAATATTTTATTATTTAAGGATTTTTTTAAACCCTCAGATGATATGAGATAGCATGTAGTATGAAGATGGACCTCTTTGCAATATTTTGATACTGATGCATTGAAAAAACTTTAATTAATTTAAAAAAAAAAAAAAACCCAAAGGAAGAGCCTATAGTCTTTCATTATTAGAACCAGAAATTGCACAGCCTCATATCACTTACTTTTAGGGGGTTTTGTTTGGTCTCCCTTCTCTGTTCCAAATGCAATGTAATTAGATTCATGTTAAATATGTTTGCAGGAGGAGGAATGGTTAACTAGCCAAAACAAAACTATAACTAAACTAAAATGTTCACAGAATGACTCAGAAACAATTTGCAAAAATTAGTACAAGTTATATATTGGACTGAAGGGGTGTTAAGATATGGCTTTAAGTAGTTCTAAGAGGTAAAAATATACAACAGTTGCTAACTTGACATTCAGTACAATTGACAAAGTGCAATGAAGCAGATTTTGGGAGTCTTTCTGCCGAACCAAATATATTGCAAAGGCAACAGCAGCTGCTGGTTCAAAGTCAGCCAAGGGCCACCAGATGAGCTCATATGATCAAACTTTTAAAAATGTTGGGTAATATCTGTCCACGACAATGATCCTGCATCAGATCAGATTTCATATGTCTTTCTACTGCCATATAAAACCAACATAAATATTTATTTATTCTTTATTATACAACAGTGCAGTTATATGTTCCCAATTGTTTTGTATTTCATTGGCCCTATGGCAGTGTTACCTGTGACTGTCCAGGTGATATTTTACTGTTGTGAAACATGAAAGTATGACAATTTAGAAAGTTAACCTGCTGCAATCAATAAGACAAAACATGATGCTACCTTTTCAATCTTGTTTCCTGCTTTCATATTTAGTCCTTTCAGCACGTTACTTTTTTCTTCATATATGGCTTTACCCTTTGTCCTGGCTTGTACAAGTCCTGCAGAGTAACCAGTTCAAGATCTGAATAATGGAATTCTCTTCAGTTGTATCTTATCATTCTGAACTTCAATTTTGTCTAAAAGGTTGTAAAATCAATAACCAATGTTTTTTAAACAAGCTTTATTCCTATAGAAAAAAAAAACCATGGTAGAATAAAATAGACTGAAGTAAAAGATCCTGCACCTCTTGTTGATTTTATAATTGTAAATAGCCTACTGAGCATTATTTTAGACTTACCAGTTGTCCCAGGACCTATAAGATACACAAAAATTGAACCATTCCAATCTGTTCTTTCATTTCAGCCACATACTTAAACTGATGAAGAGAGAAAAAAAATTATTTCAAAGTGAAAACTCATTAATTGGTGAAATAGTTAACAGATATCTTGAAACTTCAAATGTCCAGGGGCATGGCATCAACTTTTTTGGGCTTGAAGATGGACAGATTAATGTGTCTGCTCTTCCAATTCACATTCCCCTTTCTTTGGCTGATAAACTAATCTTGGTAAATTTACAAGAGGAAAACTTTATCATGCACATTCAATAACAGAAATATCTACATCTGAACGTTTAAACAGTGGATCTTTACTGATGCCTTAAATGCACATTGTAGAGATTTTAGTATAGTTTTTAACATTTTTGGTACAGTTTGGTAATGCCTTTGTCCTGTTAGCATCTCTATACAGGATTCCTGAGATATTGTTTACTATTTCTCACTAAAGATTTCAATAGACAGAGATCTTTTAGCAAAGCAGAGAACATCTTGTTTGTAGAGACTGTAATTAGAAGAATGATGCCTAAGGATTTAGTGTGTATTTTCAAAAAACTTATATAAGTTGAATAAGTTTTCCTTACTTTCTCACATTTTAGGTGGTATTTAGAAGTCATTAAGCATTTTCTCACATATTCCTGAACTTTATTATCACATTACCAAGGTCATGCTGTTTTAAAGAACACCTGCAAGAACTCCAATTGAGACAATAAGATAGCTTGTAATCAAAATAGGAGACTAAGCTCAGAGCCTTTGGAGGGGCTCCAAGGACTAGTTCTGAGTTCTGAGGGTGGGCACCAGGGTAAATGGTACCATGGGTTGGCTATAGATATCACATAGGTTAATTACTGAAAGTTATAAAAACTGTAATATTTGCCTGATGCACATGCACATACTTTTGGTGTACACCTTGAAAGCTTTCAATAAAAGGGCTATTTTATCTATCTATCTCCACTAATGTTGGTTTGAGAGCCTTTTGGAGAAATTTAGGCATCAAGAACATAACAGGCATATTCTTTGGTATGCCCCAGTCAAAATGACCCAAAGAGGACTCAGAAACCTTGAAACTGATTCAAAGAGAACAGATGACAATGAGGAAGACAAAGATAAGGGGTCTTTGGGATTACTGACTCAGCTGTGGGAGGTGTAGCTAGTCATAAAATTGTAGAATCCTGTGCTGGAAGGGGGAAGGACAATATGCAATGTGTATATTGTGCCCTTAAAGTGCTTTAATTAAAGGACTGCTCTTTATCTTTCTATACTAAAATTGTCAAGGGAATTATTTCTCCATTTTTAGGCAACTGTACAAAGCAAATTGCACCATGTGCCTTTCATTTACTAATGTCATTTCAATCTGTGACCAATACACTGACTGTGCTACCAAAAATTTATAAGCACTAAATTAGCACTGAAATACCATGGTAACCACTATTCTCTGTCTGCTGTTTCCCTGACCACAGAGTCTAACAATTCTACAGATATTATATTCTTCTTGTACCCCATTATATTTTTGCCCTTTTCACATTCATTAATTTCGTATCTGTTTTCTCTTCTGGAGAGACAATGTTTTCTTGTCTTCAGCATAAGATTATATAGTCAGCATAAATATTAGTGCTTCATTGTTTGCTATGTTTATGCTAAGTCCACTTGAAAACCACTTTTTTAAATTTTAATTGTCCCACTCAGGATGAATTTTGATTCCTTTAAAAAGATGTACTGGTTTTGAGGTAAACTGGCAGGAGAAGTGAACCCAACACAAAATAGATTATAAGTCAGTTACAATTTAATAAACATATTACAATAAATGCAATGATACGAAGTTGGTTTTGACCCACAAAACCCAGAAGTATAACCCAGCACCGTGGGGCACAAACAGAATGGTGTTCATTAGCCCCTGTGCTGAGACCCACATGGTTCCCCTGAGTCCAAAGGAAAAGGAAGGGAAAAACCTGTTGGTGAGTATGATGGTCACAGTCTGGTCGAGACTGGCAGTCGCAGTCCTGTTGAGGTTCTGATCATCCTCTGGATCTGATGAATGGTGCCATAAGTCTCCAAACCCCAAGATTATATACCCTCAGCCTCAGGTGGGAATGCCCAGTACCTCCCCCAGGGTGGGGAGTCCCACAACAGGTGACCTGACTCTGTGAGTCATGGGGTATTTTTTGAATCATTGATGGCCCATTAGCAGACATGCCCCTAAGGCTGGATGTGGAGGTGTTAATGACTTTCTGGAAGAGAGTTATCCCAGCTCCTATTTCACAGGATTCTTTAACACCCAAGCTTACAACCTGAGGGGTCAGGTGTGCCCTGGCCAGGTGTTGCAAATGGTCCATTGTTAACACTTCATGAGAAATGACATACAAGGTGGAGAATACATAGCTTTGGTCACATCCATACAGTGATAAACTGGTCCTGCTCCCAAACTGGGACAAAAGGAAAAAGAAATTAAATAAACACCTGTTCAATTTTTCAACTACAGGCAATCTCATTTCAGCAATCTCATATGCTGGTATTCTCTTTTACTGAGAAATTCCAGGAGAAAAAGATGAGTTGAAGTTTTCTGAGCTGTAAGAAGTTGTACATGCTGAGTATTCTGTGTTAATACTGATATAAAAAAATGCCAACATAACTAACTTGATAGTTCTTCTATGTCAAGTAACTAACTTCATGTAAGAATATAATTTTTAGTTTATTGGTCTAGTGAACTCTGACCTGTCTTGAAGAAACAAATTTTCTCTGAATATATATTCCATTAAATGCCTCTGATTCAATGTAAGAAATCACTTTCTTACTGTATGGGTAGTGGCTTACCAGGAGAGGTTATTGAGTCTCAGACCTTGGAGACTGGACATAGATTTTGTGCATCCTGATGTAGGTGACTGTGCTTTGTGTAGGGGGATTGGATTGGGTGATCTCACTTCAGCTACATTGTGATTTTCTGAACAGCAATTGCTCTAATGCTCTAATTCCAGGCAACAGAGGACAAATGAATACTGTGTTGCCTCGGGGGGACCTCTCTGGACAGTCTTGCTTTTGATACAGTTGAAGAGAATCATAGCTTAAAATCAGCTCTCTTCATTTGGGTATAAACCACCTATAAAGAGAAAAGTTAGAATAAAAAGGATGTAAAAATCCCCAATAAGTGAGGTGTAGATTAACCCTCAATTATTACTGCTTCATACTGCATCTCTTTTCCCCACTAGCTCATATTTTTTCTTTTTCCTGGAAGATAATGTTTTTGTCATTTAGACAGGCTTAATGAAAGAAATCCACAGACAAGGCTGCAGTAACAGAAAAGAGGTGACAAAATAGATTGCTTAAGCAGAATTAAAAAAAAAAAAAACACACACACAAAAAACCAAAAAAACCCAACAACAACAACAAAAAAAAAACAACAAACCTTTTTTTTTGCTAAGTTCTTGGTTTTTTTTCTTCTTATCTGTCTTTGCTGGGTTTTGCATAGTACAAAGCTCACCATAATTCTGGCTAAGTCATAATAGAAAGGCAGAGATAAGAGATCATGTTGCTATCCAGAGCTGAAAGATGCCCCTAAAAACCAGGATGTGCTAATTTCAGTAGCTTACTTTCAGTAAGCTTTGCTATTCAAATGCAGTACACTATAATGTAAAATGTTCTGGAGGTTGCTGAAAAGATGGAGGTTCACCTCTCCATAACTTACAGCTAATGCAGATCAGAAAAAACAGTGGGCTAAAGAAGCTATCAACATGCCAGGAAATGCAGAAAAAGAAGATACACAGAAAGCCCATAAATTTTCACCTGCTCAAGACAGAACATCATGTTAGTGAGAAATCAGACTTAGTAATTTACTCTGATCTCCTGAAGTCACATTCTTTGCTTTTTCGAATCAGATTTTTCCATCACTCCTAGGATACAGGTGAACGAAAATTAGCTAAATGCTACCTGCACAGACAGGAAACAAATTAATTGAATATATTTGAAGTTGCAGTTTGACAGGCCTTGGGACTGAAGTTAGGGAGAGAGGTGATCCTAAGTTGAACACAATATGAAGGAAGAGAACAGAAAGTACTTTAGTTAAAGCTCTATTTAAGTGGTAGGAGGAATAGAAGAGCAAGAGATGGAGAAGAAGTGCAATCCTGCATCTGTTCTGTAAATGACAGAGAGATATTCTTCAAAATTATGCTGGGACTTACAGTCTCAGAAAATTTTCTTTCTATTGAAAATAAAACCAAACAAGAAACAACTTTTAATCAGTACCTTCAACCTACATCCATTTAAATTACGCTTGAGAAAGTTCCTAAGGCAAGCAAAACAATTCAGGTGAAAAACTTCCAATTTAATAATAAGTATTTGAACAAAAAATAAGTTGTAGTTACCTTGGAAGACACTGAATCAACCTAGCAACAAACACTGCAATATCAACTATTCTGACCCAAACTTTTTCCTAATCAGACAGAGGGACACAAGGACAGTGCCAATAATATCAAGCATTACAAATGCAGCACAGTAACACTTCAAGTATTTATTATCAAATTTTTGTGAGGTGGTTCTCTTTAACACACGTATATCATTTTGATGCCCTTTACAAGTTGTTGACAGAAATGTTCTCTGCTGAGTTAAGAGCATTATTCTGCAGACAAAGACTACTTTGCCTCCTGCATCCAGCTTAATGTGTGACTAACATAACTGTTCTGCCTTATTTCCACCATCGTAACTTTTCAGCTATTAGGCACCTGCTAATTGCTAGTTAATAACACAGATGCAATTTTGATACAATTGGAACCATAATTTTCTTTATACTTCAGTGCACAAATTCATGCTTCCATGAAGAACAAACAGTTCCTTTTCTAAGATCTCAAACACAGTCCTAAAGTCTATGTGATTGCATGTAAGTTCCACTTCAGTTAGTGCAAGGCTTTTCTTAAACGTCCTTTTTTAATAGTTAGAAACATTCTTGCCATTTGTTTCATTCAGAACCTACTGGTATCTTGTGCCAGTGTTCTCTCTCACATCTTGTCTTCCTCCTTTGCTGCTTGTCCAGGCAGAGTAATTCCTAGCATCATTTTTGTCAGGTTACCCAGGCCACATTATTTCAGTCTTCTTCATGCCCTGACCACCTTTGCAAATCTTCCCTGTGCCAGTTCCATTCAAATTCTTTTCTCTCAACGTGGCTAAGTAGCACTGCAGAGTATTTTTGTTAATATTTTCTCAACAACTTACATTATTTTTCACTACAGTATTAGCGTGAGCAGCCATATAGTGGCCTGGTTCAAAAAAAAAAAAAAAAAAAAGAAAATTACTACAGAAGAAAATGGCTTCTGGAAATAACTGAGAGAGAAATTGCCTCCAAAAGTGGGAGCTGGAAGTGTGGGAACTAGGCCTGTGAACCAGAGATGTCCTTAAAAAGTGCATCTGGTAATTTTGAATTGTAGCTGGCATATCAAGAATCCAGAGACATCCTGAGGTACCACCAATAAGAACAAAACCAAAAAACTCTAATGACAATTTATCATCTGAAAAAGTAGAAACAGCCTGGGAAAATAAAATTAATCTGGAAGAACTGAAAGCACAATTTAATTACTTAATCGTTGGCTGTTACAGATGAAAAATTGAAATTAACATTATTGACTGCTTGAAGTGGTGTTGTTTTGCTTTCTCTTAAGTCTCTAGGCTAGAAAAAGAGCTTAATTTTTTATCCAAAATGGAGTTTCTTTCTCTGAGAACTTTCCATGCCACACATAATTTTCCTTTCTTAAACAGGCTGAATTTCATATGAACTTCTACAAAATCTTGGACTCTCATTGGGAGTGCCCAGATGACTCTGGGTTCTGTGACGTGGACCCTCTTTGAAGTGACTCTGTCTATTATCTCATTGTTTCCACTTTGGTCCTCCTTTGCGATCAATTTGGCTTGTCCTCACACTTCTGGGATGGTTAAATCCAAATTTGGAACTGATTTGTCCTCCCCTTTGGGATGATTTCACCCATTTTGAAACCTACCTAATTCACTTGATAGCCCTACTATATATATCCATATAAATAACCTATCATAAGCATATCTGCTTTCATATTGTTGATAAGTTGCTTTACTAATAAGTTTATTGTAACCTGTAATATACTTATTTGGTTGCTGTTGTTATAGTGGTTTTTGCTATAGGATTTATGCTGTTATCATCACTGCCATGATATTGATTGATATTGACGAATCACTGCTGATAGTAATTTGTAATAGCTTGATACATTTATATATATTTGCTTTATTGATCTAAGGTATACTTTCTAGTGGTGATTTCTGTGGGTTTGTGATAATCTGCAATTAAGTAGAGAATTTTAGAGTATAAACCCTTCCATGTCTTTGTGTAGTAAGAAATCTTATGAACCCAAGGTTGTTACCCATAGTCTTGGGTAACATTTTAGGTCATATCAGCTATCTATATGACTACACACATTGTATATCCATACACTGTATATGATTTTTTTAACTCTTTCTTTTCCCTTGGTAAAAAGAGAAAGAAGTGTTTTGCTAAAAATTCACAAATCTACATGGTGAGGTAAAATCAGTGAAAGTCCAGATTTGAATTTTGCAGACTAAAACATCAATTCAACCTATTACTGGCAAGCTGAGCATTTAAGAGCCAGAATTCCATAAGCCTGTCGCTTCTATTCTTTCTTTGCTCTTGCAGACAGTAATTAAGTGTAATTACTTGGGAAAAGTGTTCATTGAAAAATATATATTTGCAAACCTGACTTATGAATTACATTTAAAATGCAGATTCTTTTATCCCTTTATTCTCCAAACACAGCATAAAATTGCAGTGCATACTATTTTGCTCAGTGCAACAGACCTCCGGGTAGCTGTAAGAAATCGTGTGCTCTTCTCTGCAGTCACATTCATCTTCGAAGCCATTTTTAATAAGGGGTTAAAAATGAATGCGTTCGTTGCATAGAAAAACTGGCTTGCAGGCTGTAGAGACAAAATGATGCAACTATAAAGTCATAATTTTCCATGTGGTTTCTTTGTTTCACCTTAGTTATTCTGTTTCAGAAGTCACTTATTCACAAATTTTGTTGTGCCATAGGGACAAAACCGTTTCTACAGCATATTTTTCTGTGTAGACAATTACCTATGCTTTATATTTTCACTAATAATACAAACTTTCAATATGAACTTAGGAAAATATCTATTTCTCTATCTTGCACAAAAAAAAAAAAAAAAGAAACAGCCTATATAAACTGTAACATATTTAAGAAAATGTCTAATATGTGATGTATAAAAAGGTAATGATTTGCTGCTACAGTAGAAATAATTCAGAAAAGAATATAATAGTAATGGCATGTCATGATGAAATAGTAAATCCATATACAACTAAAAGCTAAAGGATTTTTTCTACTCTCTTGATGTCGCCTTTGAGATCTCAATAAAATAGCAATAGACAAAAGTGCAAATGTTCAGAACTGATTTTTATTGTAGCTTCTCTGAACTCTTTCTCTTCCTTTGCCCTTTTAGGAACTGAAGAAGAAACAGAAAACTATACAAGAAATTTGAAATAACCATGATGGACCTCTTACCATTATGCAATTAAATCAATTTCAAAAGGGAAATCCTAAGTTTGGTTTTGCTCGAGGAAAATATTTTTTTAATACTTCCATCTCAAATATTTGTTTCCCTGATAAAAGAGACAGTTTATTCTCATTGAGGATAATGTTAAAACACATTTATTACAAATTAGCTGAATATTTTTAATACTTCCATCTCAAATATTTGTTTCACTGATAAAAGAGACAGTTTATTCTCATTGAGGATAATGTTAAAACACATTTATTACAAATTAGCTGAATCATCTTACAGATTCTAAGTATAATCCTACATGTAATGAATACTATAGCTTTACATATGAAAAATAAAATAAATTTTGATTAAAGATGTGTAAGTACAAAAAAACCTCACCTGGAGTATCAGTAGCATTAGCATACTTATTCTTGTTTGTGTAACAGTTCAGCAATTTTTTTGTTGCTGTAAGCTACCTCTTGTGTACCAATAAAAGTGGTTTTTGAGTTCAGCCCAATGCTGTGAATATTTTCAGTTGGGAATCAGCTTGTGATCAAAGCTTTCAAACATACATCCTTTAAATATCAGATTCTTAAATCTGTAAAGTATCAACTTAAAGCGAACGTCTCTTTTAAACACTACAAATTGTGCAAAACAGTGCAAATTTTCAACTGATTTAGGAAGTTTATTTTTAATCTCCATATTAGAAAACATTATCCATTGTAAATCTGTTATTGGTTCCATTATTATAAAAACAGTATATTGGCCACAACTACAATATAAGAGTCTATGAATTTCATCTCATATGGCAAATGATTTTGGAAGAATATTACAAGATCACATATATGGTTGAAAAAGGAAAATTTTTATCCACTTTTTCTCTTGAAGCACATCTTTGACATCTGACACAAAGAAATCTCTGCCGAAGCATGTAGACACTCATGTCTGGACAAAGAAGACCATGTGTGGAGATCTGTACAGGATAAACTACCCACAGTGAATATTAACTACCCACAATAAAGGACAAACAATTGAACATTGAAGCAATGGGCATGGAACCTAATGCATCCACATTGAAGCTGGTCAGTGTCATTGTAAAGTTGCTCCCTAGTCCTTGTTCAGTCCAAACCTGAAAAGACTGAGGAGAGATGATGTTGTCATCTACAGCTGCCCAATAATGGATTGTAGAAAAGACATTTCTTGGAAGTGAACAGTCAAAAGCCAAGAGGCTACAGACACAAATTGCAACATGGCAAGTTCAGGTTAGGCATTATTAAAAGAGGATTATCAAACATTGAAACTGGTTTCTCAGAGAGGTTATGGAGTCACCTCACTGGAGACAGTCAAGACTCATCTTCACACGAACCTGAGCAACCTGATCAAATTTTGGAATTAATTCTAATTTTTAAGTTGGCCCTGCCTTGACTTGGGGATTGGATTCTTTGATTCCCAGAAATTCCTTCTATCCTGAATAATTTTCGTATTTTATGATAAATCTTATAGTCAGATTTTGAGACATAACTCATATAGGTGTGTAGCTTGAGACACAGGAAATTTGAAGCAGAGGGAAACACTGAACAACTAAGCAGCATTTACTTATATAAAACAAGAAACCAGGTGACATATTAGGATATTTCTAAAGAAATTTTCTGCTACCATTATGGACAAAAGAGTGAATCAGTATTAGAATGATTTGTGGATGCAACTGTGGTTAGCAACACAGTGGTTTCTTCACTTGCTTTTAATAGTTATAGATCTGTGTTGTTTCATGCTAAAATAGAAGTTTATCTATGTGTCCTTATGTAACTCTCAATATTGGATTTGTACCTTGTTGATGTGATTTATATATGTTTGATTATAACCATAGATAGTTGATGGAAAGAAGCATTTCCTAAGCAACGTCATCACTTCGTATTTGTGCTTCGTGGTAAGAAATAGGCTCAAGCTATTTAAGTTCTTTGACAGTAAAAACTATCATGTTTTTCCCTGAGGGATTCATTATATCAAGTGGCAGATTTTGTCATTACAGCACACTCAGAGGGCCTTTGAGAAGTCCAGGTAAAAAGCTGTTTCACATAATGAGTAATCTTGCAGAATATATACAAGATGATTCTCAGACCTGTGTGTGTGAATACTTGTGAGTCAACTATGAACTACAGTGAGAGCAAAGAGTAGTGAAAGCAATTAATTTCCACCTGTTCTTACAGATCAGCTTTTTCTGTGCTGTTTGTCATCATGGTATCTGAAGCACACTGGCATGTCAGAGGCAGAGGTTGCTAATAGAATGTTAACTAGTCTAGCATGGAACAGCCATCTGCCTTGCTAAGGTCAGAGACTAATGTAAAAAACATGAGATAGCAGGAGAGGTGATTTTTTGAAGTATCTGGGGAAAGCTGTTCAGTGGAGGTCTGAAGGCTGATCTTTGGTTGATACATGTTTATTTGTGCTATAGGAACAGCCCATGTACAACAAAGAGCATTCACAGAATTCCTCTGCAATATACTCTCACAGAACACACTGCAAAAAGGCAGAGTATGAATGGTAGATAGGTGAGAAACTCAACATAAATGTGTTAAGATCTGAGGGCAGATTTAGGGAAAATGGTGTCATTGGTATTCCATTCTCTCTTCTTCCAAGTCTCACTAAGGATGCCTGTCCAGTGATAAACTCGGGGTTGCTGTTCTACCCTCCTCAAATAAATATATCTGAATATACAATCATTTATCTGTTTGTAAAGGCCTTAGTCACTTTGACTGAGTTCTCTATATTAATTGAAAACCCCTTAGGATGTAAGTAAAAAAATTATGTATATATATTCCATATCTTTTATGTTCTTTTAAGAAAGCATCTCTTCTATAAAAGCAAATCTGCTTGCTGAGTAACTTGATAAAAAAGAAGCTGTGAGGGCATTTCTTAGGAATATTATACATGCAATTTACTTTGTCAATACTGGATAAATAACATAATGGTTTTCTATTTGATGCTACTGCTACTGTTAAGAGCAACATAATGGTTATTTTCAGTGCTATGGAATATTATACTACTTAGCAAAGAATTAAAGAATAGCAATGAAATATTCAACTAGATCACATAAACAGCAGGAAAATATTACCCAGATTGGACAGTGGGGCATCTTAAACTATTAGAACTTTTCTAAAAAATTTATTGAAATCTGTAGATGATAGCTACCTTACCTAGAACATATGTTTAGACCAAGAAAATGTCAATTATATATGTTAATATGTATGATAATCTTTTTAAGAAGAGATTGAGAGGCAGTATATCTTGTATAAGAAATGGTGATAAAACATTTTCTTTCCTTCTGTAATCAGAATTACACCATCTGCAATGGAAAGGGGCGGGGGGGGGGTTGGAGCGTTATAAAAT
>JAWWEV010000115.1:56059964-56134518 GCA_035583235.1 Hafferia zeledoni
GGGCGGGGTCGGCGGGGGCGAGAGGAGCTTTAGTGGATGGCATAATCCAGTAAAACAGTTTTGTTTTGTTTACTGTATAGAATCCAGCCTAAGCAATCAGATGAAAGTATTTCAATCCCTTTGACAGACACATTTAGGTAAGTGAAACATAAGCAACACTGCTGTTGAAATAGTGTGAAGAACCTCTTCTGAATCTTGTACTTTTTGATTACTACAGGGGTCAGACTTTTACAGACATATTTTTGGTTTTTCTTTCTTCTGTGGGTCTCTGGTTTGATGATGGCAGACACAGTCTGGCAAACACCCTTGCAAGCTGCACAGCTCACAAAAAACCAGTATGCCCTTTTGTTGACAGTGCTTGACTGCTTTACTTTCAGTGTAGCTCCACTTATCTTTGCATTCATCTTTCTCTTTGCCAGTCAGCAGAAAAGTTGTGTTGATAAATAGTGCATATTCAGTTTGTGTATAATCAATAATTTTCTCTATGAGTGGACCTTTCTTTATTCTTATCAAGGGAAAGAAGACTCTACATCAAAAATGTGAGCTGACAGTGGAAAAGGATCCTGTAAACACATGCTAGGATGAACAGTGTGAGTGAAGCTGAATTGCCACAAGCTCAAGATTTGGCAAAAAAAGATACTAAGGTGAAAATGCAATAAATGTGTTTCCAGGTTTCAGCTATTATAGAATTAATTTCTTATCAGTAGGTACTACATTGTTGTGTTTTGGATTCAGTAGGAGAATAATGTTGATAACACAATGATGTTTTGGTTGTTGCTAAGCAGTGTTTATCCTGTTAAGGATTATTGTGTCTCATGCATTGTCAGTGAGGAGGTGCACAAGAAAGATGGGAGAGGGCATAGTAGAGACAGGTGACTGGAATTGGCCAAAGGGATATTCTACACCACAGAATGTCATGTCCATATAAACTGGGGGAGTTGCCCAGAAGAGGGGCCAGTCAGGGTTTGGGAACAGTCTGCTATCAGTCAGTGGGTGGTGAGCAATTGTATTGTGCATCAGTTGGTTGTTTGGTTGGTTTTTTCCTTTTTTTTTTTTTTTAATATTATTCTGTTATAGTTTTCTTTGATTATTGTGTTTTACTTTTTTTTTCAGTTATTGAACTGTTCTTAAGTTACAAGTTTCACTTTTGATTCTCCTCCCCATTCCGTCTGGGGTGGGGGAAGAGAATGAGCAGCTGCCAGCTGGGCTTAAACCATGAAAATGGAAGAAAAAACAGGGAAAGTATGTAGGGAAAAAATGTAAATCTGGCAAAAAAATAATGTAACTAAGTGATTGGATTGATTTACACAACTTTTTATAAATAGCATCAAGTTGCAAAAGAATCCTATTGTTTTGGTTCACAGAATGAAAATTTACCTATAAGTGTTCAATCCCTTGGAAATTGCAATATTCCAACAACAATTTCATATATTATTCATAAATATTACTTAAGGATCTGCTTGTCATAAGTTAAACTTATTCAGTCCAAGATTGCTGGGAACAGGGAAGAGTCAGGATCTTTTTATGTGAATATAGAGAAGAAAAATTTTTTCCACTGCAGAAAAGTATGTGATGTGAAAGGTGCTGATTACTTCATTTACTGTGACACAGAAAGGTAAGAGGGTACCACAGAGGGTGATATAAGACCAACAGACTGATTTAAAAGGAACCAATGCTCTTCAAAGTCAAAATACAAAATTTACAGCTCAGGTAAGTTGTCTGAATAATAAGAGCCTTTGATGTGAGATTCAATTCCTCTGAAGAGAAACTGCAAATAATTAGGCTGATAGTATCTTATTTGTCCTTTTCAGTTCAAACAGAAAAGTAACGTTAACTCTGACTAACATAATATTTGGTGTACAGACATTCCTAATCTTTTTCATCACATTAAGTCTTACAGGTCTTACAATTGAAATAATCTGCCAGACTTTATTACTTATTCAGAATTAAGTAATTTTCCCATGAACAGAATTGCAGATGCCTAACTTTTTCACCTTTCAAGGTACACTCTTATTATGTGTGACAGAAAATGCAGAAAGCAAAGACAGCTTTTCAGAAGATGTTTCTGCAGGTGTTTTGTTTTGTTTTGTTTTTCCTACCTAAAAGTATAAGTCTTTGAAAATCCATGTTCTTCTCAAAGGGCATTTGAATGACCACTGTGAGAATGGGGGCACTACCAGCCTTGACTGTCCCTGCCCTTCCCCTTGGGACTCCCCCTGGGAAGCCATTGGCTTTGACAGTACCCTGACAGTTCCTTCTGGCAGATACAATAGACATGAGTTTTCATCCTTCTCAAAGAAAGACAGCAATGGTAAAAAACTGTTCTCAGATGTTCAGAGATCTGATGGGAAGTGATGGTCCACAATGCACATTTCTGTTTTGTGTACTGCAGGAATGATTTTAAGAGGAAACTCAATCACAATTTTATTTATGTTAGGAAAGCATAAACCAAGAAAACAGCAGGAATTCTTGTGATTTCTTAACAATTTTATCCTAACTTGCCTCAAGAAATAGTGATTGAATAATAAAGCTGGCTGTCAGTATGAAAGTTTCTTCTTTTCTGTCAAGGTCTTTGTAAGGATGGAATACCCTTCCAAAAGATTGATGGCAAGGATATTAGAGTTTTTTGCTTAAGAAAGCTTTCCTGCCTAGAAGAAGCATCTTCCCCAAAGACAATTTCAGATGTTTTCTCCTCCTGCATTCCAGGAAAACTCTGGTATGAGGAAGAGATAAGTGCTCAGACATGCTACGGGCCTCCATGGCAGAGAAGCCAGCAATGATAAAAGCCCAGAGAAAAACAGGGACATGTCTTTCTCAGGCCAGGTGTTTGAAGAACCACTAGGATTAATGATCTTTTAAGTCTAGTCTTCTCGATTTTGGAAATAAATTTTCCTGCAGTCCTTCCACTGCCTGGCATTTTGGGGGTACCCGCATGTTGTTTTACTTCACACTCCTGAAAAACCTGAGCATTTTGAAGCCATTCCTTTATAGCTAAAAACTATTTCAGGCATACTCTCAGGCCTCTAATTTCTTGCATTTCTGCAGCAGAAAGAGAGTATCTCTCTGGTTTTCATTCAGCTTATACTATGCTTCTTTCTTGACTCTCTTTCTTACCCCTCTTTATTTGCACAAACAAAAGCAAGGCCATCCTTACAGTATCTCAATACAGGAAAGAAATACCATAGGGATATCTTACTAGTGAAGAAGTATTTCCTTTCCTCACCTTGTTTAGCGTGTAGTGTTGCTGCATGTGCAGGGTCTTCAAAGGCATCACAAGTAGGACTTGGGATTTTATTAGAGCATCTAGTCACTGCAGAAATCATCATCATCATGAAACGTGTGTCTATGTCAGCAAATGCAGAATTATTTGTATTATTTTGACCTGAAATAATGAAAATAAGAGATTTGGTGTACATGTTTCTAAACTATCTGTCTTCAAATCCTGGGTTGGGATTCAGGAAATTACTGTGTTTAAGAACATTGGAAAACAGCATGTGTGAGGATCCGAGTATCAGTACTTTGGGTTCTCTGACATCAAGTCTTGTTAAAACACCTCCATCTATAAAAGATGATATTTCAATAACAAATCAACTATCCAAGCACATGTATAGAACCATCTGAAAAAACCAGGTGAGATATTTTAGTGTTTAAAATTAAATTGAACATATACATTATTAGTTTTGCTGTAGTTGATATAATGTATTAGACATTATGTTAATGTAGCTAATAAAATTGAATATGGGTAAGTGTAGTAAAATGGAATGGAATACAAAGACTACTAAGTAATTCCTTGAAGTAATAAGATTTAATTCTCTTTCCATTGGAATGAAATACATCTTGGTCCATACATGGTTATTCTAACATTTTGAGCTTTTTTCAGTAGATAACTTTCCATATCATTAAGGAATGAATCCTGGTTAAATTTCAAGATGCAGTAGTTCTTTTAAAAATGGCATTTGGACATATTGCCAAATGGATATAAATATATTTTTAAAGTTCATGAGGGATTAAAATATCGCTTTCTCTTTAAACAACACTATTATTGATTTTTGCACCTTAAAGAAAGACAGTCTTGTTTGTTACTACTGTTCTAATTAAAATGGGATTTTATTCTCCAAACTACCTTTCAAGAACAATGAACAGGTTTAAAACCTGAATTTAAACAAAAACTTTTGGGGCAAACATCATATTCGCTTGACAATGTACAGGATCAAAACACTATTTTCATAGTTGCCATTCAAATACGATATATTATTGAAAATATATTCAGTTTAATATTTATATAAAATAAACTTTACTGGCCAACACCACTACTCTTATATCTATATCTAACATTAAAAATAATTTATTGGGGGGAATAAAAAGACAACTAGAGAATAAAAAGGTGCAAAAGTTGGATTCTTGAGTTCTGTAAGACAGCAAAGAAACACTTGGGAACAGTCATTAGGAAGGGCAACCCAGGCCTTTCACAAGTAATTTGTCTCTCTTTAATGCTTTATTAAAGTGGTTACAACTGGGTTGTATGAAACCAAGACTGAAGAAATAAGAAACAGGGGCATGTATGCCCCTTCCTTGGGAGTAAACAGAACAGCCCATTCAGGAAAGCAGAACTATAAATGATTCCGTTTAAGGATCTGTGCAACTTCTGGAAGATCAGGCTACATTTACAGGAGTCACTCCTTGCTAATCAGCATTTTCCAGGAGAATATGAGGTGTAAGTACTCTTCCAAGTTGAAAAATGAGAAATAGTTGTCATCTTGATTTCATAAAAATTTTCTATTTTTGTATGGTTCCTTATAGCTTTATGTCTCAGCAAGTCGTATATGCTGAAAAGAGAAAGAATTTTTAAACAAAAATAAATCAATAGGCTATTTCTGTGTCTTTTTCATCCGACTCTCCTCTTGTTTAATGAATCCTCTCCTCACTCACTTAAATATTCAAAACCCTGTTATTTTAATTTTCATTTTCTCTGACAGCACTGAAACTAATAGTAGTAAGCTTTCATTTCACAAAAATCAACATTTTTCTATGAATATTTGGACTCTATCTGTCAAAGGCAGGATCAAAATAGAGGAAGAAACATAAAATGCCTCTTAAAAACTAGGACACTGTTGAAAAAATGTTGAAAGATCAATTAATGATGGCAATTAGTTTTCTAAGGAGCTATAAAAGGAAAGTGAAGTATACATTCTCTTATTATAAAGCACAGATGAAAGTTATTTCACTAATGATATATTAATTTTAACACATTTCAAGGAGAAGTATTTTATGTTTGAGAGCCTAAACCAATCCATAGACATAGAAATCAGCTGAGTCCTCAGAAAATGTTAATTTATTCAAATACTTTCATTTACAATTAGGTCTTCAGTTTAGTACACAATTCTATTACTATAAACATATGTCAGGAGTTTACTGCATGTGTTAGAACTTTAAACAAAGTTTAATTTCAGTGAAAGCCATATATCAGGTGATAAATTTGTTTCTATTTTTTGGATGAGAGAAAAATATATTTCCATTTAAAAAATATATATGTAGTTTCAAAACATAGTTTTCTGGGAACATTTCATTTCTATGCAAAATAGCTAGAATTAATTATTCTGAATCCTGAAAAGAGCATCAGCACAGAAAAGATATGTAGCTACAGGGGAAATAATGATTGTACATGAATGTCTTTGCAGTTACCCAGTATTCTTCCAGGCACAGCGTTCACCAGGCATGCAAGCAAGAGGAGAAAAAAAATTAAACTGAAATCAAAGACAAAAAACACCTCAGGTTTTTGTACTCTTCAGCTACAACTTTACAGGAAAAAAAAAATATATATAATTGAGTAAGTTGGCATTTATGCCATCATATGCATTTTCCAAAAAGTAGTGTAGGAAGAAAACATTTGCCTCTTACAACTTAGTCTATTTTACATGTGTTTGTTAGAATATTATGTCTCTAAACACAAATGTTGCATGTCTAGTGTTGTGTTTCCCTCCTGGCTATTTCTAAAGAGTATTTACACATTTTGGTTTTGTACCCAGGCTGAACAAATTGGATGCTCTTGAATTTTATCTTCTACAGTTATACTCTTCAGCTATTACTTTTATCAGCTAAAATCTAGATTTAGGTTTCCGTCTTCCCTTAACTTAGTAACTACTTTTATAATGTCTGAGCTCTGATGGCCCAGTTGGCACCCCAGTCACTACCCTCCCAGTAAATTTAGCTTAGAGTTTCCTAGCAGTGTAGCCAAAACCCCATCCTAAGGCTGTATGGGCAGGGTTATGTCATGGCCACAGGGCTGCATCCCAGAGCAGCAGTAGAGCATGGGAGGCAGCGGAGCTCAGACATGTGGAGGGACGGGTTTGCTGTACTACCAGAGGCAGACTAGAGCTGCCACACAGAGCCAGCCCTTCCTGAGGAACCACAAACATATGGCTCCTCTGCCCAGCCTCGTAGCCAGAGATGCTTGCTGGGTTCTGCTATAGGTGAAGTACACAGAGGTTGGTAGCTATTTTGTTGTAATACAGTAAGGAGATTCCCTTGGAAGCTGTCCAATTTAGCAATCTCTAGAACTGATCATGCTTCCTACTACTTGAATCTTGGGATTCATACATTTTCAATCTAACAAACCAAAGACAAGTTTGCAGGTGCTAGCTGCTAAGATAAGAATGGAATTTGTCTAGAGACCTTGGGCTGGTGCAGAAGCAAGAGGCAAGGCCTGCAGGAGCTCCATAGAATAACATTAAAAGAGCTCTTTTATAAAGTTAAAAGAAGTTCAATTAAGACTGTTTAGATTTAGCAATTTTGGGGGGAAATAGGTATTACTTAATAATTAGCTCTAGCTGTGTGATATTAGATAGTCTGCATGGTGTGTATAAGTTTTAAGATTATGTGCAACTCTGTGAAAAAGTAGTTCTGAATAAAGTCCCTCCTGATACTTGAATATTCTTGTGCAAGAACAGTTTAAATATTGTTAATGTAAACATAGTTGTCCTCTTCTCCTTCTTTGCTCCTCTTCCCTTCTCTCTAGAACTACCTAGTAACTGTAACCCATGACCAAGAGGACTGAGAAATAAAATACCAAAAAAAGAAAAACACATAAAATTAGATGCAGTCAAGTGATTTCTTTAAGAATAGGGGTTGAAGCCCCTGAAAGCCCCTATAAGCCTCAGTTGAGAACTGTCTGTGGAAATCAGGCATCGTGACACTTGAAAGCAGTTTTAGCACTGCTACTAAATGCTCACAGTAATGTCAGGCTTCTCAGAAACGGATGCAGCACTCAAAACCATTCTGATGTTGGACTAAACTTGAAAGTAGAAATAATATTTCATTATTTCCAATCATTTTAAGATACAATCCTTAAGTTAGTCCAGCCACAGATGATAACCACAAGTTTGGTACTACAAGATAGTATCTACAGAATGAAAATCTTCTATAAACCAAATAATTAGTTTATAAAATAAACATTAAAACATAGTTTCCATTGAAACATAGCTTGTTCAGCTATTGCATTTTAGAATAAAAAATTAATAATGAATAAAATTACTTATTCACCCACTAGACTAAGAAAAAATCAAGTCATAGCACAAATTCACCTATGTACTCCTTGTATTTCATTTCAGTTGCACAGGAGAAATTAGAAGTAAATGTTTGGGAAGTGTGGCTTTCCATTTTAATTCTACTTATAAGAGAGAACAATATAACAAGTGGGTTCTGTTACCTCAGGCCTGTGTTTACAGGCAGCTTACAGTGCAGAGCATTGCACTATCAATGAGTCAAGGATATCAGTCCAAAACCAAAAGCAGATAAATCCTGAAGAGATACAGTCTTAGATTCCCTAAAGCTTGTCTTTTTTCCAATTAATTTTGTTTCACCAAACAGAAGATATTACTTCTTCCAGTAAACCTTCTGCCATTGCAATATGACATGGTTGCCTCAGTTAATACAGGATCACTGTGGTAGCACTAAACTTATGAGCTTGAACATTTGGGCCTGATGGTGCAAGACCAGAGAAGGCCACAAAGATGGTCAGAGGGATGGAGCATCACTCCTTTGAGGGCAGTCTGATAGAGTTGGGGTTGTTCAGCCTGGAGAAGAGAAGGCTCCAGTGAGACCCTTTAGCCACCTTCCAGTTCCTAAAGGGGCCTACAAGAAAGCTGGAGACAAACTTTTTACAAGACTTTTTACAAGGGCAGGTGATGATATGGCAAAGAGCAATGGCTTTAAACTGAAAGAGGGTAGATTTAGACTAGATATTAGGAAGAAGTTCTTTATGGTGGGGATGATGAAACACTTGAACAGGTTGCCCAGAGAAGAAAGGCATGCCCCTATCCCTGGTGGTATTCAAGAGCAGGCTGTATGGGGCTTTGAGCAGCCTGAAACAGTGGAATGTTCCCTGCCCATGGCAAGGGTGGTTGTAACTAGATGATCTTTAAAGTCTCTTCTAAATCATTCTATTATTTTATGATTTTCTTGGTTTGGAAGGCCTAGCACTGGGGGTGGTTTCGCCTCACACTGCTATCAGGGATACTGATTCTTAGAAATATCAGGGAGTGTTACATGCTAAAATTCAGCTTGGATTTCTCTTTCCAGCATTCTTTGCTATGTTGTCCTCAATGAGAATAATAGAATCATCCGTGGCGAATTGTGAAAAAAACAATTGCTGAAAGATCAGAGGTAAAAAAATGTTTAATGAAAACAAGATTAGTACAGCGCTCATTGGGGTAAATAGGGTGGGGGCTTGGATTGAAGGCCAGGCATTCTATTCTAGCTGAACTTCTTATAACTGTAGATATTACCAAAAGGGAGATTGAAATTAGGAGAGTACTGTTGAAGCAACTAAAGGAAACACTTGGGGATGAGAGACTAGTAAGCGGTATTTGATGCTTCAGAGATTCACTGAAAGAAAATATCCCTCCACTTCGTAAAACAACCCAATGATATGTTTGTTCTAGCCATCACTGTGGTCAGCCATGTGGATATACAGCCATTAAATCTTACTGGAGAGGCATTTGGCATGGCTCATTATTAGCGTGATTAGTTCTGATTACACTCACACTGCAAGTGCCTCAGTCTTTCCAGCCACCTGTGCCCTTTCTGCTGGCTACCACACAAAATGAACTACATGCAATGGAGCAAAAGGTAAAAAGGTACTGAAGCAATTTTGGGGCCAATTTCCTTTACATATTCTTCCTATTTCTTTCTCTTTTCATTCTTTTTAAGTCTTTAGCTTACTGTGAGGCAATTCTTTTTTTTTTTTTTTTTCCAGACATCTCATTACTTTGTGTTCAGTGCTGATAGATTTTTAGACTGAAAACAGACCGTGTTCTGAAGTAATACAAGAGTTTTAGATCAGCAACTGAATTAAGTACTTGGACCAAAAAAAGTATCTACTAATTTACAGATATAAAAACATAAATGTATAATGACATAGGAAAAGGACTGAAATCCACTACATTTCTTTCCCCTTTATATTCTATTTGTATTTTATGGAAGACCAAACTGAAAAAGCAGACGACATGGCTCCCTTCAGTTCTACTCTTGAGTAGAACTCTGTAGACTTGAGTGGCAAATTGTGGCAAAAAGGAAATGCATCTTTTGGGAATGTTTTACTGGATTGGCTTCTAATACATCTACAGAATAAAATAGATGTCCTCCTTTATTTTAAAATCTTGCCTAGTGACAATGTCTCTGAATTACCTGACAAACCCAGAAATTCATGCTAAAGGTGTGACATTTGCTCAGTGGCTATCTTTACCAAAGTTCAGTCATCCACATGAACTGTGTTTTCTTCCAAATCTAAGTAATTTGTCTTCTGATGGGCCATGAAAACTGCTGCCCTGAATGATAGTATCAAATGTGAGCAAGCATCCTAAAGTGTCTCTCAGAGTAAGCCTTAGCAGTGCCTCTTCAGAACGCTGTAAGAAGAACATGAAATGAAATGCTGTGTTTTCACACTGTTGGACCTGTTGACCTCTGATTTTTAACAGTTTTACTGTCCTGATAACAGTGATTCAGATACAACAGTTCTAATCATGGAGTCATAGCTTCAGATATGCTCTCCACTGACCAGTTTGTGCTCCTGAATGTGAATAACTGAAGCAGTACAGATAAAATTTCCCCCATTATATTCTCTCTGGTTACAGGAAGCAAACAATAACAAGGGAGCAGCAACAAGCCCCAGTCTCTCCTACAACTACAGCACTGACACCAAGACTTCAGGTTTCATGGAGATCACACCAAAACAAAATACTAATCTTCCTAAGATATAATCTTTGCAGCAAGTCCAGCAATTAGGGCACTTAATAAAATAGCATCCAATGCTAAAGAATGGAAAATGTTAAAAAAAAAAAAAATCTGAACTTTCAACACAAGACCTGATATGTAGCAAAAATCTCTAAGTCTAAATAACCAGTTTATAGATGTAGAGAGAGCTTGTTAATTTATTACAAGTAACAAGGTTACTCGGGTTCATCTGCTGTCAGTATTCCCGTTTTCCAGAAGTTCTATCCCTTGCCTCGTGTGTCTCTTCAGAGGTGCTATGTTCAATTTTAATTTTTCTGGAGAAGACAAGCCAATGGGAGTTCTTGTAGCAAGAAGGCAGGTGAACCTCATCTGCAAATCAGAGGAGTTTTGAAGCAGGGGACAGAACAGGAAGGTGAGGTTAAGCATTCCAAGTGACTCTTCAAAAAAAAAAAAAAAATGGTGGCTATTGAAGAGTCATTAAATTAGTCACTAAATGAATCAGAGGAGATAAAACATGTTTTGGGGGTTCTAATAATCATTCATACACACAAAATGCATCCTTGGAAAGCAATACCAACTTAGAGGCAGAGTCTGACAAGCTGTTAGGGAAGGTGTAATCATTCAGAAAGGTCTTAATAGGGCAGAGAACTGCTCTGACAGCAACTTTATGAACTTAACAGAGGCAAATTCAGAACTGGGCATCTGGGAAAGAAAAGTCTCCTGCAGCCGAACAAGCTAGTAATGGCCAAATGGAAAATAATCTCACAGAAGAGGACCTTATATACTAATGAACAGCAAGTTAAGGATGAGTTAGAAGTGTAGCCTTGCAATGAAAAAAGTTAACTTCATATTGAACTGTATTAAAGAAAGTGTAGACAGCAAGTCAAGGGAAGTTATTAGTCTCTTCCATTCAGTATTCGTACAACTGCATCTGCAGCCTTGTGTCCAGTTTTGGCCTTCCTATTACAAGAGCAAAACCAAAGAAGGACCACAAAGATGGGGTGCATATGATGTACAAGACACAGAGGCAGTTCTGGTTTTTCACTTTTAAGAGAAGTCTGAGGGAGGATCTTTGTACTATTTTGCATTACTTAATGGGCTACAGTCAAATTTCAGAGGATCCTTTTGGACATGAAGAGTGTAACTATGAGAGACATTGAACAAAACTTGCAGCAATGGAAATTCAGTAGATATTTATTCACACAATGAAGACGGCCTTAACCTTGCAATTAGTTCTCTGTTGGATCAAATTGTCCCCAGAGCTCCAAACCCTTCTATTTAACCCATATTACTATCAAATTTATTCCACTATTTTCCTCTGTTAAAAAGAGTCATTTTATGTTCTGGATGGTATCCCTGGTGCTACAATAAAGAAAACCATACAATGTTTTTATCCTTCATCATATATATTTGAAGAGCTGTATCTTTTTGAAATTGAATAAGCTCTGATTGATGTTATTGAAAAGTTGTCAAAATACAAAAAAGCAAAAGAAATTTGCCTAAAGCACATGGTTAGAATAAGAAACATTTATTTTAGGAAGTTGGTAGATGGAAGGGTGAATATTTCCTAGAATAGGTAACCATTTATTTGTTTCTGAAAACTAGAATAAAGAAAAGTTCCTAAAAATGCAACTACCAAATGGCTTCTTGGAAAATATTACCAGAACATGACTGGATAATTTGTATTGTACACAGAACTGACTGGGAGTAAAAATAGTGTATAGAAAGCTGTACCTTTTTCTATTCAACAGTTCAGCCAGTTCTGGAACTCTAAATGGGTGCCTCAAATGACCTTTTGTTCAGAGGCAAAAGTTATCATAACATAAGTTTTGAGTTCTGCTCAGGAAACAGTAGGTCCGAACTTAATACTAGAGCCCTGGCATCTCCTAAGAGTCATGCGAATACAAAATACAAGTAGTGCTCAGGACATGACTAATAATATCTTTTGATTGCCTTTATTCATGTGAAAAATAGGCCAATAGCTACTGTCAATCTTTTCTAATGAGCAATAAATAAACAAACAGTGGGAAAATATCTTTTATTTCTACCCTACTTGACCCCTCTAAATCCTAGAATCATCAAAGGCAAAGAATAAACCACCAATGAAGTTGCATTCCACAGGAGGATGCATCCAAAACAATTTCCACCCGAGTTCTCTCCACCTGACAGAGATGTATGTTTGAGAAAGAAAGGGTTGAATAATGGATTATTCACAGAAGGATATTTTGGGCTGTTTGAATGGGTTTCAGACTTAATAAAGTGAAGGCTGAACAAAACTTCACAATGGTTGATAACTCCAAGGTATTGACCTCAGTCACTCAGTAATATATCTGTATAGACATCATCAGAGTGTTTATGTGTACAGCCTGAAGAAAGCAACTTAATAGCAACAGGAAAATCTGAAATACTGTGAAAGATTAGCCAATCCATGCTGCATGATAGAATAATTTAATTCTGTGTAGTGCTGGGACTGTAAAAAAAACTGTTGTAACTCAACGTGCTAAAAGTAACTTAAGTGATTTTCTTTAACTACAGTGGTAAACTTGGTGGTTTGTTTTTTTCTTTTTACCCCCTCTCCTCAACAGAGGTAGAGTTAATAAAAGGAGTATTTCTCTCCAGCATTTCTCACAGAATTTTTGCGTCTATCAGGTTGTGCATAAAAAAATGCAGGGCTGGGTTTTTTTCTTTATATATTCAAGTAATTTTTAAAAGCAATAATAAAAATATATACTCCTGTCAAGGTACCCATTTCACTAACTTTTAGGACTGTCATGGAATCTGGAAAATCCTTTCATGGCAAAAGGGATCTTCCTTTCTACTATATGTAGGATTCAAAGCAGGATGTTTTATAGAAGAAAGCACATCCATTATTCTGGGAATTATTAGTTTAACTGTTCTGTATATTTTATTCTCCAATGAATGAGTGTTGATATTTTGCTTCTGTAAAATCATACTTTTGTACAGAAGCAAAAAATGGCATTGATGCAATGAACTCACAGGTAAAGCACTGTACTTCCACAAGTATTCAGAAACACAGGATATGCATTCTGTTATCTGCTGATTTTTGTCATCTTGATTGGTGGGATGAAGCCATTCAATCTTCACACAGGCAAATGCTCACCCCAGCTCTTGTGAAGCTTCCAAACTGTGATAGAAAAGCAGCTGGGGCAGAGCTGTCCTTTATAAGCCTTTTATTTCATGGACCATTTTCCTGTGAAACCATCTGAACCACCTCTCAGGTCTGCCCACCACTCTGGGCCCAGCCAGTGTGCTGGACACACCTGAAGGGAAGGTAGTAGGTCAGAGCAGCATAAAACATTGCAGCATCTGTGGCTACTACTCTGCATTCTTTCTTCCAAGCTCACAATCCAGACAGCTGTGTCTAAGGCGGTGTTAGTGGAAACCCTGCTGGTGTGCCGCCTTCTGCTGCTGTTGAGCTTGGTTTCAGCAGCCTAGAGACTGAAGCAGTGCCTGTCTGTCTCGCCTAATATGGTATTTATTTCCTATCTATCCTATCCTTGAGCCAAGCGCCTCTCAAGCCACACTGTGCTGATTATGACTCTTAAATCACAAATCACCAGGAACCCATTTCACCATTAACTTTATGCATTATAAGGCTCATTTCAGACCATCTGGCTTTTTGATATACTGGGAGCTAGTAGCAAAGTTGCCAGTGTGGTAAGTAAATTCAAACTGATTTGAATTTTATTGTCTCTGAACAAACACTTTGCTGAGAGGAGTTAATGGGAATCGACCTGGAAGAATGGTGGTTTCCTGTCTCATTGTACATCCTGGTATATATCTGCAACGTGCACATACTAAGCTTGATCAACTGCTGGGAGCATGTGCTTAAAATATGAGAGATGTCACGTCTATTTAAGTCTGTCTCTGTGCTCTCCAGACTCTAATGATCTGGAAGAATTGTGGTAGCAGACCTCATTCCTGTTGCTTTTGAAATGAAGCAAATCGATAAAGGCTTTAGTTCCCTGGCATCCCACTGGGACTAGGGTTTACCATGAAGTTCAAAAAGTGTAATTGACTACTTCAAAATTTAATAGCCTTGCAGCAATAGCAATGATATTTCATATAATTCCAAATAATCTTCTTAGAATAGAGCTGAGACTTGTTACGAAATTTGGATAAAGTGCTTCTTTTCTTTTCAAATTCATTAATATCCCCCTCCCCATCATAATCATAAACATTCATATAAGGTCAATCAAAATAGTTCATTCAGAGAAGTTTTAATTTTTTTCTTTTGATGTCTCAATACTTTTGTTAAAATCTTCATTTTAATTTCTTCTTTACCATAATGCTAAAATTCCTATTAAATTGAAGATAAATTAAATTGAATTAAAACTTGCATAGAAGTTTTTCAAAGTGAGAATTAGAAAATGACACTACTCCAAGAAATCAGTTTCAAGTTCCTACTCAGCTTTTATTGTCAATACTTCAGTTTTATTTCCCTACCTGTTTGGCATGGTAAAAATAAGCTTTCAGATAGGAATAAGCACTCTGGTACAAGCTTAAAAGTGACAATCTGATAGGATTTCTGTCTTCAAAATCTTGACATAATAAGTATTATTTTTATGACATAAGACATTCTGCTATTAATACAACTATCAGATGTTACAGAATGATTAATTTTCAAAATTCATCTTTAATTAACTATTTTAACAGGTAATGCATCAGAAGCACATAGATGAAAAAATAGCACTTTTAAAGAAGCAAATATTTCCAGATTATAAAGTTCCAGCTTTACTTCATAACTTTGGTTTTTATAGCTGAAAATACTTTAAATCTTTGTCAGTCTGCCCCTCTAGATGGGCCTGGATTAAAGAGATATTGCCCATCTAATACACTACGATAGTACAGGTTTCTTTAATATCTTTCATTTCAGGGATGTCTTTCATAAGCTCATGCTTCCAGTGACAAAGACATTCAACTATTGTGACAATTACTTCCTAAACTGGAAATTATAATAAACAGGTGAATTACACTAAATACACTTTATTTGCATGTATAAAAATAATTACTGTCACAAAAGAAAATGGGAAATATAATACATAAGAAGGAGGAAGGACTGTTGATTTTTGGTTTCCCATTTCTGATAATAAAGATTTTATAGTCATTAGTCTTTGCAAGCTTATTCTAAATAGAAACAGCCCCATTATTTTATTTTGATAGCATGATAAACTGTGCTTTACAGCGGTAAAATAATACCATTTTGTGAGCATTAAAGTTATTTAAATAATTTCAGACAAACATTTTGATCACACAACTCTAAGTAGACATTTCTCAATTGACATTGATAAACCAAGTAACTAATTGGCATTACCAAAATGTTAACAGATGAAATTTTGGTACATAACCTGAGATGCCATGTTTTTTAAAGGTACTCTTCATCTTCAGCAATTTCATCATATAGAACTCAAAGTCCAGAGAAAATTATAGTAAAGAAAAGCAACAGGTTTTAAGAAATCATAGCACAAAGTCACTGTTAAATCTAATGGACATCTGGAAGACCTCAAGGGCTGCTGAGGTCACTTGGTCTGTTCAGCCTGGAGAAGAGGAGACTGAGGGGAGACCTCACAGCTGTCTAGAACTTCCTTATGAGAGGAAGCAGAAGGACACTCACCGTCTCTTGTCTCTGCTGACCAGTGACAGGTCCTGAGAGAATGGCCTGAAATTGTGTCAGGGGAGGTTTACGTAAGGAGAGTGGTTGGGTACTGAAACAGGCTCCAAAGGGAAGTTGTAACAGCACCAAACCTGCCAGAGTTCAAGGACTGTTTGGAAGCACTCTCAGGCACTTGGTGTGACTCCAAACAGGTCCTTCCAACTCAGGATATTCTGTGACTCTATGATTCTATGAACATGTGACAAGCAGGGAGGGAATTTTCCACGGTGTATTTCCACATGGTAAAACTTAGAATCTATTAAAAAAGTTGTGTTAGAAAAAACCCCAAATAATTAGACCTATTTAAAATAAAAGAGTACAGCATTTCCATGCAATTTTGCGAATTATTAAATTCAAGGACTAATTATGTTACTTCTTTGCAGTTCCAGTTACAGCCTGAGCTTTGCATAGACTGACTGCCTCTCAGTGAGGTCCTGAAGACTTGAAGAGAGAAAAAACTGCAGCTCTAAATTGTTCAGATTACTAGTTTTCTCTCAGGTTGATAAAAGTCAAGGAGCAATAAACTGCACCCTAGTAAAGGGCTGCTCTGCCAGCAGATTTGCCAAACTTCTGTGTTCAATCACCTGGCCCATCACTGAGATCATGGGACTCTTAAACATCTGGGTTGGGATTATTTTATTTTCTAACTCATGCCTCAGTCTCTCTGATTCACATATGTGTAACACAGTGCTTAATCAATGCTTCAGAGTTGCCAGTGTGGGTGCTCTGTAATATAGAGGTTAGTACAGAATCACAGAATCCAGCTGGATCTTAACACTTACAGGGATGAGGCATCAAACTTCTCTTGGTAACTTATTCCAGAGTCTCTTCAACCTCATTGTTCACATTCTTTATTAAAAGAAGCTGTCTAACTGAAAGTCAGGGTGACAACTCAGAGCTACAAAATGCAAATTTGACTTTGGGAGTAATCTAAACTGATACTAATGCCCCCTTTTACCACCACATGTGAAAGATACCCTCACGTACCTGAAAGAGCCACCTTTTGAATTGCCAAAAAAAAAAAAAAAAAAATCCAGGAAATGTCAGACAATCCCAAAACCTAGTATTTATTAAAAAAAATTACTTGAGATAATTTTTCCATGCATTGGTTAACCATTTCCTTATTAAATTACTACCACACTGCCACACTGTTCTGCTTAGGACTAGTCAGAATAGAGCTGTGTTTACAACCTCAGCAGCATTTCTCAAACACTCATCCTATGTCTAAACCAACAAACTCAAACATGTGGAGGAATATTCCTAGGCCCCTAAACTGCACATATTCTAAGAAGCACCTGAGACCTAACAGAAAGCTTAAGGAAGGGTTCTTCCTGGTGTGTGTATCTGGAGATGTATGGAAGAGAACATGTCTGAAAGGCCTATTTTCCCGCTGTCCTCTGTGTGTGAGGAGGCAGGTTATAAATCAGTCATAAAGTTCCTATGGGTTGTAGAGTCATGTCTTTCCTACTTTTTCCTCCCTCTTTTTCTCTGTTATCTCACTCTCCATTGGGAATGGACACGAGCAAATAATGATTAGTGCACTTTTCACTTCTTTATAAAATCTTTGATCTTATGGTAAACAAAGCAAAATACTTTTGCAAGTTCTTGAAAGACAAAGAGTAAACACAGTCTGACATGACATAAATTACCAGGGGTTTTATACTTTTCAAAACAATCTAGGATCTCCTGAGTTGCCAGGGACACATTCCACTATTCTATGTCTCCGGAAAAAGTTAATTCTACTTGAAAAAGAAAATGTTTTGCTGAAACCATTCCCATTTAGGAATTTTGGCTTTCTCAGCTATACACAACTGCATAAATCCTTTGCATCCTCCATATCATCCACTTATCTGCCAGGAGACCAAATATCACAGTATTTACTAAATAAGAAAAGGCTTTCAAAAAGATTAGTAAATGACATGATTGCTAAAATTTATAAACATAAAGAGAAGCTGCCATAATTCTGGATTTTTGCACTTTTGTGCACTGATATATTACATGGTACAGCTCCATGCATTTACTTCAGTCTCTGATTTTCTAGCTAAGAAGTACTCTAGATACACATGCCATAAGCAGTAAGCTATATGCACTTTCTCCCTATGCAAACATTCTAAAAGCTGGTGAGTAGAAAGAAATCAGTTAAGTCTTAGGAATCATGAAGAAAAAACCCCCAAATATAGTAATCACTGTATAAGGTTGTACTGGGGAGATTATGTCAGAAAGAGAAGAGCTCCTCCTGGGATATAACATAACCTGGCTCCTCAGTACAGGCATACTTACTAGTAATAAGGTGCAGAGCCATATATTTTCGTCTTCAGCATCCACCTATGTAAATGGTTTGAAGTTGAATCGTCTCATTGAATTGCCCAACATGTTCTTGTATCCTTGGCAGGAAAGATATGAGAAAAAAGAGGACAGTGTACAAGCAAATACACGTGCCCTGGGTTTGTATATCAACTACTATGGAAACCAAGAAACAAATTCCTAAATCATGAGAAAAATTAAACATAGGAAAAATAATGAGAAAAAATTAACTAATGCGTGTGAAGGATTGAATGCATGATACACTTTTCAGTCTTTATCATTTTGCCTTGCTTATATTTTGCCTAATTTCCTTTCAATAGATAAATGAACTTTAGGTAATTGCGTTTTTTATATTCCTACTACAAATACTATGTCCATCATTTTATAAACCAGTTGTATATAGAGATTCAGTGCCTTGATAATGCATACAAACAATCTATTGCAAACTTGATTCACTGGTTTCAACTGCTGATTTTTATTTTATGTGTTCAGTATTGTTACCATAGCAGCCCATTCCTTTTCAAAGAAAGTGTCATTTTGTGTATATTTAATGATTTATTAAATTTATGTTTAATTTTAATTGTTCTCAGTGTCACTGATGATAAACTGGTTTATAATAAAGAAAATTCAACATAATTCCAAACTATTTAACCAATCTTTCTTGTCCATATCATGTAATCAGTAAATGAAGGACCTCAAGGTGTGTTGGCCATGCAAAGACCTACTGTCTCTCAACTGTGAAAATATAGGATGAACCCTTTTCTACATTCCTCTTGTATGGAATCCTATTAGACTGACATTGACACTAGATGAAATAGTGGAAAAAAATTATGTGGGAGGCAAGCAGTACATGATATTGTCAATCCAGATAATTTTAAATAAGTAAGTCCTTGTAAAGCTTAATAGTATAAACAGAACTGACAAAAAAAGAGATATAAAATATAAATCTAATAGAAATTCCTTCAACTCTGACTTAAAACTAAATCATAGTAGTGATATAATGTAAAATGTATGTAAATATTAAATATATTTATTACACATGGAGAAGCAGCCATCTGTTGTGGAATATCTAACAGAATTTCATTTATATTTATGACCTAAATTCTCTAATGTAGCTGTAAAATAAATTGAAGGAAGATAGAAGTAAGACTGGAGATTTTGTGGCCTGATGAAACATCTAAGACAGCTAAAGTATCCATAAATAAGTATGTCCATGAGTGTACTAATTATATAAATTCAATGTGAAACAACAACAAATGTATTCTTGAATGGAACAACTAAAAAAAATATTTTAGGAGCCATGAGACATGAATAACTGAAAACAAGGTCTTTTTGAGGTTCCATAATTCAGAGGAAGAATATAAACCTTGGATGTAAAGTTAAACTATATTATTTTAAATAGAATAATGACATCATTATTAGAAGTCTATGTTCTTTCTGATGTTGCCACATTAAGAAATATGGAGATTAATGTCCATGGATTGAGAAATGAATTTTTGTATTGCTGAAATGCTCAGAAGGACTTTTTTTGAGAGGAGAAATTTTAAAGTCAATCTGTTCAACAAACCAAATAAGAATAAAGAGAAAAGCTGGCTAGAATCTATATGCTTGAAAGTTCTGGAGGAGCTAAAGGGTGAAGCTTTATTAAAGATAATGAAATCTACAAATGTCTGTTTGTGTGTCTGTTTATGAAGTATAAGGATGAATTTTGTCCCACATTGCTGTCAATCTGTACATTAAACCAATACAGCTTTTTGAAAAATTTTATAGTCCCTCAAAAAAAAAAACAACAACAAAACCCAAAAAAACCACAACCCCCCCAAAAAAAACAATCAGAAAAAACAAACCCAAAAACCAAAAAAAACCACCCCAAAATAAAATGAAAACCAAAGAAATAACTACCCCATAGATTTTTGTGGATATCTGCAGTATAGAAGTTTAACTGTGGTATCATAGTGGTTTTCTTTCTCATTAAAAATATGTAAGCTAAACCTATCACAAACTAACAGGTATAGCCAAACAGTTATTTGGTACTCTCACTCCATATTACCATAAGTACTAAATGTCTAGGTCTGAGGACTGCATCCTCCAATAGCATTCACTTTTCTGGAAGTCCTAATCTTCTCTGTTCTCTTTTGGTACCCATTTAGAAAATTAAGGTCTGTGATCATTCTAACATGGCATAAATTACATTTTTATTTGTATAAAAATTTTCCCTTTTTTTTGTTTGTTTTAGTTGGGTTTGGTTTGGGGTCTTCTTTGCTTTAGATGTGAAACAACTGGTGTATAAAATTATGGATATAGTATTTGTTGTAGGAATATAAAAAATGCAATTACCTAAAGTTCATTTATCTGTTGAAAAGAAATTAGGCAAAATATAAGCAAGGAAAAAAGACAGATACAAATTATCTCAGATCCACAAAAATTTCTGAAGTTATGAGGGGTTTTTCTTCATTCCATATAATAATACTAGGCTTTGATATTCAATATGTGCAAGAAAATTAATAAAAACTATTGTTCTGAAATTTAATTGTCCATTTCTCCACTTTTCTTGACATCCCATGTTTTCTATAACTTTCTGTTTGATTCAAGTGAAACATTACTTAAAAGAACTCTACAATTTGTCTGGTAATTTAGAAGACTTCTCTGGGAAATGGAAAAAAATATTTCTTTATTAATGCAGTAAGTTTACTAGTTACATCAATCTCATGAAATTCAGTGAAATTATCACATCCTGTTTTTTTTTAACCAGTGGAAGATTAACTGTATGTTGATGGAGTTAGTCACATATTTGCTTAGAAGACAGAAAGCTTAGGACTTTTTGTTACCAGTAAGGTTCCAGTCCACTTCAGTTTGCAGAATCACAGAATGTTCGGAAGGGACCCACAAGGATCCTTGTGTCCAACTCTTAAGTGAATGGCCCTTATGGCAATCAAACCCACAGCCTTGGTGATATTCACACCATGCTCTAACCAACCAAGCTAACCTGGGAGTCATTCCACAGGTTTAGGAGTTATCACCAAAAAATTTACAAGTTTTGAAATATCTGAAAAACAGCTTTGGCTTCATGATGATATCTTGTGGTGAGCTGAAAAACAGAATAGAAAAACAAATTCAAGAGAATGGTTTGCCTAAGACTGCTTTTAACATAATTTTTGGGGGTATATTTCAGAGTAAAGGTATTGCTTTCTGGACAATTTGAGTCTAATTTCAATTCATTTGAGATGGTGAGACTTAACTACAGTGAAAACAATTTTAACAACCCAGATTTTTTTCAGACTAAGTAGTTGAAGGTAAGTGCTGATAAAGCCTTATTGCATCATGCAACACAGTGAATTAATAGTCTTAGAATCACATTCTTTTGTTACTGAGATACAGATGAAAACAAGAAAGTGTGCTTTCAGGCTTCTACTCAAATACAAGCAGCTGCTTAGCTTTCCTGTGTAATCATGAAGGTTAGTTTAGTACTGAAACATTTATGTTTGTTATTTCTGCTGTCAAAACCAAAACACAGTCATGTTTTAAATATCAAGAAGCAAATAAACATGAGCAGCAGAAGCAATCTGGCTACAATACCAAATCTGGCTTATTTAGTCTACACACTCTTCTTTCCAGAGTTTGAATTCTTTAAGTAAATTGCCTTGTGTAACCAGATAAATTCCAGCATGGTTTGGTGATCTCTCTTTTGTATTTGCAGTGATCAGCATAATTACTCTAAGAAGAAAAGGCTAATTGAAAAAGGCAATGGTTACTATTTTAACTAGGATCAGGTTTCGTGCACATGTTTCTAAGTAAATGTAATGGTTTTGACATTATCAGTAGCTTGTGCAGAGCATGCTCTCATTATTCTGAAACAAGGCTCCTGGTTTATCAAAAAGTCACCAAGAGTCTGAAATCAACTGGAAAGGATTTGTTTTGAGGGTATGTAGACTTAATTATGCACAAATTCTTTTATACAATTATTCTTGTCTCATTAAATAGCAAGTATGTGGTCATTGAATTATATAAATATTCATTTAAGAAGGTCCTAAAATTCCAAAATATAGCAATCTTAAAAATAATATACGCATAGTCCTATGACTGTGTGCCCAAAGCAATTGGCACATTTGAAATAATGCTGACCTTTAAGCCTGATTTAAGACAAGCTACCTAGAATGTGGAGATCCATACTTAGTAACCTCTACATATAGAAAAACAGCAAAAAGGGACATATCAGTACTTTGACCTCAGAAATCCTTTTCAAGGCACACAACACTGCTGAAGCTTGATGTTCCATAGTGATCAGCAGAGTAAAAGAATATGGACATAGTTTTCAATGTGGGATTTGTGCGTAAACTTCACAGAATTATTTATAATATAATGTGTTTGTCCTATGTTAAAATAAAATTTCATATCTAACATATGATCAGATGGAAAGGCTGACAAGACCCAGAACTTTATCTGCATCACATCTGCATCACAGCGGGTAAATGAAAACTTTGTAACACTTTTCTGTCAAATTTCAATATCTTGCTGTTCAGGGTATGACTTGACCAGAATGAACAGAACTGATATAGAATGAGTGAAACCAAAAAGTTTCTATAGTTAATTTTGTTTTCATAAAAACATGCAAGATTGAGTGCCAGCAAAAAAAGGAGAATGACTTCAACAACAGAAAGAAACATTTATTTGCTACTATTTTTTCAATAAAAGCAAATTGACTTGTCATTTTGAAATTTGCTTATAGATTTCATTTTGGTTTGCTCCTTTGAAAACACTTGGAGTCAAAAGAACATATGATTTATGATCAAGCAAAACTTTTTAATTTTTATATCTGTCATACAGAAACCTCTAGGCTGAGATAGCTGGATCTGCTATCAGCAGCTACATGCCATAACTCTGAATAAAGAGATTGTGCAGAGGGTTTTTCTCCTCTCTAATTTTCTCTTTGTTTTTCATTCTTTCCTGAACAGAAATAAAGCAGAATAATTACAAGAATAATCAGTGACTCCTCCAAGCAAGTGGATCAAACAAAAAGAAATGTCTAGAACTCTATCAAATGCTTTGAAAGGGAGGTATTTAGTCTTCTCTTGCCCAAAATGTTGAAATAGATATGTTAAAGATGAGTGTGGACTAACGACCTCAATTTTCAGATGTTAAATACCTCTGATAAATTAAGAAATTAAAGAAATTTAATCTGATTCTGATTCTCTGCTGTCATGAAGATTAGGTCCACGACGCTTTCCCTGAACACTGCCATTGGTGATAGCTCAGATATAGCAGAGACTTGCTGGAGTGTGAACTTCTCTCATGATCTTGCCTCTGGCAGGGTCCAGCACTGACAAATTAATGGTTGGTGTCTCAGCTCTGCAAATGTAAACAGATTTGACTGTAACAAGACAATTCCCTATTGTATACTTCCAGTCTATTTCAATTCATTTTCTGCAACTCACTTTTATCTGACAAATTGGTGACTATCATTTATAACCTCCCATATTCCACAGTAACATAAGTACAGTAGCTTTTTGGGATTTTTTTCTTGCAGATGTCTTAGATGAAGAATATAATTTTATTGCAGACATTCATTATTTTAAATACTGCCTTTTCTTACCTATATAAATAAGAAATACCTGATTTGTGTTTATTGAGCAGGGAAAGTAATCCCTGGGGCATAGATCCCATTTCCTGATGTGCAAGTCTTTTGCTTCCTTTAGAAGTAAAAACACTATTATCTTCCAGCTCCTCTAACAATGAACTGAAAAAATTCTCTGGGCTACCTGCTAAGTAAGTGCCAGCATATCCTTCCATAAGGTCAACAATTTCTGTACTTCCAGGTGAATACCCAGTAAATTAAGTGGCTATATTCTCTATGAAGGTATTATCATTTTAATTATATTTAGTGGGGATAAATAAACAAATCCAAGATTTCTTCTTGACAGAGAGAGAAATGGGCTACAGAAACTCTAATCCATCACCCAAATTTCTGAAAGGGAGTTGCAAAGGGTGTAAAGTAATCCTAGACGGAGATTAATCTCTGACAAAGTTCAAGGCAAGTAACAACTTTCCTTTCACAAACAGATTGTCTGTAAGCCAGCAGCCAATTAGCTGATCCAGCTGGGCAATATGAGTAAACTCCTGGATCAATGCAATAATCTTAAACTTTGATTTACCAGGTCGGCTTAATTTCAGAGGCCACTTCTACCTAGGAAGTTTGCATAGAGATTATTTCATGCCCATGCCATGCTTTTCTCAAGAGAACTCATGCTGCCAAACTACCAAGGAAATTGCTTGTAATTCCCAAGCACCAAGAACAATCAAGAAGTTATTGACATAAATAAAGAAAAATCCCAATACTGCTATAACTGCAGTGCCACTCCTATGAATCTGAAACTGCTTTCCTGTATTCAGGCCAGTCAAGTGTTGGTCCTGTATTAAGGACCAGATTGAACAATCTGTCCACCATAGTCATTCTGCACTCAGAGAATTTTGCAGTCCTAGAGAAGATTGCTGGGTTCTCTAAGCACTATTGCACATCTATATGGTTGGTATTCAAATTGTGTGCTATTAAATATGTGTACACTACCCTGCAATGGACATCCTTATCCAATTCCAGGCATTTCTCACTCTAGCAAAGGCATAGCAAAACTATCGTCCTATCCTAGATTAAATATTTTTATATTTTATTTTATTTTATTTTAATAAGAGTTTGATCATGCAGCCTGCTCCCATAGGTATTTTCATGCTGCAAATGTTCTAAAAATGAGGGAGATTTTTCTGAACCCTGTTTTTCCTCAGTCTCTGTACACTGCCACACTACCTTTCGCATATAAATTTTCTAGTAAATTGTGATTCATGTAGGGCCCAAGAACTCCATTTTCATTTTTGTAGAAGATCAGTTTATCCCTAAAACTCAATATGAAAATACACACCAAAAAGCTGTTTGAGTGAGGCAAATTCAATGAGAAATGATTCCTGTGTTAAATAATGCTCTTCCTGTAAAGGCAGGATAAGAGGAAGATAAAAAGGAGAAAACAGTATGTAAATGAAATATAGAGTCACCTGTTAAACCTGGGTTACTGGCAGTTGCCATATGGCACAACCTCTTCCAATCTGAGCAACTGGCATTAAAAGCTAGGAAACCGCAGAAGAGTTAACTAGTAATATTGAATATGAGTAATTATTCAAGTGTTCTGCTTAACTGTCTGGATTTTGTTTTGGGGGGTTTTTGTTGTTGTTTTTTAATTTATGAATTAGAGAGTTCAATGTTTTTTATATCTGTATTTAGTTGAATGCACAGCAAGTACTCATGAGTGGTTGTAATACTCCATTTATGGAACTGCTCACATAATACAAGTACAATGTGTTCCTAAACAGCATAATCCCACAACCTGGGATGTTGCATTGCAGCAACAATGTTGCTGTTTGCCTGCATGAGTAAAGGTGAATGTTACTGCACCCAGGATGACTATGACAATAAAATTGAAACTGCAGTAGAAAGAATTGCAGACAGTGTCTCTGGGTAGCCTTGTCGAGTGCTGTCACCCTCAAAATAAAGAAGTTTTGCCTCATATTCATACTGAACTTCCTGTGTTTCTGTTTGTACCTGTTGCCCCTTGTCCTGTCACTGGGGACCACTGAAAAGAGTCTGGTTCTATTCTCTTGACATCTAACCTTAAGATATTTGTATGCATTGCTAAGATCACTCTCGTTGTCTCTTCTCCAGGCTAAACAGACCCAGTTCCCTCAGCCTTTCATAAGAAGAGAGATGCTCCACTTCGCTAAAAATTTTCATTCCCCCCCACTAGACCCACTCCAGGAGCTCCCTGTCTTTCTCATACTGAGGAGCTCAGAAATGGACACAGCACTCCAGAAGTGGCCTCACCAGGGCTAAGCAGAGGGGCAGGATCACGTCCCTTGACCTGCTATCCATGCTCTTCCAAATGCATCTCAGGATACCATTGACCTTTTTGGCCACAACAGCACACTCCTGGCTCATGGACAGCTTCTCGTCTACCAGAATCTCTGCAGAGCCAACCTATCTTTCCAGTAGGTAGACCTGTAATGTGTACTGGTGTCAGGGGTTATTCCACCTAGGTATAGGACCTTAGTCTAGTTTTTGTTGAACTTCATTACGTTCCTCTCCATCCAGCTTTTCAGCCTGTCCAGGTCTTGCCAAATAGCAGCACAGCCTTTTGGTGTATCAGCCACTACTTTTGTCTTGTATCATCAACAAACTTGTGGACGCTACACTCTATGCTTTCATCCAGGTCATTCATGATTAAGTTGAACAGGACTGGACCCAGTACTGACTCCTGAGGAATGATGATAGGCCTCCAACTGGATTTGACACTGCTGGTCACAACCCTGTGAGCTCTGCCATTCAGACAGTTCTAAATCCACCTCATTGTCAGCTCATTTAACTCAGACTTGTACAATGTCGGAACTCAGCAGGTAGTCCTGTCTTACACCTCAGTGGAAGCAGGTTTTGGCAGAGGCTGAGAATAACCACTACGTTTTGCAGAGTTCTGTCACCTTGAAAATCCTTCTTGAAAAGTACTTCGAAAGCTACCTTACTTGTCTGAGATAGCTGAAAGGATGTAAATCATAGTGCTGAAATGCCATATGACAATTGTTTGGTTGGTTCACAATGGCAGCAATACAATATGAGCATGTTGTTTTGAAATTACTTATTTGAATTACATTAAAATTAACGGAATGTAACTAGAAGCAAAATTGTACTGACTAAAAATGAAATGAGTAACATAATTCCTGAAAGCGGTATTAAATTTTAAAAAATGGGAAATTTTTTAAAAATAATTAATTAATAATGAGCAGTATAAGAGTAAAATACTTACAGGCAGCAAAGCCAATGTCTAGAAACTCAAAGTAAACATGTACAATGCATAAAAAAGTCTATAAAATGGTCCAAATATAATTATTAAAAGAAGAAAAGATAATTTTCAGAAAGTAGAGACTGTCCACCTAAGGGAAATATAAGAATTTTTTTTGTGGTTATTTCCAATATTATAGTAAAACAGGGAGAAAAAGATTGCAATGATCAATTTTCTAAACTCATAAGAAGTACTAATATCATATTTTTAAATACCTATGTGGCTAGAAGCCTGTCTCTAAGTGAGAGAGGTAAATTTTTAATTGTGAAATAAAGAGACCACTCAGTGGTGATAAACAGAACGCGGAAAACCAAAATGAACTATTTGGATTAGTATTGTCTGTTGTGGAACAAAAAGATCTTTCCAGACCCAAGATATTTCATATCAGCTTATGAGTAATAGAGGTCAGAAAATATAATGTCATTTTCTCTGAAGGGTGCCATAAGAAACTACACTTGAATAAGTTTAATTTACAGACCAGTCAGACTTCTTTAAACTATGGGAAAGATGACAATGAATGAAACCATGACAGTATGGCAGAGGAAGCAGGTTTTTTCATTACTTTTTTGAGAAATCTTTTATGATATGTTGTGGAATTTGCAGACATGTCGGAAAGCAGAATCCATCCAACACAAGAGACTTGAACTACCAAAATCATTTACAAAAAACTTTTAAGGAAACAAGGTTGACAAAGAATAAGAGAAACTATCTGAAGCAACTAAACCAAATAGATTTCTGATTGGACTTTTCTCTCCTCCCTTTCTTCTTAAAAGAAGATTTTGTAAGAGTAGAGAAGGCAGCATAAAATGGCCAAAACATAACTACAGGTCTCTAGAGCTTTCTGGAAAAGCCACAACTGTGGGATATGGTAGTACTATATGAAGTCCTGAATGTATGGAAAGTGAGTAAAGTATATTAAGTGAAAGCATTTGAAAAGTTAAAACAAGATGATTAACTCTTTGAATAATGTATTAACAGAGGTCATTAGGAAATGCAGATGTCAAAATAATAGATGGTATTAAAAAGGAGATAGTAAATTAATAAAAAAATTATTAACACTGCAAATTCTGGCTTTCTGTCAATGGATTGTCAGAAGCTAGGAAAAGATAACAGATAAAATAATAGTGTGTGCATACCTTGCATATGTTCAACCCTTCAGCATCTCCTAGAAACATGCTGGTACCTGACAAGAAATTATGCAAGACAGACCTGTGGTCAGAGAGAGAGCAGACATTTTGATATTCAGTTCTGAAATGAACTCACAAAATTTGACAAGAAAATTTAGTCTTCCGAGGGGTAGGTTATTTTGAGAACCCTTTCTGGAGACAAAATAGTCTTTGTACTCAAAGACAGACTGTCAGGATAACCTTTTCCAGTTTTACACTTGAAGAGCAGCATAATTGATAGCAAATATTGCTAAAACTGGATGAATCATGAAAACGTCATCTATGAGGTTCCTTAGTGAACAAGACTTTCAGTTCCTTAGCATCTCCATTTATAATTCTGTGAACCTTTACAAAAATGCTTCTTTTGAGAAAAAGGGTTGTGAAGTAACTTTTTTTGTGAGCAAATACAGGTAGCTGTATTCAAAACACCATAAAATACTGAAAACAATCAGAAAGCCACACAAAATATTCACCAGTGAAATAGACCTATTACAGTCATGTAATAAAAGTTAATACAAGATTCAACAACAACCAATCCTTCTGTTACCATTTCTGGAAGAAAATGTAGCTATACTTAGTTGTGATGCTCTAGATAAATATTGAATATAGGAAAATAATAGTTGGGATCTTCACATGGTCCGTCAACTTTTGTGTTCCTGTGGTTTTGGATTCCATCCTTGCACTGCCTATAAAGGGATCCAATTTCCAGAAGCTGCTGAACCTAGTTCTGAGATTTGCCTTTGAGTCCAAGTACTGAACTCTGCTGCTTCTGAAAAGATATGCTTCTCAGTTTTACTGTAAAATAGGGAAAAAGAGACACCATTTCCTCAGCTTGTTACCATGTTTTAAGCTGTACTTCTAAAACCTCACATTTCTAGGACTAAAACAAACACTGTCCTGCAGGAACTGCTCATAATTTCACCAAAACACAGACCTAATGAACTAACTACACACAAAAAAAGTTGCATCCTGAATATCAAATACTCAGGAACTCATTCTAAAAATTTATATCAAAATAATTTGTAAAAACATTTCACTGAGAAATTGATGAACAAATTATTTTCAGAGGGACTGTAGTCAACAGTTCTACATTTCAATATGACTTCATGATAAATCCTCTTGAGGGCAGTTTGAGGGATAAAACATGACTCATATAAGTCACAATATCAGTGCAGTCATGGTTTATGAGTAGATTAGAACCCCCTGAACAGTATACAGGTCAAACACATTATTTGCTCCCAGTCAGATTTCAAAGTACACAATAAGTAGAATTAGGTTATAGAAGAGCTTTTATAAATAGGGTAAACAAGGATAATCAATAAGTGGTGCTGGCCTTCCTTCTAGATATTGTTTAGCTTTTTATTTTAAAAAAGATCCCTCCAATTCAGAAATTATCTGTGCAGCTTTTCCTGCTTTGTTTTAAGTATTACTCGGAAAATCTTTAGAAGGCAGATACTTTCCATATGCAATGCTCTAGTCAAAACCAACTTCCCAAGAAAGAGTGTGATGTAATCTTTTAACTGGCTGTAACCTTCCCTTGAAGGTCTCAGGCAAAATTAGATTTTTAAATATCATACACAGTGTCTATTTCCCACTTTGCAAAATAAATCAAACAAAATTCTCAGGAAAAGGAACTTCAAGCCTCTGATATAACAGGTCTGCCAAGCATGTCTGCCAGAAGACCAGATGCCCTGGCTGGGAAACAGATATAATTTATAGTACTTGCCAATGTTTTCTCGTTTATTTTCCTGCCACCTCAGAGTGAAGAGCGAGATTTTAAATATTTTCTTGTGTTAGAACAGAAACTTTTTAAATGGTTATAAAAATATTTAGAATGCAATGTTTTCTAAATAGAAAAACATTAATAGAAATGTATTTTAAGATTCATGTCAGAGGAAAAATACCCAGATGAAAATGTTTTGCTAGCAACACTACACGTTCCTAGTCAATTAGCTTTACTGTACAGTTAAAATGATAGCAACTGGCAAATCCTTCATGATTTATATAGACAGCTGTCATAAGGACAAAGACATTGGTGTTTTCACAATAGTGACCTTTTGATCAAACCCTTTATGAAACATCAAAAAGTATGCTTATTTGGCTTTATACACCAGTTCTGGCTATATTCTCTAATCCTGGCTCCTCAGTTAAAACAAAACAAACAAAAAAAAAGCATTACTTGAATTTATTCCTTTCAAGGCATAGTGACTAAATGTAGGCAGAATACTGTTTTATTTAATTTTCCTCATTCAAAACTTTGAGGTGAGTGCTGTGTAGAAATATGCTATGTACAATTCTATCCTAGGGAGAACTTTTTTTACAGCACAATGTGCATGTATAAAGATTACAGAAACCAGTAATACAAACTTTGACACACATTTCTGGCACTGCAAATCAAGTGCCATTCTAATTAAGACCAAAAATTATTATAGTAGGCACATACATAGAAATTGTTCAGTATGTCCAATGGGATAAACTCATCCCACTGCTTTATCAGAGAATGCAATTATATAGGCAAGCCAGGTAACATTGCCATAAGATCACAATTCATGCTATGAAGTCAAATGTAATAAATTAGGAAAAGCCCTTCAAGTATTTGGAAGTCCTACATACATTGTGTTTGGCATATTTTCTCCCCAGGTGCAGTAAAACCCCCTTGGTAATTTCCCTGTTAAACTCAGTAAAGATATTTCTCCTTAAAAAAGGCAGTACAATTTCTAATCCAGAAAATAATGACAGAAATAGTTTCATCCTTAATTCATTCTTTAACATAATCAAGAAAGGAAAAAATGGTTTTTATTTAGAAGAAAAAAAAGCTACCTCACATGAACTGTTTCTCATCCCTGGAAAGGCATAAGATTCCTCTTTTAGAAAGTCTGAGAAACAGATATGGCTAATTAAGAAGAAACAAAACCAATTCCAGGAGAATTTACAAAAATAAAATAAACTTTTAGTCCAGACAGAGTTTGTACAGGCTGTCTTTTCTCAAACCTATCACATAAATTACTGGAACATTTCTGATAGCCTATGTATGTGATCTTTCTTGATACAATATATCTAAGTTCTTCCTTAAAATCCCATATCCATCATATGCATTGTATGGGATGAGAGTGCAGCTGAAGTGTGGGTATCTCATGACCTTGCTGTCTATAAGGAAGAACAGCCTTAGCTTCCTCAAAATCACTATATAACACTAAAACACATGCTGTTAATACGCCTGCTCCTTTCTTTCTTGTAAACAGTAATTAATGAGTAGATGAGCAGCACTTTATTCCAGGAGTCCTTAGCACGTCACCAAGAGTGTCTTGGCTTTCACACCATTCATTTTGAAGCCATTTTCCTCCAGTCTGAAGCCAGCAGGCACAACACTCAGTGCCTCATCTGCTTCAGGCCTGTTTGTCTTGCTAAAGAGCAGGACCCCTAGCAGAAGGCTTTCAGTCTCTGCACACTCTTGGCATTTGTGCATCTCACCAGTCTCGGTGTAAAGCATTCTGACTCTGATATGTGCCCGAGGGCTTAAGGTACAAGACATCTTCTGTGCATAATCTATCTATGCTTGGTGATGAGTGCTTGCACTGATTTCTTTATCAGCACCCCTTCATCCTTACACACAACACAACCCCCTTTTCCTGTTCTTCTGTTATGTAAACTAGTAAAAACAGCACTAAAGACCACAACAGCAATGGTCTTACAGAGAATGGTAAAAGTAGTGGCCAGGGAAGAAAAGGAGAAGCATCTTGCAACAAAACATATGATAACACCTCTAAATGACAAAAATTTTGTGCTCAGTTGAAGACTCAGCTTGTAAAAAATTCCTCAGGTATCTGTTTAAGAACAGCAGTTACCAAGATGTTATCTCTTGCAATTTTTATTTCTTTTATTTTTTTAATTTCAGTGATTATAGACATTTTTCTTGATCATAAACTGATTACTAAATTAATAAACTCTTTGAAGAAAACAAGCTCTTATGAGTAATAGCACAGTTCAGTATTTATGAAGAGCTGATCTTCTGAAAGTAAAGAAATAGGATAATCAGTAAAAACATCTGTCATCACTCAACCACAGATTAATTATGATTTTTTTAAAGAAATTGAAAGACATTCACACTATATACAAAAGAAAATTAACTAGGAATTTAATGAGAAAATCTTACTGTTAAATTCTGGACGACAGAAAAAAGCCTCAGCTGCAGATTTACAAGTAAAGAATGCTCCTTAACTAAAGGCATGTTCCTGGGCAAAGGATTGCAGGGTAATTGTTATTGATGAGAGGAAAAAAACCTTATGGTCATCTGATTACATTAGAAAAGCCTACAAAATTTAAATGTGAAAATCAACCAAGACTAAGAAACTAATTTCTGCAAATCCCAAAAGCATCACTGAACCATGACTGAAGGATCATCATCGCACTCTACTATTTATATATAATTCATATTTCATTTCTACACAGACAGCTCCATGGCAGAAATTTTCGAATTGTTATTCCAAAATGTTGTTCTCTCACTTCACATTTCAAGCACTGAAGAATTTTACTGTTCTTTTTAAAGAAAGAAGTTCACAAATACATAAAACTGCAGCCTCAAATGCTCTCTGATTTCTAGGGTAAACTTTTAGCAGAAGTGATCAGAAAATTGTCCGTTAGGGTTGTCTATACTAATAAACTGAGCATGCCCAGCAATTTCAGTCTTTATCACTGAGGCTGAAGCATGTACTGAGTCCATATGACTTAGTTTAAGAAGCCCTTCAAAACACCGGAACTTCAGGCAGTCTTCTTTTTGGATTGATCTCATGCAGCCCAAATTTCTGTAGAAAAGTGCTAGTTGAAATAAATCAAAGTAATACCATGGACTATTTTAGCAATTTCACTGGACAAGAAACAGTTACTGCACTGGAAGACTTTTCTTGGCATGGTTTGTTTTTCTGGTCTGGATGAAATCCATCAATCTTTGACCCACAACCTCACTTTGCCATCTGTTTCTTCCTTTTAAATTGGACAAAGTGAAGCAGTTTAGTGGGGCAAGCCATCATATTCAAATAGCTTTAAATTTACTCTCCTGTGATACTTATTTTGAGGAAGTTCTCTGATTCAGACAGAAAAGGTCATGGCTTTTAGTGTCTAACCATTTCTACCAATAGGTCTTCAGCATTTGTTATTCGCTGACAGAATAGCATGAAAATCTTATATTGTCGTGTACTGCATGTTTTGTTCTTTAAAACTAGTCATCCCCTTGACAAAGAAGTTTTCCCTTCTGCAAACTGGAATGAGTAGATAAGAGATGATGCCCACTTTGATGCATTTTAGGGCTTAATCTGCTCACTAAGGGTGTTGGCAGGCTTTAGAACTTTCCCTGCGTTCAGCCCCTTTGCCATGAAGAGTTTCATCCTCCAGCTTAGAGCATGCCTTACAGATTCTGGACTCTCAGGAGATAGCAACAGAAACTCGTAATTCACATGTCCTGACTGACTCAAGGTGTCCACTCTCTTTGCCTTTCCTAGATGGGGGCTATTCAGGGAAAGATGAAACGTAGAATTCAAACTGCTAAACCAAAATTTCTTCTGGAAAAAACCTTAAAGTCCACAGAAGCAAAAAAACTCCATTTAGTCTCACTGCTGAGTTTGAAATAGAGATTTTTTGACTGAGTCAATAAACCTCATATTTGAATTTCACTGGTTTTACAGAATTTGATTTTTTTTTCCTTTGGTGTCACAAAATTCATCACTAAATTCCTGGGGCTCAGCACAGGAACTGGATGTTACACAGGCTTCAGCAGGCAGAGAGACCTACTAGCTCTTCCAGCCACACAGCACTTTTGCTCCAGAATTCCTGCAAAGTGCCTGAAGTACAACTCATTTTGCTCACTGGGACATCTTGGCTTTGATAGGGGTTCTCTAGGAGGAAAATTAGCTGATGGAGTATTGTGTAAGACTCATTTTTATATACTTATTTAAATATAGTTGAGAAATGTTTAATGCAACATGTTTTTAACATTGGAAAGTATTTAAGTTCATCATAACTTTCCTCATCAAAAATAAGAATCTATTGAAAATCCCAATTCATTTATTTCAAGTGTGTACTTGCTTTCAAATGTAAGCTGGATGAACTCATGAATTTTTGATCAAATAAATTCAACCATCTTAATTATTTTTAGCATAATTTTTACTGGAAGATTTCCTTTGAGTATAAAAAGTTCCTGTTAATTGTCTTCATTAGTAGAACATAACTTCAGCTGCAAAACTTTTATTTGTCAATACATAGCATTAAGAACTTTAGTAAGCTGCTTGCAATTTTAATGGAACTGGGGTAATTAATCATGTCTAATGTCAAACATTTCCTATCAGTAGGGATAAAAAAAAATCAAAGTATTCCATGATATTAATGTAAAGAAATTAAATAAGTTATCTTTATTAAATTGTACTAAGACGCCAAGTATTTCTTAAAATGTTTTATTGATTTGATTACGGCAACAGTGCAAACATTAACAGCCTAAGGGTCTTTAGAGTATAGCATGACAGTATTACAGGTTGTCTAGACATTTTCATTGTTCAGCTTACTATAAGAAGATTGCTGTCATAAGGGCCAGGACTTAATGATACCAGCTGGTTATGTGGCAAAGACTAGGGTCAAAAGTCAGTCTCATGTTCCTTGTGACTGCAAAACTTCTTTGGCAAGAAAACTATCTGCTGTTTTCCAGCTAGCAAAATCTAACTGATATTGCTTGGCCTAGACTGGTGATTTATGAGACAATAATTGAGTGACATAGCAGCCTCACATTCTACAACAGCACTTTCTGTGAAAAATGGAAGTTAAAGAGCTGTGATGAGACAAGCTTCAGAATTACAGGGTATATTTTATTTTTTTTATCAGAGTAAAAAAAATTGCAGTTTTCATTAATCCTGACTGGAACACAATGGTTTTATTGCTATACACTGTGAATAATACATTCAGTGAAGATCTGTAATATATCTGCTACTTAGGGATTTGAAAACAGCTTCATATGATATCCTGAGATTCAACTGCTGTATTTGGTGCCTTGCACATCTCTTGCATGCATTTGTGGAATATATAAGGCAGTTAAAAAATTGAGGTCTGATCCTTCAAAGGTACACCCATAGAGTTGCCTTTGTAGATATCAAGCCTGGGAGAATAACCACTTTATGCTTAAAGTGTGACTGCACACAAATTTTAGACTAACATTTTTGTACAGGTTTTAAAGTTGTATTATTTTACTTTTCATATATTGACCACAGTCCATGTGAGTGGAGTTACTTTAGTTTAGCCTAGAGAAAAATATTTTGCATTAGAACTATTATACCTAGAAACAGACACTTTGATGAAGCCAGAAATATTTAAGTATATACATTTGATTTTAAAGTGTCTTTTTTTCCCCCAGCAGAAAACTGACTGAATACTAGTCAGCACTCTGATAATCCTTTCAAAATATTCCAGAGTGTTAGTGTTCACAGACTGTTTACCTACACCTCATCTCAAAGTGCATACATCATATCCAAGAAGATATTGTTTACATTAGAAATCTTCACACACACACACAAAATCTACCACGTCATGTGACAGGTTTGCTATTTCCCAATGTATCTTGACAAAGTAGGTAGGTTTTGCTATAAATCCCCTGGAGTTCAGAGGAGAGCTTAACCCACTGGAAACAGAGCAAAGGAGGAAGAGATAGCAAATGTTGAAATTAAAAAAAAAAAAAAAAAATGGCAGGCTCTATCAGAATCAGACACTGTATTTTGTGGTGGGGAGAAAGAATACCGCTACGTAGATTTTATGTGTGAAAATTTCAAAGAGAGAAAAGGAAACTTAAAATGCTTATTGCTCTGACAGAGAAGTACACATAGGAAGAAGAGGGAAGGAGTGCAGAGGCAAATACCTCCTGATGGAAGCAGAGGTCAGGGGAAATCATAACAGCAAATATAACAGGCTGTAAACTGTTTGAGTGTCTCAGCCTTGAAATTTCTACTTGCCATAGAGGAAAGGCAGATGCCAGGCTGGTGTCTCTTGGAAGCTTGGACTTAAAAGAAGAATTTATGGCTGTGGATACAGAAAGTATCTGTGCATGCTTAATCTAAATTTTAAGGAGAACAGGAGATTCTATGGAAGAATAAATAAAACTATTAAGAAGTCAAGGTGTTGCTCAGCATAGTGTAGGTTTATATCTCATTTTCCTGACTCTGCATTCATATCTATAATCCAGAAACTAGAATATGATTTTGTGGGAAGCTCTGTCTATCTAGTATTGGAAGGAAGGCCATTTGAAATTAACTTATTTAAAGTACTCTTTTCCTTGCAGGTAACAAATAATTCAAAAAACACGGAATGGATAAGCACTGGAATAAACCTGACCCCGAGGTCCTCTGTTGGATCTAGGAAAAGACAAAGGTCATCATCTCTAGACACCGCTGGAGTGGGTGATGCCACTGATTGTCATTTTCAGTCATTTAAAATATTCCTACAAAATCATAATGTTTTTGAGCAACTAGGGGCAGGAATTTTCTCCACTGGTGCTGTATGTCCTTAAGGCAGTGACATTTCTGTGGTGAAAACCAATTCAGGCATTTTTATTTAAGTGATATTTATGTGGACACAAAATGAACCAATTATGGTGGCCTGACATAAAAAAGAATCAAAGAATTTATTTTCTTTCTTCATGGGAGAAAGGATAATGGAAATCTATATTTGCCTTAAAGCCTCATTGGAGCACAGAGATGTTCTTTCATAAAGAAGCTAATAGCTTACACCAAGTGTGCCAGCACAAAAAGCATTCTGGCGGTGGCTGGGGCTGTTCTCCCAAAGAGCACTCTGTCAAAGCTTCTCTGCACCAGGTTTGGTGAAACACATTTTCTGAGATGCTCACTTGGTATGATCCTCCTACTTCTACATGAGCAGGTGAAAAATGGCTTTAGTCTCCTGCCCACCCTTGGCTCAGAATAGGCTGAGGCGACCACCTGGACTGTGGAGCAGGGAAAGCAAGCACCAGAAGCTGGCTTTCCACCACAGGGCTCCAGCAGAAAGGAAATACATGGTGTGCACTTTCCCCTAAGTGCTTCTTTTGATCAGTAGAGAGACATTTTGACACAGCCTGCTTTTGAGAATTCTTTGCAAAGGGCTTTGTTTAATTCCAGCATCAAATGACAAAAGACTTCAACATATTGAATGGTGTTAGAAAATGAGCTATTCAAAACTCTAGTCATGCTTTTGTCATTCCACTTTGACCTGTTTCATTCAGATTAAATTATTTTGAACACATACTTTCAGGAGAGCAGAAACATATAATAAATACTTCAAAAAATATGGTGTCTTGTTCAGAATCATTATGCTGTATACTGCTTCCTATTTCCACAGTTAAATTTACATGTTTTATTTCCTTGTGGTGTTAGTTACATTAAATCTAAAGACAATATTAGGAAAAAAAAACACCCACTTTGGTGACAGCAACTAAGGCCTCTGACCTACCCAAATATTTTCTCAAAGCATTGAAAAGTGTCTCACAATGCTGAGATCTTAACCTGACCTAATTATAGAACTTGGCATGTGTCAGCCAACATTTACTATAATTATTTATTTATGTGCTTAGTTATACTTAATTTTCCTTTCCTTCATATCTTAAAGGTCTGTCCATCATCTAGTCCAAACAGGCACGGATCTGACTCTCTTAAAATCTTTTCTTACCTCTGACCTTTTTCATGACCTTGTCCAATTGCTTGCCCAGTAAAATCTTTTTTTAAAAGTCTGAAGGACTACAGTTCCTACTTACCATGGTGAGCTAACACTGACATTGCCTGTACAGAGTATTAGCCTTCCATACTTAATAGACAGTGTATAAATACTATCAATGTCTTTGTAGAATAGCCCTTTGAGGGAACTTTTTCAATAGACTTTGGAAGTATATGTGTAAACAATACCCATGGAATAATCCTAGAATGCTAAAAAGATAATTTAGCATTTAAAAATCTAAACTTTTTATCTATACTGTTATTCCTTTTGTCTTTGTTTGTTTTCCTAAATGTTTGTCCACTGAGGTTGCATAATAGACATACCATGAAATGTCTGTTGGAAGAAAGAAAACTAGAAAATCCCATAGAGTTCTTTTTAAATTGTATATTCTGATGAGCAATTTGGGTTTATAAATCAGATTTGGATTCAACAGGCTTATATTATGTGTCACTACTTGTTTATTACAGTTTGGTCATGAAATTTCATTTCTTTCTTAGACAATTCATGTCTCTCTCTAATTACGTGCAAGAAGTTTTCCAGAGACTTTGAGATAGACATACTTTTTTCTCATTTTTTTTGTAATTGTAAGAAGCTTCAGAAATAAATAATTTAGGATCAATTTTTTGTACATTTTTATGGTTGTTAAGGGTTTGACTCCAGTATATATTTCACTTGCTTGTTTACATTTACAGGCTTTTTCTGAGGTTCTAGTGTGGATACTCCTCCTCAGAGCTGACATCTCTTCTGTAATTGTCCATGCTATGATGTTTTATTTTAAGCAAGACAAAAACAAGGGTCCGCAGGCATATTTGAAATTTGTCTTATTCTCAGCATTATCCTTCTTAGAAAACTGCACTGGAGGATGCCTTTCCTCTATTGCATAACATGATTACTGTCTTCCAAACTATTGTCTGAGATTTATTCTTCGTATTATAAGTACTCAATATTCAACAATTCAATCAAGCTTAAGTGATTTCTTTAGTTAAGAGTGTTTCTTGAACAGGGAAAAAATGAGTTATAGTTATTACAGGAAAATGTATTTGAATAAACCAAACAAGTAATAAGCTCAATAAATTTATTAATTACGCAATGTTAGCACTTCAAAAAAATCCAGATCTTAATATGTTAGGAAAAAGAAGAGTATTGGAATTGATATAATGTCATTTTTGGGAACAGCTATGAGAAGTCATCTCACTAATATTCATATTCATTACTAACTACTGTATATCAAATGCATCACTCATAGTAACCTCAAGTTGCTATAGCCTCTTGGTTGCTCTAACTTCATTAACAAAACAGAATTGAATCCTGTTTCCTTGTACTTAATACTTACTTGTCTTTCTCTTCATGTAAATGAAGTATATATTTTCATCTCCATCTGAACTACAGCTTCACAATATTTCATCTATGAAAACATGTGAAGTTCCTTTTATCATCTCAAACAAGGTCTCAGTTGACTTACAGTCTTACGCTCTACACACTGTGTTTTCTAGGATTTCTTATCCTATTTCTTGGCTAATAAAGCAGTTCACCAATTAATTCCTCATAAAAGATTGACTTTTGCTTTCTTGAATAAGCAATAGTTTGTCACTGCCTCCATTTTCATCAAGTCTTCAGAAGAAAAGAAACCAACTCATTCCTTCACAAACAATACTTTATCACAGGGCTCAGTCTGTAGGGATAGACACATGGGTATGAAAATTAAGATAAAAAAAGAAAGGTCCCTGAAGAAAGAATGCTGATGCTTTACCTTTCCATATATTTGTATGTGCTCTTTTTCTCACAAAGTAGGTTTGAACACGTTTATTTTGTTATATCATCATTATATTGAATTCTAAGTGAAGAAACTCATATTTTCAAAGGGATTTATATCATTAGAGTTGCTCCTTTCCATTAGGAAACTGTTCTCATCTACTTAAAAAAATTGCATTTGGGTGACATTTAAAGTCACTGAGTCAATAGAGCTGACTTTTTTCCTTTTCCTGCGAATGAAAATTCTGCTACATTTTCTATCCGAAATGTTTAGGTTTTTTCTGTCTTCATTAAAACTTTAGCCAATAAGACTTAGGTCTGAATTACTACTTGACATAATAGGTTTATTAGTGTCACACTAACACCAAGATATTTGAATGGCAACACTTTAAAGCACATTTAGTTTGATCTGCTCAGGTTACCTGAAATAACACCCAACACCCTTTTACTGAGACTGAGGGAGAAAATGTTTGCTAACTGGTAGGTACGAGGAAAGTGGCACAAAACTTCCACAGACACTATCCTAAAAGGTCAGGTTTTAACATTTATGACCATCTGTGGAATTAAATCCTAGCCAAATGCCTTCTGGGTGCTCAGGACCACACTTCTAAAAGCTTCTGCTTAACATTCAAGCATTTGAGTCCTCACTCGTTAAATCATTTGAACAGTGACATCCAGCTTTTTGCGCACATTCAATCGCCCATTGCCTTCTTTCTGTGATTATAGCTCCCCTGGGACTCTTGGAGCACACTGGGCCAGGTGAAACCTTACAGAGCAGGGCTCCCGTTCTCCTTCCTGCCCTACTCTCCCTTAGACCTATGACTCTGGAGGTCTACTTCATCCCGTTTCCTGGGAAGGACCAAAATCTGTAACTCCAGCTTCCTCAGAATTGTTTCAACCACAAGGTCTACTGAGACTGCAATGCACCTTTTGACTGAATTGTTTGAATCTGTTCATAAAGTACAAATCTTCAGCTCAATGGTCATGGCAGTCTTTGGAGGGAAGAGGTCTTGCTTCAGCTAAAAAGTTAAAGAAAAGTACCACCACTATCAAAGATGTCTTAGTCTTCTTCACTGGGAAAGAAGAAAGCAGACATGAACAGAGCACTAAATTAGGGTGCCATTGCATACAGAATGAAAATCATGACAGTGTCACTCGGAATGCAAGTCTCTTAAATGACTTCCTAACAAACTGTTCTTCTAACCACAAACTAGAAATCCAACTACAGCTTAGGAGAGGACTTAATTCTTTTTCTTCATCTCTATCCCCCTACTGTTAAATTTTGTTAGGCTGAAATGCTAGTATTTTCTAGACTGATTCCTTTATGTTATTGTTGAATAAATGCTCTCTCTTCTGCTGTCCAAAAGTTTTTCTCCAACAGACCTATCTTTTTATAAACAACCATGTATTTGCTGCTAAAAAGATAAGTCTGCTGAAGAAACTTTATTGTGATTCAAAAGGATGAGGAACTGCATGCTTGCTTTTGTTTTCCACTTCTATTAATTGCCAAGGAACATCAAGCAGTGGATAGGAAAAGATGTTATCACTTATGCAGATTGTTTTTCCTGCATTTAACTGGATGTTGTGTTTGACATGTCTTCAGATGCTACTTTCAGTTCTTTTAGATTTAAATTTACACTTAAATTTAGGATATTTACACATTTTATTGTATTAATAAATGGGTCACAGAATCCACAGGTTAGTTGCTAAGCAAAATAATCTCTCTTGCTATTAGACCCTGATTATAAAATAGATATGCCTATAAAGTTGTCTTACAATTACAACAAGTGAGATTATGGCACGGATGGGAGGGAGGCAGAACTCAGTATGTATACCATCCACTATGAATTCTCTGAGATTAGTGAAAACAGCAACTATGATTAAACTACTCTCAAAGCTAGTACCAAGATACTTACCGCCCTTTCAGACACAACCATCTGAATATTCACAACAACCATGTCCAGTCACTGCCATCGCTGTTTTGGACGTGGTTGTTCCTACCTGTTTGAAGCAGTGAAGCAGTAGATATATGGCATTATTATAGTCTAAAAAGTGAGCTTGATGTAAAGCAAGAGAGCTAGATGAAAGACTATGGGGAAAGCTGAGCTTTGAAAATTATGTGATTGCAAGAACCTTGTTATTTGGCTACAGTATATGTTTGTATATCAAAAGACTCTGTATACCAAAACCAGACTTTAATTTTCAAGCGAGTTGCCTGTACCTACTCTGTCATATACATACACTCACACAGACGCATTTTGCATATATATATTTCTCTAGAGTAAAACACAAATGTTTATTTAAACAGAAAAGAAACTGGAAAGGTATGAGATTTTTTTCCCTTTAAAACAGTTTATTTCAGTTTCGCACCATCTGTCATTTGCAAAAGGCAGAAAAGTTAAAAAACTAAATCTACTTACAATTCCACCATATTTTCAAACTGCAAACTAGCCAATAGGGACAAAAAGCCGTAGACCATAGGCAGGAAAAAATTATTTGCTCATTGACAGCCAATGTACTTTTTAAAAGGCATTTCAAGAAATCAAAATTATCTTCAGAATCCATGATCACTTTTTTATTTTTTCTTCCCCCAAAGGAGGATGAAAATCAGTGACAGAGGAAGAATAGACTGGCAGAGTAGCTGAAACCTTTGTCAAATTGTGACCTAAATCAGAAAAGCAAGAAAAAGATGACAACCAAATCTGACTCTAATTCCAAAGGCAAAGCAGAAGCCTTGTTGGATAATAAATCTTTCAGAGAATCACAGAATTGTTAAGGTTGGAAGAGACCTCTGGAGATCATCTAATTGTGACCCCCAGTCAAGGCAGGGTCACCCAGAGTAGGTTACACAGGAACATGCCCAGGTGGGTTTGTAATGTCTCCAGAGAGGGAGATTCCACGACCTCCCTGAGCAGCCTGTCCCAGTACTCTGCCACCCTCAGTGTAAAGTTTCTCCTCATGTTGAGGTGGAACTTCTTGTGTTTTACTTCATGGCCATTGCTCCTCATCCTGTCACTGGTCACCCCTGAAAAAAGTCTTGCACCATCCTCTTGACACCTGCCTTTGAGGTATTTAGGTGCCTTACCTTTCCAAACTTCATCAAAAGAGCAATATATTTTGCCACGGAGGATCATCATTGCTAGATGAAGATGACAGATTTTATGCTCAACAAAAAAAGGTTATAATGCCATTCGTATCCCATAAATAGTGGGCTTATGGAAATTTATGAGTAATTTGGGATTTGGGAACAGCTACATCTTTCTCCAACTATAACCTCACAGGTGTGTCTAAGCCCATATTAGAGTTAGCTTCTTTCTACATAACTGATTTCTGAAGGACAAAAACCTCTGTACAGGAGAAGAAGTTATAATCCTAATTAAATGAATATTTATTTTCCCTGAGTTTTCCATTAGGAAATTGCAATAGAGAAAAGAAGATTGGCTTCTTGGGTTGAGTAACATGAAATTAATGTAAAATTGCATGTGAGATACAAGAAGAACAGAGCTCTAGAAATTAGATTAACTAAATAACCTCTACCTCAGAGTATTAATCAAAAAATATTAATAGCATCTGTCTGACTGGCCATGGGACTAGACGGCCATAATCACCCAAAGGTAACCTTGAAACATTTCTTATAGCTAGTGATTTAGAAAGACTCCTATTCTCAGATCTAAACTTCTTCAGACTTTTGGAGTCCTCCCATTGTTATACATGAATACCCACCCTCTGTTTTCTTTATAGCAAAATCTTGCATATTAGAAAAATATTAGTTCCCTTTCCTGGACTAACTATGTCTTTTTACTTTTCTTCTTAGGTCACATATTTTAAAACTTCTATATTTGGTTTCATCTAGAAACATCAATGACAACTGTAGAAGTACAGAAGAAGGGGGGAACTCTAAGCCCAGAAACAGATGATTAAAGGGCTGAGGGAAAGCCCTTGGGCCTGGCTGAAGCAAAAAGTCATCTTTAAACTTGTTAACAAAGATAAGGGCTAATGACCTAACTCTGGAACATTTTGATAAATGACAGAAAAAAAAAAAAACAAAACAAAAACAAAACAAAACAAAACAAAAAACAAAAAACAAACAAACAAAAAAAAACACAACAGAGTGATGCTACTACCTATAGGACTAGCTTAGTCTACAAAGAGAATATGAGGCATAATAAACACACAGGGCTTCAGTCTGGTATTTTATGAGTTAGTTGACTTTGGTAGTTACAGGGAAAAAAAACATACGAAATGTAACAGTACCAGGTATAAAATCATGGCTATAAGGTCTAACAACATCATAAATTCTGGTCTTGCTGGCTGGAGTTAGATGAGTAGAAAGACCTGGATATCTAGAACAGCCATCAAAAAGAAAAGTGGTCCTGGGATGTCTCATTGAAACACATTTAGGGACAACTGGGAAACATTAATGTCACTGTGTAAAGACATTTAACTCTGCACCTGCTCGGGTTTGCACAGCACAACCCAGTCCCTGTGGGTGGACAGTTCCCTCAGGTATATTAGTCAAGTAGAGACCTAATCATTCCTATTTCAATGGTTTAGTTCCCCCATGTGTGTTATGCATCAATGTTAAGCAGTTACCCTACTTCCTGAGCACATCCCTCTTTTAAAATCCTGGGGTTTTTCACACAGAAGAGGCAGATAATTTCATTTGTTTCTCCAGCTTTTGGAGGTAATCTTCTCCCTAAAATCAGAGGACCAGTCAGAGATAAACATCATGTCTGTTGGGAATACCTTCTTCAGTCAAAATCCAATAAACAGAATAATATCCTATAACTGAAAGTGTTGGGAAAGTATGCTCAGATCTGGGATTGTCTTGTCCTGAACAACTAAATTGCAGCATGTCTTTGTCTCTCAGGAGATCTATAGAAGTTAATTGGGAAGTAGATTATATGTCTATTAACCTCCTGATTACAAAGGTAAATAGCATCTTTTGTTTCCTTGATTACTTAATTTGAAACAAGGAAAAAATTGTTAGATGTCTGATCTGCAGATTCAGTCTTTTATATAAAATGTAGAGTGGTTTATGCAATAATGATACAGTAATTAAAAATATGGAAATAACTTTATTACAAACTCAGTTTTTCTAAGTCAGATGAAAAACATAATGCAACAACTAGATGTGTTTGGGCCCTCCAGGGTAAACATTCTGCAAAAATAATTGGCCTCTTTCAACTGCAGCTAAACCCGAGACAAGTAGTAATGTCCAGGGTAATTATGAGTGGGTTAGTCATCCACAAACACCTCTGGCAATCAGAGCTGAAGTTCCCAAGAAATAGTTTGAAGATCCCTTGGCTCCCTCCTTCTAGCTGGGAAAGCAACAGCTCTATTTGCTCAGACATCTTGAGAGATCCACTGGGAAGTGAATAGGAGCTACTGCAGCTTCCAGTACCAGAAAAAAAATTATGAAGACTACTTGATCTTTCCCAAGGATGAACCTGGTAGCTATTTTTATTCACTTCCAGTCACTAGTATGGAGCAATTCAGCACCAAGTCCCTTCCTGCCTCTACCTGTAAACACAGGGCCCTTCCCAGCCGTGTCTGCCTTCCACAAGACACATGATTTGGCCTGTACTGAGCTTAGTTTGAGTTCAGTGACCCTTTAAACAAAGTCCAAAGTGACCCCTTAAACAAAGTTCATGCTCTGGTGTATTGTATATTCTTGCCTAGAGTTAAAAATTATTCTTTGTGACAGGTTAATAAAACATTTATACTAAGTTGATTACACTCATCTCAGTGCCAAACCCCTATCTCATTAAACAGCCAAGATTATTCACATAGAAAGTGCATTTCAGCTTCTGTTGCAGAACACCAGAAGGCTGGGTATACAAAACATAGGATGAAAAGCCTCATAAATCACAGGAAAATAAATCTCTGGAAGATCATTAATATTTAACCATATGTCTTTTCTTTTTTCCCCTTTGCCTTGATAAATCTTATACACAAAAAAAAGAGAACTATTTAAATATTTTAATTAATTTTCAATTTATTACCATAACAATGGCTAAAGCTTAAACAGCTGATTAAACCAAATATTTACTGACAGGTTTTATGGTAGGATCAAAACTTACAACATTGCCTGATGCTTTCAAGGCATCAACAGGAAAAAAAAATAAAATTTTTAATTTTAATTTTCTTGTTTTACATGCTCACATAAATATATTGCATTTATATATCAAGTGGCACACTCTGAAAGATTGATATGAAGATTTTTCAGAAAACTTATTACATAGGAATATTGGCTTCTCACTCTAATTTTCAATGGCTCACAGAATAAAACTTTCTCAAGCTCCTCAACTACCACTTGTTGTGGCTGCAAGAAAAAATAATCACAGCAGTTTTGAAACTACTGGTTAACCATTTATGGAAATGATGGTTTGAAATAGTCAATAAATGCTTTTTAAACAGATTACATGTAAATAGACCTGTGTATCTATATGGAACATCTTCAACTAAAGTGTTTTGTTGAAGACAGCAGGACTGATCACTTCTGGAAAACTTAACACTGGCAAATTCTAAGACAACTTCAGAACCCACTTGAGTAGTAAGCCAGTTGACTCCTCGATTAGACTTGAACATCTGAGTCCAGCTTTGCAAAGACTATGCTTTTAAATTATGATACATAACTAAAACTTTTGTTTCTGAGTCCCAAATTACCCATCTCTAATACCTTGTTCTATATCCAGCTCTTGAGGTTGTTAAGTTCATCATAAGTTCCTGGATCTGGCTTCAAACATCCACATTTTGTAGCAGAAAACTGTAAAAGAACGATAAGAGCAAGTAACAGACCTTCTCTGGGGACCTGAATCTGCACCACTCCTGGAAAGCCTTCCTGCTAACATCCTAACTTTCCCACAGTGCTTCAAGCCTAACCACTCCTATTTGTCAAGACTGAAAAGAACATATTTCTGAAGCTGAAATCATCAGCAAGCAAAAACAGTCCCTATAACAATTTTCTCTATGAGAGGAACACATAAAAAGAAGGACATTAGCTTTGTACTCTCCTAAAAGATGAAAAAATCTTTATCAGTCCGACGTTCATGAACAAGGTTAGTGTAGTCAGAAAAAGATGGCTTCTGATGTCTGCTGAGCAGGTGTGGCCTTCTGTGCACAGATGTCAAAAGTGTATGCCAGCTGCAGATATCCTGAGAACTCACTGGGACACAGCAATAAGCATCATACATTAGTTTCTTGAGATTAATTTATCAATCGTTTCTGGAAAATGTTTCAAAAGACGTCCCTGATGACCACAGAAATGGCTCTTAGGTTTCTGAAAATATAAATATCTTAATCTAAAATAATAAACCTGGATCTTAGAAAAAGTTTATTACATTATGCACCAGAAGTTCATTTTCACATATTTTGTTACTTCATGCAGAGAACACTAAAACTGCATAGAATGTCCATATGTTTTAACACTTTCCCCTTAGATGATTAGTATTTCAATGAAGAAAAAATGTTAATATCTTCTCTGTCATCCATATGAACACAAGTATTTTCATGAAGTCAGAGAACCATAAAATGATCTGGGTTGGAGAGGACCTTAAAAGGACCTTTGAAACCCCCCTGACATGAGCAGGAACACTTTCCACTAGATGACAGAATACATAGACCAGTTTGCTCAGAGCTCCACCCAACCTGACCTAGAACTCTTCCAGGAATGGAGCATCTACCACTTCTTTGGGCAACCTGTTCCTGTGCCTCACCACCTTCACAATAAAGAATTTCTTCCTAATATCTCATCCAAACCTACTCTCAGTTTGAAGCCATTACCTCTTGTCCTGTTACTACATGCTGTTGTAAAAAGTCCCTCTCCGTCTTTCTTGTAGGCTCCCTTCAAGGTACTGAAAAGGCACTATTTGGTCATCCTGAAGCTTTTACTTCTTCAGGCTGAGTAGTCCCAATGCTCTTAGCCTATCCTCGTAAGAGAAGTGCTTCATCCTTCCAGCCATCTCGGTGACTCTCCTATGGACTTGCTCCAGCAGGCTGATGTCATTCCTGTACTGAGGACCCCAGAATTGGATGTAGCACTCCAGGAGGGGGTCTCTTTTTTTCCTAACACAAAATGGTTTTGGATTTTTAAAATTTTTCTCTACTTTTTAAAATTCTTCTTAAAAATGTAAAAACACATGATTGAATTATTTTCAGCAGTGTTATCAACTCTTCAGCCTTGCATTAAGCAGCTGCGAAAAAAGATTAAATTTATCTTAGAAGGTCCTTTTACATGTGAAATTATTAAGCATATATATTACACATCTACCAGTAAAGCAGGTTGTGTCTCATTCAGTCTTGAGGCAATAAGCTCAGTCATTCTTCTTTTTAAAGATAATGAATATCAAAATAATGCAGGGGTTTTGTATTCACAGATATTTTAAAAAAGGACAGAAAGTCTTGTTCAATTTTATTTGAATCAATGATCTGAAACTAGTCACTAGCTCAGATCATAGCATTAAATAGCTCAGACAAATTTTGAGTAAAATACTCCAAAGAGAATGAAAAAAACAAACAGGAGGGGTTTTTGTTTGTGTTTTTGTTGATGTTGTTAGTTAGGATGTTTGTTTGCTTGGTTTGGTTTTGTGTTTGTATTTCCTCTAGTTCATCTTTTATGAGTAAAAATACACTTTTTTTTTTTTTTTTCGGGAATGAGGTTTAGGTCACAGCAGAGTATTGCACAGACTTGAGTCCATGTAGCTCACCTGTGGTCTGTCTCTATAAATGTTTTACACCAAAACACATTACAGATAATGAATCAGAATTCTTAAATTACTTCTTTCCCTCTCCTGAAAATACTCTTCTCTCAGGAAAATAGTCCTCTTCATACCATGTAGCTCCATGTTAGAGTCTCCTATTACAATGCTGATGTTCATTTTACAGATACTAACACACTATAAATGCCTGAAAACAAATATGTGGATTCTTGATGTTTCCTCCTGTCTTCTACAGTCAAAAGTGCTGTCAAGAGGTACCATGGGCATAGTAATTTCTGTGCTCATGATATTTTCTTAAGGTTCTGAAGTTACTATAATGAATAAATGGTCTTTATTAGCATTTGAGCACTCATGACACCCTACTGTGTAAGAATAATTTGAATGCTCTATGGTTTTTGCCTTAACTTGGTGCATGTATGCCTCTCAGATATCTCTGTAATGTTGTTGCACACGATGTTATAAATTAAATAAACACAATCAGATGCCAGAGTCCTTGCTGGTTCAGATTATATGTAACTTCTTTTCAATATGTTCACCAATTCATATTTGGACATGGACATAAAAAACTTGAAATTTATCAAGAATTATATCTAGTAAACTGGTCCGCTACTGCTGCAATGAGAGCACATGGTTAAAGTGCCTTTCTTACAAAGTCTATGTATTTAAACTGGATTATAGATATTATTGTTGTGTTATTAATTGTCAGATGAAAAAGAATTTTATATGTAATTAAGTGTATTTTGTAATTTTAAAATAGTACATTTATTTTTTTTTAGTGCTTGTTGTCACTAGAGATCCATCTGTTTGCTATTATATGACAATACAATTTGACTTTCTTCTCTTAACTCCAGGGAATGTAGAAGCAAGAAGCTGGTGTAGCATTCTGTGCTGCCTCCCTGGTGCTGACCTGTGAAATCAGCAATTTCAAACACCAGTTGCGAGTTAAGGCTTTGTGGTCTTTTCTACATTACCCAGCATATTCCAAATGCATAGCAGGAATCCTGGAGGCCATGGAGCTCCAAGGTCTAGCAGATTCTTAAATTGCAGTTGCTTCTTTTATGTTACCACATTATCTTTTGTTGCCATGGAATAGTTACCTTCTCACAAAGCAGACACCTCTATAATACTTGAAACCAATACCTCAATATGCTCATGCAAAGAGAATAATTAGGTTCCATCATGTATTAGGTGAGGTAAGGCTAGAACTTGGGCTACAGCACATACTGTCTTTTCTGAGTTAAACAATATGGCATTTCAGAAGGACATGAATGCTAATCAAGCATCTGGCCCATAAGGACTAGAGGAGAAGCAAATCCTCACCAGCCTGATATGACTCTGATATTCTAATCTCTCCCAGTCTAACTGTGTTAGTGTAATGAGTTTTCCTTTATTCATGTTAATGCAACTAACAGAAGATTCCTGTTTGCACCAAGATGCTTTCCAGAAACAACTTTCCAAGAGAAGTAATACAGGCATTTCTGTACTTGAGATAAAGCTATGGAGCAGTAGGCAACTGTAATTAAAAAGCAAATAAAAAATCTCACTTGAAACTCCAATCTTTCCTCTTTGGAAAGATTCTAGATGAGACTAGAATCTAATTTGATGCTTTGAAATGGATGCAATTTCTTAAAAATCACAGTAAAACATTACATCCTTGTCCTTTTCCAGTAATATTTTTATTCTTCATTGAGTCCCGCTCTACAACAGGACAAGTGGCTACTGGTGGGTTTGAGACTTCAAAGTCACAACCCTGTAACAGGGCTTAGAGATACAATTCATTCTCTCACATGTATTAAAACTATTATCTTCCACACTTTACCTTTTACAAAACATTGCCACTGTCTGCTTTAACCAGGAGAGACACTTTTCTATCCCATAGTGTCCCAATCTTTGTAGTAGGAAGATGAATTTGCCACTCCTTTTGTGCTTGTAAAACGTATGATTTTAATTTGCCTTATTCTTTTCACTAGGACAGAATCTATCTCGCCATCAGTCAGTGGTCTTCTGGGAGCTGAATAAATGCTGTATTAGTCTATGGCATCCCTGTTAGACTTGTTCCATCAAGGATAGAAGCAAAAAAACCTTTGTAGGTTAGTCACGTTGTTTGAGTTTGCATACACTAAAATTCTTCAGTAAAATGAATAAAATAAAACTCCCTAGCTTTCAGCTGTGCAAATGACAAAGTGTCTGAATTTGATTGAGAAGTGCTGGCTTTTTTTCTGGCTAGTCCGAAATGGAGGTAGAGGCCAGCACTAACTGAGTAAACAGTGCATAATCGTCATGGAAAGAAGACCTTGAAGTTCTGTTAGGGAAAGGGGACTTGATTAGGAAAACATAGTTACAGAGCTACAATATTTTGTTGAGGAAAAACTCCAACAAGGGAGTGGTTAGTGAGCAAAAGAGAACAAAAATATGTGACAGATCAAGAAGGGACAAAGGATAAAGGAAACTGCTGGCTTGCCACTTGCCTCAATTGGTCAAGTAGTGCACATATATAGTGGTCGCAGGATTCAACAGCCTGTGCTGAAGAACTGAGAAAAAATATGCCTGTATTACATGTGCTTGAGAAACAAATGAGTTGTGAAAGATGTCAACTCTGTTTGAGAAGCATTATGCTAAGCTTTGTGCCTGCCAGACACATTAGCATAAAAAGTTTAAAATTAAATATTTTAAGCAGGACCGTTTAAAATAATAATGATAATAATAAAAAGCCTAGCACTTGTGTGAATGCTTGTTTAGCAAACTCTATTCTTTATCTTACCTAGATAGGTAATTTAAATCTTGAAGCCATTTTGTTTTCTACAATCCAAAGCATGTAAGCAGTCTGAATGCAAAGATTCTTAGATGAATCCTATTAAATTGTAATAAATGGCATGCCACTCTATATGGTAGCATTATCTGTGTTTGTAAACACAGTGAAAAAATTGCTACCAGGTGTTTTACAGTGCTATACAACAAAACACAACAATGGAGCGTATTAAAGATAGCAGTCTGAGTCTCTCAGATTTATGCAGACATAAATGAAAGAGGAATTTGTGCTTGATTCCATGGACTCAAGAGGTAGGATTTACAGAAGTGTCATGTGCTAAGGGCAATTATCTAAACCTACTCAGTTCTATACATTTTATAATTTGAGTAGCTCTTCAAGAAAATAGAAAAGCCTGTGTCAATTGCACTTCATATACATGTCTTTCATCCAGCTGTCACAGCTATCTGTCTGATGAAAGGTCCACCTGGAGCTCTATTACATATTTCATTCATATTACTAAAGAAAAAATTCTACACTAAATGGAATATTTCTTTGTAACAGAGTCCAAATCACTGTCCCAGTCAATCATGTTTCAAACATGTGCTTTCCACATCTTCTAAATGCAGTGGTTGAAGCACTTTTCTGTAAATTGCTGTCATAATAAAAGTACTCTTTTCTTTAAATGAGCCATCATTAGATATTTTATTAGGCATTTTAGTTAAATTAACTAGATTTTCTTGTTATCTTCCTGTGTGTCTTAATTTGGTATCATCAAGTTTAAAATCTCTTTCTGAATACTACCATACCTACCACTGAAATGGAAAAGGGCAAAAAGCAGGGGTTCTGGGACAAGGAACTCACAGCATAATGTTCACAAAATGAGTGCATAAGGAACACCTCTTCCTGTACCCAAGGTCTTAGCCAGGCACAAAAACCATAATGTGTTTCAGTGACAGATCTGTTTGCCAATTATTTTGGTATCTCTGAATCACAGTTTTCAACAAAGTATGATGAAAAAATTATTCTAAGGGGATTTTCAATTAGCGAGTTGAAAATCAATGTTCCTGTCATTCTGTGAAAGATTTGAGTCCCTCATTGAAGAACTTTTCCCTTTTTGTCTGTGAGTGTGCAAGTGTCTACTTGTGTGCACCCCACTTGCAGCCTTAGAAGTCTTCTTTTGAAGAAGTGATTTTGCTGTTCTTGCAAAAATTCATTAGTAATCTGTGCTGACTTTATCACAGTGTATAGTCCTCACTTAATTGATTGTGTCAGTTTCTCACAAATGGTTTTTCTTAGTAAGTAAATAAACCTTCTATTACTCAATCAATTATCCCAGATATAATTGTCTCAGCTAATTCTTCCCCCACTATTTGAAATTCTGAATTTTCTTTCAGCGAGAAACTCCCACATCATAACATAAAACCATGAAGTATGTCTTACTGTGTTACTCTTTTCTAAAAATGGTATTGTACTTTTTATAGTTTTTAAGAGTGTCACCTTAACTAAATGAATTAATAAAATTATTCAAAATCCTGTAATCTCACTGTTATGGATACACAAACATGCTTTAAAATGAATGAGAACTGCATACTGTGGAAATGATCCATTCCAGTGTTCAGTACTGACCACTCGTACACTGGAGCACAGTAAAGAACTCTTTGAGAAAAGCACCCTATCCCTATATTATTCTGCTGTTTTTTAAAAAGTCTCTGTGAAAGAAATAAACCTCTACTACCTTAAATTATTCTAGTGTTATCAATACCACTATTTTTAAAATTTAGTTAAAGAGAGAATGTGTCCTGTCAGCTTTCTCCATTTCTTTTTCTATAAAATGACTATGACATTACAGATTTTTTAAAATATTCCATTCATATCTCAGTTGAGTAAACATTAATTTTTTGCTGAAATAGACAAATGAACTCCTTTTTTTTTCTTGTTCTGGGACCAGTGCAATTTCACATATTTACTGCTTTGTTTTGAATTTACTATTTTGCAGCAAAGAGTTGTCACACTGAAAATTGGCACATTATTTTTCTCAATTTTTTGTTTCATTGCTATTAATTTCATATGAACTGATTTTTGCACAAGTAAAATTTCACAGCATTATTTGGCTAACCCCAACTAAACAAATTATATCAGATAGTCCATGCACTCTCCTGAACTCAGGACTTTTACAAAAATTGAAACATCAGCATTTTGCTTGAAAACAAAACTCTAGTTTTGGTAAAAAAGAAAAAAAAAATGTACCTTACCAGTCACCAGTTTATAACATGCAGAAACATAGTATAATTGAAATTATCTTTCAAGCAAAGTGGCTGGAAGTAACTCTTGCAGTTAGATTCTCACTATCATCTTCCAACATGAAATTAAGCACTTCAGAATAGCACTTCAGTCAGGAGAGAAATGGGAGTAGCGGGTTTTACTTTGCAATGTCCCTCCTACAAGAAAATCACAGCATAAATACAGAGATACGGATTCGTTCTCACACCCACTTAAACAACACTAAGACAAACTAAATGTCTCAGTCATATCATAGCAGAAGTCTGCTGAAAACCTTGAACTACAATGCAGAGCTTCTGAGCCCTGCTTTGATTTTGACAATGCTACCAAACAGTGAGAAATGTTTCACAAGTGCCGTGTGGAAAACTGGAACCATTTTGTCATCAAGAGTGTTCCTGAGCATTTTGGATTAATGTTAAGTTATCTGAGTTTGACTATTCTTAACACGTTTGTGTCATAAAGGACTTGCTTCATATTTCTGAGTCATCGGAGTCTTTTTTCTGTAGTATCAAGGAGTATGTATTGTTTACTAAGTAATACCTTTATTTATCCTTAACTTCTGTTTTCTGCAGACATTCTCTCAGTAATTGCTCTGTGGTGCTTTAATAACTTACAATTGTTCGCTAGAAATCAATCATCTAGTCATTCTGTGTTCTTGAATTCCTTCCCAAGTACATTTTTGGCAGCCAACTATACCAGTAATTTCAGACACACTATCTCTGAGTTCCCTTTTGCCAAGTCTGTCCAGTCTAGTTGATTTTTTCACTTGGCATTACTATTGCTGTTCCTCAAATACCAGTTAAGGTCATATGATATCCTTTTATAAACAAAATAGTTTTGTTTTCTTCACAAAACTGGAAGACCATCAATTTTTCTCCATATTCTTCTGGAGTGTGAAATTCAGTTTCCTCTTCTGTAGCTGTCTTTCAGTTTTCCTCCTCCTGCTATGGTTGTATGTCTCACTTCCTACAACAGTTGTTTGATCTCCATTTGAATGCTAACATCTGGAATAGAACTTATACTGGATAGAATGCTTTTCATCTAAATAGTGAGGGCTTTTTATTTTTAATGGTAAAATAGATTAACAGTTCCTGATTTTCACTGGTTTTTTTGGAAACCAGATCCTTTTGTCCCAGAAGCACCTTCCACTACTGCTGTGGGTACCTCAATATTACATGTGGAAGGCATGTTCTTTACTTGTTCTTATTCGAGTTCCATCAGAAAAAATACCATTTAAGAGTTTGGTTCAGCTAAACATCACTGAAACACAGGCAGGTGTCTCATGGAAACTTCAGGAGTCTGATTACATAGAATCATAGAATGGTTTGAGTTGCAAGAGACCTTAAAGATCATCTAGTTTCAACTCATCTGCCATGGGACAGAACACCTTCCACTAGATAGACCAGGTTGATCGAAGCCCTGTCCAGCTCCAGGTGGGGTCTCACCATCCCCAGCTTCCTGGTCATGCTTCTTTTGATGCAGCCCAGGATATGGTTGGCTCTGTGAGCTGAAAGTTCATATTGCTGGGTCACAGTGAGCTTCTCATCCACTAAGACCCCTAAGTCCTTCTTCCCAGAGCTGGTCTCAATCCATTCACTGCCCAGCCTATATTTGTGCTTGGGATTGCCCTACCACAAGTGTTGGGCTTTGCACTCGGCCTTGTTGAACTTCATGAATTTCACATAGGCCCACCTCTCAAGCTGGTTTAAGTCCCTGTGGATGCCATCCCTTCCCTCCAGCATGTTGAATGCACCACAGAGCTTAGTGTCATTGGCAAACTTACTGAGGGTGCACTTTATCCCACTGTCCATGTCACTGGCAAATCCTTGCTAATTTTGGGAGACCTCAGGATTTTTATGGTTATAATTTTTCTGCATTTCTTTCTCATTTCAAAGGTTATTATGGCTTTTCAGTCCAGGTCTCCATACTGATGCTTCTGGAGTCAATTTACAGCAATGCACTGAACATACAGGTGAGGTGTACACTCGCAAGGATCCATGTACAGCTGGGCCAGAGATCAGTGCTCCCCAAAAGGCACTCCCAAAAGGGAGTCTTTTTTCCCTTTTCCCAGGCAGGCTGAATGGGTATTCCTCTTGGACTACTTAATGTGTCTACAGGACAAGCTCTGGAAGAGGGCCTGTGCTGCCTGTCAGAAAGCCAGTGAAAATACTCCTGACATGGGGATGTTTTGTGCAATTGCCTCTTCCAGAACTTTTACAATTTCTGAAACATCTGTTACTGTATACAGCTGGCAATGAGAAGCTGTATTAGAAAAGTGGTTACTCTGATCCAATGTGGCAAGGTTTATGTCTGCACTTCGATTAGCTTGTCACATTCCAGTGAGTGGACATGTGTAGCATGATACATACATATTATATAAGCATATTATGCAGTGCTGAGCTGCTGTGGAACTACCTATATTTTTGTGAAATGAAGGACAAAATTCAAATCACTTCCTAGAAACATGGTAAAGTTGTTTTTACAGAGAGAAGGGAAGTTACCATTAGTTTTCAAGCTCAGTTCTAAAAATGACACTGTATTGATGTACTCTATAGTAGAACCCATATTTTCTTCAAGATAATCCTTGCTGAATGCATCTGGCTCAATTCTGATCTCAGGTGCAATATTTGGATTCAAGGAAGTTATATCTGATTTCTGCTATGATAAAGAAATTTTGACACAGAGCTCAGGAAAATTACCAGTTTGCAAACACACATTTTCCAGTTGCAGGTGTGTCTGAAGAAGTTACAGCCCCCAACTGTTCTCAATTCCCTGCTAGAGACAGCCCTTCTCGCCAACTGACCATATATGTGGTATTGAATTGAATAGTATTAAACTGCTCCTGATAAAGTGCTTGTGTGTCTGACTCTTCACTGTTGACCTGGTTTATTTTAATGTATCTTAGGGAGTGTTTCCCAGGAGTAGTCCTAGTAGTTGGTCTGAGAGGAGAACACCCACCAGCTAAGAAAGGGAAGGCAAGCTCTTTAATAGACACAGCTATTGTCCAAGTTAGGACACCAAATTACAATTTTAGCAGAGTTGTTTGTTTAAATGTTTATGATGATGATGGTTTGTCTATGGCAGTCTCAAAGCACTTGAAGTATTCACTCCACCTGTCTAAAAATTAATCCATTTACAAGTTGCTGAACTGCATCCACACATCTTATGACAAAAGTACATGAAGTGCCTCATTTCTTCAAGTTGAACAGAAATGAGGATTAAATTAACTCTCTCAAGTAATCAATGCACTGCAACAACTGAATTGGAAATCTATTTGTTAGTAATATATATAAAATGAAGAGTAGATCAGAAATTCTGGGTAGCTTTCACACAATCCAATATCATATAGGGAGGCTGAATAAAAGGGGCAAAGCTTTGAGATAAATACTAATACCTACTCTATCAAAAAACCACCTTTGCTTTCAGCTTCACTGTGGAACTTTTCAAATAGTGTGTTTGCTGCCTCAGGTCACAGAAGCAGAACACTTGAAGAAGAAAAGCAGCACCTGTGCCAGTTTTTTGCTGTGGAGGGTTTGTACAGCATTTATATCACACAGCAAATATATATGTTGCACAGCAATAAGCACAGACTTATAAGCTCAGAGTCACTTTGGAGACAGCCAGTTTAGTTCCAGTGGCTCTCAGTAAGCTCAGAAACAATAGGTTACTCATTTCTTCAGATCTCCTCTTGTTTTCTTAACTTTGCAGCCTCCTGGTAACATTTTCAAAAGCACATGATGTCTCTGGATGTTGTATTTGACAGCTGCCAAAATTTGACAAAATATCTACTTTAGGTCTTGTTTACTGTGGATGCAGAGTTGCACAGACCTCAGCAAGCATGGTGTTGGATACTAGGCAGCTTCCTGGGTCAGTCCCTCAGCATCATGTCTATCCCGTGTTGCTGAGGCTCTCATACTAGAGATAATGAGCTAAGAAATGTAAAACTTGCATATGTCAGAATGAATTGCAGTTGTTTGGCTGTTTTGAGTCTAGACTGACTGCAAGGCTTCAGTTTTAAAGGTGATGGGGTTTGGGAATACTTTAGAACAAATTTCTGACTTTACTTGCCGTTCTCCTTCATTCCAATATAACTTGCTTTTCGGCTTAGGGTTCCAGTGCCTATATTGTCATCATTTTGTAAAATAGATTTATGTGAAAATCTCACTCTTTGCTTATATTCCCTATGAAAAAAAAAGTGTTATACACTATGTGAATCTGAAGAATGGTAGAAAAGATGATTCTTAAAATATCAAATACTGAAAACTAAATATTTTCCCCTGTTGTATAGGACATTACCTGGACAAACACACACATATTTCTGAATTCTCCTTCCTACTGACACTCTCAAGAATGCTTTCATTTCAATTATCAGAATAGATTATTTTTTAAAGATAAAAGTATATAAAATCTGAAACACTCTAAATCTCATGATCTGGGACACAAATCTGGTAACACAATAAGAATTTTTAGAGCAGCTCTTCTCTTCATCCTACCATTGCAGAAGTGAAATACACTACTTACAGGCAGCCCTGCTGTGCACTCTATGAGTCTGAGTGCAAGAAATCAAGAGAGGGATTGTTTCTGAAATCTTAGCTCCCATTCATGGAGTAATGCCTGTTATCCCATATGGATGAAAGGCATGGACAAATTGCTGCTAACAGTGTACCTTGTATCTAGAGAGCATCAATTGAAAAATATTCAGGAAGCAAAATGGAGACTGAGAATTGAATAGTGCCAGAGGAGGATGTGGGACTGGCTTTTTGGAGTTCACTTTTCGGGTTAGGTTTTACAGGATTGTTACGGGAACAGTGATTTTTTTGAGTGTTTTTAAAATATTTTTATTTGGTTTGGTCATTGTTTTTAATCCCTTACCCCTTTGAATCATAGTCTTGCAAATATTGTGTTGTTTTGGTTTTGGTTTTGTTTTTGTTTTTTTTTTTTAATAAGGAAAAAAAAGGTGTCTTGCCTCTTTGTAAAGAAGCAAGGATACAATCCAAGGAGAGCAATCTAATTTTCTGTATTCAGTATTTCTTATCTCTGACTATGATGATCTGTATTCCTTGGGAGCAAATATGCTACATTATATTTTTGCAACCTACTCAGGTAAACTGATTGCACTTCTGAGGTGCATCATCTACTGCCACAACACAGCTGTTCATCCAATTCCCACTGCAGCACTGGAAGGGGAAAAAAAAAAAAAAAAAAAAGAAGCGTAAAAACAAAATGATAAATCCGAATAAAAGGGGGAGAGAATTAGAGAGAGAGAAGGGGGAAAACACCATTCTGTCCTTAGTTCTTGTGAGGAAAAATTATCACTTCAATCACAATTGTAAACTTTTTGCAGCAATGTTATACTTCTGTCTTGAGTCACTGAATATGACTCATTCATAAGACAATACTAACATCATTAACTTTTTATCTTCTTGATATAGCAGGGAATTGGCAGTTTTAGCAGCACAGAGTTTAGCTTTGGGAGAAAGAGCTCTCTTCATCATGTCTCTGCATCTCTGAAATACAGTGATAAGCTCCTTGCTGATTCTGGTTTTAGTCACCTAGTAGAGAAAAAGTAACAACCAGAATCACCTGGCTTCTATATCCTTCTAGAAGAGTTCCTTGTACATATGCTGTTAAAAAAAAAAAAAAAAAAAAAAAAAAAAAAAAAAAAAAAAAAAAAAAAAAGTCTTCCTGAGATAAATAGGTTTAAGAATGCAGACTAAGATTTAGCAGGCTAACTCAAAACCTGCCTGGATTTTCTGCTCAAAATAAAAGTTGAACCTGCCCTGGGACAGAGAGATCTCTGTTAATCTGATTCTCTTGCTTCTCCCTGCAGCCACATGGCAAATGAGTAATGGCCACAGCAGTGGGTGAAAGATTTCACAGTATGACTGAAGTCAGCTGGGGCAGCTAAAGCAGGACATTCAGTACCATACCCAGTCAACATTTTGAAGAACTTTAGCAGCTTTGAATCCCTGTGTTGGCACACTCATCTGCTGCAGTCGTTTTCTCTGAGTCTACAAATTGAGTAAACCAGTGTCAAAAAATTCAAGTATTCAAACGTTTGTTTTAGTCCCTATATGACTGTCAGTATAAATTTTACATTTACCCTGAGACCCAAAACTAATGCCACAAAAATAATTATAAGAATTGGATGTGGTTATATTTTAATATATCTAAGATGTTTCACAGTATCAATTCTAATTCTGATCTCAGTTTCTCAGATAAAACAGCATCCTGTGAGACAAGCTTTGGTTGGTAACATATAGCAGCTACTGTGAGACTATAATGAGTAGTTTGACACTGGGCTGAAAGTCATTTGTATTTGTTATGTGTAAGAAGTGTGTTTCCATCTCATTAAAACCATTGGGAGTCTTGAGAGAGACATCCAGCAGTGGGTTCAGGTCAGAGGCTTCAGAAAAGTGACATTTGATTAAGCTAGAAATGTTAAGCTATCAAAATTTGCAACAAACTGGGCAAAGGAGGTGAGAGGGACTAGCAGTGTATTTTCTGTATTGCACTGGCTATGCATCTATGATCTCAGATTATAACTCAAAATTCTGTATGTCTTAGTTTTAGAGTTACCAGTGGAATGTGTGGCATTGAGTGGGGTGCAGAAACCATTTAATGAAGATGTGATAGAATGTGAAGATAAGGATCTGTGCTTCATTTTAAGAATATGTATTTTTTGTTTTTAATAATTAGATTGACATTATGACACTCTGAAATTTTGCAATAATGTGTAAGAGGGACTATGTTGGAAATAACACTAATAGGCAATGATGCAATGTGATATAAAAACTGAGAGAGAGGAGATTTGTCATTATGTATTTGTACTCTTCTTCTCAACTTTGGCTTCTTACAGTTCTCCTGTTTGAATGTGACATATGTTGAAAAATGATGTCTAAAAATTTTCCTTAATACATAAACTAAATCCCGGTTATTCTGTGTTAATTGCATTTCATCCTGACTTCTGAGGACCTATCCAACAGGTGTCTTCCAGCATGGATAATAAAATCCACCTCGGCTTCTCCTTTCTAATTACATAAATCAGTTCTTGCTTTCATTTAAATAAGACCTATGACCATTTTATTGTTGCCTCATTGATTACTTCCCTTTTTTCTTTTCTTAATTAAGTGCACCACATTGCTTAAAACTGGCCTCAGCTCAGTGTTTGAGGCCACATGATTACTGGCAGAGGAGAATAACTACAGTTTATGCCTTAGATATTCCCTTGGTGTTTTCTGAATTCTACAATAGCACTTTTTCTACATTACTGTTTCATTACTTCACAGAATCACAGAATCAACTAGGTTGGAAAAGACCTCTGCGGTCATTGAGTCTAAGCTATGACCCAACACCGCCTTGTCAACTAGACAATGGTACTGAGTGCCATGTCCAGTCTTTCCTTAAATATCCTCAGGGATGGTGACTCTATCACCTCTATGGACAACCCATTTCAATGCTCAGTCACCCTTTCTTTAAAGATTTTCTTCCAAATGTTCAACCTGAACCTTCCATGGCACAGCTTAAGAATGGTGCTGGGAAGCAGCCCGAACCTGGCCAGCTACAAATATGAAAGACTCTTGTTGTTGGAGTTTAAAAGTTATGCGTTTTACTGTACGGTTTTTGGTTCAGAAAGTTTTCTGTATATCCTTCTGCATGCCCACCCCTCCTATGCGTTTCTGCCTCTGCCACAATCCCTGGGTTCCTATTGGTTAGTTCTCCTGTCATTTGACGAGTTGTTCCCCATTGGCTATCCAGTTGCCAGTTACCCACTCTGTCCCTCTCCTCACCCAATCATGTGCAAGTTCCAGAACCTTCCCCTCAAAACCTTGCAAGTATCTGCGAGTTCCTTAATAAACGTTCACTCTCCTGCCCTCATTCCACAAGGTCACAGTGGATCGTTATTTCACTGGTCAACGCTCATCACATAATCTCTGTGGTTTATATCAATTTAATTTTTCCATGACCTCTCTAATCTAATGTCCTCACTTAAGACAAGCTTTGCATTTCCCTTCTGCAATGCCTGGGGACCCACAATATTTTCTTAAATTGCTAGTCCCTTCAGAATTGCTTTGGCCAATCCTAGACTAAGCAAAGGTATGTCATCATGAGAACACATCCTCCAAAAGTGCTTGTCAGTGGTCACTGTGGTGACACAGAAACCAAAAAGAGATATCCATCATTTTCATTATGTTCACTTTGGCAGCACAAAGGGTAACAGGGTGTTTAAGTCCCAAAGTGAATAAAGCCACATAGATTGATTTCAGCTGAAACTGAGCAGGTAACCATGACAACAGGAAACGAGAAGCACAAACTATTGCATTGACAAACACAGGATCAGGCTCCATGGTATTATTTGTCCTGACACTAGGTTTAGTGCAGAAGTGTCTCTCCTGTGAAATAATCATAGTTTGAGATCTGTATGGAGGCAGACCTGCCACAGTGTATTAGTACAGCATTGTAAATGTCACTCTGAAACCTGTTATCAGGCATCTCCACTCAGGTCCTGTTTTTCTTGTCATCCATCTAAGATTTGCTGTTCTCTGCTTGTGGATTTATTAATTTTCAGATGAAACTTTCTAATGAAGGCTTCTATCTCCCTCATCTTGATGGCTCACTCTCATAAAGTTACCCTCTCCTTAGATGAAAAGAAGTGCTTCTGCATTTGAAAGAAGCTATGACTTCTACCACTTAAGGAAAAAAAAAAGAAAAAAAGAAAAAAAAAGTAGCTTCTGAAAACAAATTCCTTAGCTGTGGTCTTATATTTTTTTCTTTTATTCTTAATTGTACTGCAGATTGCTAGAGACAGACAAGAAAGAAGGGAATAGAAGTTCCTCAGCCAAAGAATTCTCTAGTAATTGCCCCTGGAGAAAATTTTGACTGTGCTTTACAATCAACGATAGTAAAGCATGGATAGAATATCAATCATTTTTAGCAGCAATAATTTGTCCTTCACACATCTTCAGACAATAAAAAAAAAAGAAAAAAACAACAGTCATTCAAACTTTCTTTGAAAGCAGAAGAGCAAATAACTAGGGTCAGTCCTAGGCAGGCAATCATTCCCACTGGTCATGCATCCCACTAATACTTGCTCAGATTTTTCATTAAAAACCAGTCCCTGGAACTTACCAAAGGAAAGCCTCTCAATGCCAACTATATCAAAAGATATTAATGTATATTAATTTCTTTATTCTTAGGGTTCTGTTTTGAAATTAGTGATTCTGACAATACTTGTAGTCATTGCAAAGCCATTGAAAAGCTCCATTAATTTCATCACAATGAGAAGGTGCAAAGACTACTCCTTATCATGGTCAGTGCTTCTGGATATCCTTTATCTTGAAATATGCTCTAAATTTGCTGCTCTCTTGATATTAAGCATTCAATATTCTTGGACATATATCAAAACCTTCTATGATTTCAGGGCCCACTTGTGGGCAATAGTCACCAGCAGCAAGTCTGGATATACTAAATGGTGATTTTTCTGTGCACATACATCATGGTAAGATAAGGGCCAACATCATAAATATATCTGCCTTCTATAATGCAAACTACCTCTTGCTCTCAATATATCTAACCAGAGAAAACTGGGATTCAGCAGCAATAGGTCTCACACCTCACGTGACTGCAACAAAGTACTGATAGAGCCTACCATTAACAAGGAGGGCTGTTCTTGTTGGAACTTTCATCTCAGGAGCCTTTGCAACATGACTCCAAATCTGAATCAGTGATCATATTGCCTTCTAAAGCAAGTCAAGCACACATGTGGAAAGTATACTTCTTAGGACAATTTTTTTTTTTTTTTGTACAGAATGAGATTATTATAATTAGTTAGAAGAACCCTGGTTAGTTTTAAAATACATTTTTATAGGCATTCTTTAGACAGCTACAAGATATAAATGAAAAAAAGGAATTCTCCCTCCATCACTAGTTATCGAATATATTTGCTATGCAGACTCCCATCACAGCTATTGAATTTCTCCTTCTTGCTTGCTAGTAAGGAAAAAGTTAAAAAATGCAATGTCTTTTCCATACGGTCGCTTGGTTATTTTACCACCTTTGTGGCAGCCGCAGTAGAGGAACTTAATGTAAAAACATGTCTTTCTTCAGCACACCTTTTTCATGAAAATTTAAAGCCTCATTGTTTGACTATTCTTAGAATTGCAATAATCAAGCACAGCATTCAAACTCAGATGGATTCTTAAAAGTTACAAATCAAGAGCACATGCATTAAGGTCATCTAGCATCTTTGACTGTAGCACCAAAATGGCATTATGCTATTGCATATTGAATACAAATACTCTTGAAAGGTGAAAGGTGGATCTTTATCTTTTGAATAAAGATAGGTTATGTATTGTAGTCCTTTAAGCACTAGACAAGTTCTAAATCTTTAGCATCTCTGATCAGTACAGATAAATATTGATCTATACACTTTGTGGAAGAAGCATAATTTGACAATTTATATGAATATTTTTTTTTTTCAGAACAGATCTTTCAAAGAGATTCAAATGTGAAAGCCTTTTGCCTGTAATCTTTGTTGAATTGCCTCAGAACAGATTCTGTGGAAAATTCCTTACATATTCTTTTGTTTAAATTTCTGGAGCAACTTCTCAGCTGTAATACTTGAACATTATTTTGAAATAAAGCAATGATTTCCAAATAAAATCTAACAGACTAGTAATTATTTGAAGAGCAGGCAACTATTGCCTTGGCAAAGAAAAATTTTACAGCCCTAATGTTTCATGGCTGGGAGACATGAGGATATTTTTCTTATTGTTGAAAAGTCCAAACTAGAAATTTTTTACTCTGTGTTTGTCTTACTATGAGAATCATAAGAGCCAGCCTTCAAAAATTTCAAGCAGAAAGTTTTTAAGTCCCTTCTGTGAAGATATTATTCTTATAGAAAGAATTCCCTAGTGGCAGATGTGACCATTGGAACTCCAAGAGGTCGACACTAAGCAGGAGCAGCAGTAGGAGGTCAAGGAAGATAAAAAATGGCCATAAAGGCCTAACTTTAAGTCTAAATGCCTTTCAAGGTGTCAAAAGATAATTATTTATTTTAAATTCTGTTCCTACCACCTTTAAGAAAGTAAGAAAACTGTGGAATTCAGTGAAACGCATCAATGATGTCTCTGCATACAGGATTATGCATGTAATTATGAGTGCAGGTGGGACCATCCTTTCTTAACTGTTGCAGTGCACATGAGGAATATTCTTGTAGTTGTTATCTGAGCAGTAAAAGGTTCATTTTCTGAGATTTTGTAATAAGTCATTGAAAGCTTGAGAAAGATGGATGAAATATTCAATAAACTTATGTCAAAACTGTATTTTCTGGCTAGTGATGCCACAAACAGTCAATGAATATTCTACTAATTATTACATTCCCATTTTGCTTTGACTGGTCAATGAAAAGGAGTCTCTTCTGTATATTTTAAACTAAAAATATTCTAAAAAAGATATTTATTTTATTCCATTTCATATTCTATGCTACTTTTTAATATTCTGTATTTTCTCATTTTCAAATCTGAAAAAGCAAAAAGAATAGATTGTGTCTATCAAAAATGGCCATCTCACTTCCTACCTGATTGTGTCAGCTAATCAAAATACGAATTGCTCATCATTAACTCTTTTGTACTGGCCACTAGAGAAATAATACAGCCTGTGCTCAGTAGCCTGAGTGGGAATGTGTTCAACAAAGGGATCTCAATTTCTCATCAAGAGCCATGAAACTCTCAATGCCAATTCAACAGTCACTATTAGAAAGATTTGCTTAAATGATTTGCTTGCAAACTAAGCAAAAGCTCCAAAGTGAAAAGGAATGCAAGACAAAGGAATTGTTGAAGGATTAAAGTGAGTGGCAATTACAACTGAAGTGAACTGCACTTTGTATAATGTCACTTTTGTGTAATTTTGAAGTTCCTAACTTGATTTAATGGTCTTAAAGTTGTTAGATGTGATGAAACCTGAATATACAAGTCAAGGACTAAGTTCTAAATAGATATACTGAAGTTGCATTGATTTGCTTGCTCCTTTGAAAAAACATTTTTTCACCTAGACTGCCTGAAAAAGACCAGAGTCTTTGAATGACGAATCTCAGGTGCAAAATTTTAAGACAGTCACCCAGACTCTGAGTAGTAAAACTGAAGAGCAAACCTCTTAAAAATTGAAATTTGTGCTTGAGTTTTCTTCTTTGAACTATGGTCTCCCTCATGAACAACTAAGGTCAGGCCATTCAAAAGTTGTACACCATCTTTAAATTGCTTATACAATGTAACTAAATACAGATTGTTGTAAGTTAATATATCATATTGTACTATACCTGAACTTTGTTCATGAGTCAGTGCAGAAAGATCTATAAACGAATGTGCTCTTTATGAAATGATCCCCAAACTATTTCAAATAGGATATTTTCAGTGAATTTCTAGCTTCACAATTTGTTTTATTGTTGTCCTCTATCAATGGAAGTGCAGCTTCTGCCACCTTGATCTCCCACAATTTCTAAATCTTGCTGTTAAAAGATATTTAACTAAAAAAATATTGAGAAGCTAAAAGGTTATGCACTCCAGCTTCAAGCTTGTATTTCTTGCATTTATCTGTGCAGTCACAACTTGCCCACTTCATAAAAGACAGCACTGTTTTGAGGCCATGTTTGGTTTTTACAGGTACCCTGGCTCGTTCAGTGTAGTTTGAAGACCTCTTCATTTTTTCCCTTTTTTCATCATGCAGCCCCACTGTTTGTTTGCTGTGTGCTACTTAAATACTGCCTGTGCATACTGAATATATTCATTACCTTTTCTTTGCAGCTCATCCATGCAGCATTTGGTCTTCAAAACAGAATTTAACCTTTCTGGAATATGATTTTTGTATGATGTGTTCATATTTTTCAGAGAGCGGACTATAGTAAAATGGCTCTAATATCATAAGTGCACATTAAATTAAAATGACCAATTTGAGATGCTACAGGACTGGTTTTTCAGGCAATATTTTATTTTATATGCTCCAATTACAGATTTCACTGACTGTATTTATAGGCTTCCAGATATTCTGCAAAATAGCAACATTCTAATAACCTGTCAAGACTACAATTCAATACTGTCATTTACATTATTTGTTCAATATCACCATCAGATCTTTGTGACAGAAACAAGCATGGAAATGAGTCAGAAGCACAGTATCTAGCTGTCAAAATTAAGACATATCTGATAACCCTCTGTCTCCCTGATAACCACTCTTTCCTTTTCTGAATCAGTTGAGGCAGAAGTTCACTAGATAACATTTTTAGCTATAAAGCACAGGTTAGTTGTCTAAGCACTCATTTTGTGCACCCTTGGGAATTGATATGCTAGCTTCTAATCCTTGAAAGTCTGACTTTGCATATGCTATGCTGAAAACATAGGAAATAGCAGATAAAAATTAATTTAACTTTAGTAGACAGAAATTCACAAAAAAACCCCTTGTGAGACAAAAGACAAAAAATGACTTTCAGAGAATTTGTCAAAAATTTTGTCATCAGGCCTCAGTTAACAAAATAACTGCTAGCAAATAGGAGAATGTCATTTCCGTGAAAGACCACTTCCAGAAAATAGAGTAGACTTTTGTCTATAGGTTGTCTTCTGTTTACGGCCAACAAAGTAATACTGAGGCTCAAAACCAGAGATCAGTTGCTATGAGGGATTATGTCAGGGATTTCCTAGTTTCTTCCAAACTGTCTGTGATTTGGGCTCTTTGTGCTCTATCTGGTCAACAGTCAACAGAGAAGAAACTGGAAAGTAGAAAGGTGGAACAACAGCAGGAGATATGCCAAACTCCTAGTTCAATCTCTACATTCACCTTCATAGTGTATCTCACAGTCAGGAGAAATCATTTCAGGGACTGTACATTCCCCTAGCAGAAGGGAAATTAAGCAAAGCTTAGTAGAAACCAACAACACTTGCCAAGCTGACAGCAAACTTTTAGCCCTCAGGGCATCACAATAAAATAGCTGCAAACATTAAAAATAAATAAATGTACTCCTTCTTTTATTCCTTCTTTTCTACCCCAAAAGTCTTTATTCTGAGAAACAGTGCTTTCCTCCTAGTTTCCCCAAAACATCAGCTTAGAGCCAGCATGAAAGTAAAAAAAAAAAAAAAAAAAAGAAAAAAAGAAAAAAAAGAAATTGAAAGGAGACAAAAATTGGTGTAGAGTTAGGATTTTTTTCTTTGTCAATCTTGTCAGAAAATAAAGAAAAAGGGATATTCAGCAATACAGAGCTCTCTGTGGGCCCTCAATCATGCCGATAATTTTTAATGTTTGGAAAAAAAAAAGCACATTGTCTAGAAATGGAAGAAAGACAAACCAAACCACTTGCACCAGAATAGATATAATCCACATCCTGAATTCTGGTACACTTTAGAAGGTGTTGAGCAACTTATGAACAACTGTCTTTCTGACAGCATAATGCTCATTCCTTTACATTCTGAATTAAATGCTATGCAGTAATATGCTTTTTATTTTTTTATCAGAAACAAATAGCTTTGTTCATTGCAAGTATACTGTTGCATTGCTTTGTACATTCATTTTGTGTCTATTCAGTCCTGTATTTAGATTTTACACCTGAGAAGGTAGTTTTATTATTTTTCCCATTAGCTCTTTTTTTTTTTTTTTTAATGAAGCATGAGTTATCCTAGTTAAATTAGAGATATGAATATCTTTATCACAGAGTAATTATATTTATAACATACTGAAAAGGGTATTCCCTGGTACAGTAGTTGACTGTTGGATGCTGCAACATGACATTTACTCGGTCTAGCTAATTAATTTATATTTAAAGAATACTAAACGTGCAATTAACATTATAAAATTAAATAAAATGTAGACAGACAAATTCATTGAGCATTTGTATTTCACTGCATAGTTATTTGCGGACTTACATTTGTCAAGAGCATTAAAAAGGAAGCTCTGCATTTCTGTTGAGCACTGGTGCCATGGAAATGTATATTATGTATAAGACTGCATATAGGAGGGGAATTTTCACTAGAGGCCATCGCTTTCCAATTCTATGACCTCGCACCATTCATATTTTCATCTCTGTCTTGTTATCTTCTTCATTTATACTTTCATCTTTTCAAAACTGAAGTGTTTGCTTTTCAAGTTATATTCCAGATTTGTTGGCTCAATCATGTCTGCAAGTGACTCTTTACCTGAAAAAGGTTCCTGTGAAAAAACAGGCCAACCCCTGTGACCTAAACCCTCCTATTCTTACAGTCCATTTGTTTCTCTAAACTATTTAATTCCTGCTATATATTTAAACCAGAAATATTTCAGTGTTACTATACACTATGCCTACATAATATTACTTGTTATATTTCTTGTGTTTCCCCTTAGCCATTAGGAAAATATCTCCTTTTGTCTCTCAGAGATGTCCAGTAATAGATGCTCCTTGCAATTAAAATTCAATATTCAATGTACCAAAGCACTGTGAACACATTTGAAAAGAGATTAGGCATTGATTTTCCTCTATACAATATTGCTGTATTGTTGACTTAGGTTTTTTACTTTATTCTTAATTTTTCTTCCAAGTTATTGTTATCCTCCTGGACACAATAACATAGCTTTGGGTGAAGCTTAGCAGTTAGCTAAGAGAAATAACTAAAAATCTATTAGCACAAAAATTATTGATTTTGGAGTTTGATCAGTTCCATCCAAATGCCACAGCCTGCTGGCTGTGCACACCTGCTCTCCTAAGTGCTGTGAATTTGTTGCATTTGTTCTCTGTGGATGTTAAGGTTATACACCAACACAGATCCTTCAGCAGGTCACAGTTCACTTGATTTCCACTTGTAACACATCTTGCCATAGCATTACAATGTTAATATTAAAGCCTTTGCATGCTGAGAGCTGATATAGGTAAGTTGCTAATGTAGCAGTCATCAGTGCCAACTTTTCAACTTAAAGTTGTGCTGGTTTAAAGGTAAACCAGCAAGAAAAATGAATGCAACACAAAAAAGATTATAAGTCAGAGTTACCATTTAATAACAATATTACAATAAATGCAGTGGCACAAAGAGAAAAATTGGTTTTAACCCACAAAACCCCAGAAGTATAACCCAGGACCCTGGGACACAAGCACAAAGGGGTTTGTTAGCCCCTGTCCTGAACCCTATGTGGTTCCCCAAAGCCCAAAGTAAAAGTCTAAAGTGGAAAACCTGTTGGTTCAGCTGACAGTTGCAGTCTGGTGGAGAGTGGTGATGGCAGGCTGGTTGAAAGCGGTTGTCTCCTCCTGTCAAGGTTTTGGTCCTCCTCTGGATCCAACAAGTGACCCCTAAGGTCTTCTTACCCCAAGATATGTACCCCCAGGTACAGGTGGGAGCACCCAGTACCTCCCCAGGGCGGAGAGTTGCACAATGGGTGATCTGACTCTGTGAGTCAGGGGGTATTTTGGAAACGTTGATGGCCGATTAGCAGACACGTCCCCTCAGGCTGGGTGTGAAGGTGCTAACAACTCCCTGGAGGGGAGTTATCACAGCTATTATCTCACAGATGTCTTTCACACCCAGCTCACAACCTGAAGGGTCAGGTGTGCCCTGGGCAGCTGCTGCAAAAGGTCCATTGTTCTTGGGAAATGAATGGAGGGGGTAACTTTGATCACCCACACAGTGATAAACTGGTCCCACCTGCTGAACTAGGACATTAGAGTTCACACTAGTTAAATGAGACAATAGATGTTGTGAAATACATGAAATAGGATTAAATCCGTAGCTGAATATTGCCAAAAGTTCTGGTCATCTCAGCTTCAAAAAGTGCCAGGGGAAAGAGAAAACTACAGAAAAGCTCAATAAGGATAATCAAAGGTGTAGAATGACTTCTCTACATGGCAAGATTGAACAGGTTCTTCATCTAAGAAATTAAATGGTTGAGGGGGCATAAGATAACAGCATGGAAAATTGCAATTCAGATGAAGAAGGGAAATTAGAAATTACTATTGACCTCAAAGAGCTGAGCAAATCACACAGTAATATAAAGTGAGAGATTTAAAATGGTGAGGAAAAGGTGTTTTTTATGATGTGCATAATCACACAGCAGAATTGATTTTTCCCAGGTTGGCTTAGGTGTGAAAAGTATAAATGGATTTGGAAGCTCAGAGAAGTCCAAGCCAAGGAAGAAGCATTTACTAATGTCCAATACTTTGTGGCAGCAGCAAGTCTAACATTTTTCTGAGGGCCTTCAGCAGCTTTACATACGGGTAAAACAAGATCTCAGGGGTCCCCAAACAGAGAGATTTTTGAACCTCACAACATTTTTTTCAAATCTAATAGGTACAATGAAAGAAAATAATTGTCCACAGTTGCTAACCTAGAGATGAGTTAATTGAACACAATCATCAGAGTTGTGAAAATCTATGGCTGAAGGAGAGAAATCTTTCAGCATGTGTAGGGAAGTCACATGAATGAGGATGTGATAGAGACACTGATATGCAACAGAAAAGAGGTCTCCAGCACCTACTTTCACATGAACACATGACGTAGAGCAGAAACTTCTGCCTGGACATCCTTCTGTGTCTTTTTATGCTGCGCATATTGAGTATCAAGTCTCAGGTTTTGAGCACTGGCCTGAGTTTTCAAAAAGGAAAAAATCCAAGTTCTGGGACACAAATCCTGAGTTTCAGGGACAGTTTCACTTGCAAATGCAAACATATTTACAGCATCTTTTGAATTTCAAGAGGAGGCTGGGCTGTTCGAGCAGATGTAAAACTGAAATCTTCAAACTTGTCATTGTACTATCCAGTTACATCAGCAACACTGAGTATGATGTTCTTCACTTACTTATTTTCTTTTCCTAAATACAGATGGCAGTGAATATTCTTTAAAATTATCGGCGTCAGTGCCTCAAACTACTGCAATGGCTACCAGGAAAAACAAGTGCAAGTCATCAGCCTCCTTTACTCTTCTGTTTTTTCTGAGAGCTCTTTTCTACTTTTGGCAATATTGTTTCCACATAAACTTAATGAACTGTAGTTTGGCTTAATATCTGTTCTGAAATTTAGCTAACTCTTTATTAAAAAATTCCCACTGCCATAGGAAACCCAGTAAGCACTGTAACTGTTTTCACCCATAGAAACTGAAAACTTAGTGTATCAATTACAGTAGCATTATTCAAGGCCTAGTTTAAAAGTAGAAATAATGGTTTTGAGATGACCCAAATAATTTCTGATTATAATACTTCAAATGAGAATATTTTTATGATTTTTCTAATGCAGATATGTAAGCATAACCACCAAAAGTAAAAGACTAAACAAACAGTGGTATTACCAAGAATAACTTCAATAAGCATGCATTTAGAGGCCAGAAGTAATTTTTTGTTACTTACAATTTTTTAAACATCAACAACTGTTCTCTGAATCTGCATATTCAGACATTATGTATATACACATCTTACCCTTATTACCAGCCAAAAAGTCTTTTTTATGGGTCCTTTGACTTGTGTTTAAGTGCTACAGCTTTTAAGTGCTTCCATGTCATCCATCTTCTGCTTTCTGTCTTCATTCTATTCCTAACTCACAAAAGTTTCACTGCTGCTGACAAGCCACAAGAGGTAATTAAAAATGAATAAACCAATAAAAGCTCCCACAAGGACACAAGGAACAGCTAAGTAGCCATCATCAAGCCCTGAGATAACTGTAACAACACGCTGAGCTATAACCTACTACATGAGCAAATAAAAAATTATTCAGGCATGAGTGAAAAGTGAGTGTACTGTTTACAAACCCAATGTAATAAGCCAGGATTAAGATATAAATCCTGGGGCAGAGGGGAAGAAGAACCACAGTGACTTCCTAACTGGGAATTAACTCCAGAACATGATAGTACAGCTGGACCATAACCCTATCCTTCAGTAACTTTGCAGTATCAAACTGATCACCTGTGCAAAGCCATCTTATCCTTAAACAGTAAGGACATGACTACTTTTAGTGATATCTCACCCTTGAACTAAGGACTCTGTAGAATACACTAGTAATTTCATCTTGGTGGCATGCTGCGATCGACATGGAAATAAACATGATTTTTTTAGTGGATAATATGTTTTAAGTTTCCAAATACTGATTTTTACAGTGACAAAGCTGATCTCGTCTTCAAAAGACAGTGTTATACTGATGCTGAGAACAGCAAGAACAAAAGAAATCATATGTTCAGAAGTATGTGGATATGTCAGATTGTCCCACAGGGAAAAATCAGCTGAACTTCAAACATGGACAAAGCTTTACAGGAGTCAACTGTCTTGGGTCCATATTACTCACACTTGCAGTGGGATACAGTAGAAACAGAGCTTCTGCTGACACTCTCTGGTTAAAGCTGTCTGCACGTCAGTCAGGGAATGCAGTGTTACATGTCACTCACTCAAAGGCGTTGAAATTCCACAAAAATACTTGTAGGGACTTTTTAATATGATCAGCTAGATGTAAAAATCTAAGTCATTATAGTCTTCTCTACAGGAAATGCAGGTGGTGATACTTTCTCATTTCATGCCCTGGTATTTTCCAGGCAGAAAAGAGTGTAATCCAAATAATATATATATTTTTTTTTTCCTTTCTAGATTTATTTCTGTCAGTTTTGCAAATATAGACCTCTTCAAAGGGAAGGTATCTGTTATAATACAATAACAAAATCCAGTATATCTACATGATCTAAGTAAGGGGGGAAGGTCAAACTTTTTTAACTTTTAGATGTGGGCAATTCCCATTCATCTGCAATATTAGATGCTTGATTTTTCACTCCCTTACTGTGTAAAAAGGCTTTGTGGAAATGGAGCTATGAATTTCAGTGGGATTTTTAATTTTATGAAAAAATAAACTGCATTAATACAGAAGCACAGTCTACTTTTTGAAGAAATCTAATTCATCCAAAAATTAAAATACACTCAGAACTCCCCCCTGAAAAAACTCAGGTCAAGGTACTCATGCAAGTTTTCAGTACTACTGACAGGAAAATTGTATCAACTGAATATTTTAAAATTAAATATTTTATTCATATTTTCACAATAAGAACTTTCCTTTTTTTTTTTTTCTTTTTTTTTTTCAATAACTGAAGACAAGGTCTAAAATGCAGAAAATGACAATTCCACAAATGGAATTCCAAATTTAGTTTTATTTTAGATGGAACAAAACATATAAAAAAATCTTAAGCTATCTGGCTATACCATGAGGGTATTAAGATTAGTAAGCTTCAGAATCCTGTGTCTGCATATCACCACAGCTGTTTTTATCAGCTAAATTCATGATCTCAGGCAATACAGGAATTGTTCAACAAACCTTTAAGTACTTTACAAACCATGAAGGCTGCTCTTAACTGTATGGCATCAATTGCCTTTATTTTTGAATTCTCTTCTGACTGAAGCCAAATCCTTTCCAGATCTTTCACAGGATCAGTGTATGAATAAATAGTCTGACATCACCATATTTGCCTATTTGCTCTCTCAATACTTGCATGATACTGTTTTTTTTCTTTTACAGAGCTCTCATGTTTTCATGATATACAGACATGTTTCAAAATCAATAGTTATGATAGGGAAAACTTTTCCAGTTCTTACAGTACCATTATGTGAAATGTCTTTGACACTATACATTTAGAAAATCTAATAATTGCTGATTTATATAACATATTGTTGTGCTGGCATAAAATTAATGTTAAAAAATATCTGTTGTCACCTTTACAGATAAGTATGTCATTCTACTGCTTTCCAGGAGAGAACAGAGTTTTCAAAAGAGAAAATAAATATGCATTCTTTACAAGTCTATGTTTTCTACTACATCAGTGAAAGGGTTAAGATTTCAGGTGTTCCTTGTATATGTAAGAAAAAAGAATTTACCTCAAGGTGTACATTTTTCCAGTGATACCTCTTAAGAATTCTCTGTTGCTTTGTTGTACTCACTGCTAATAGTTTTCCTATATTTATAATTTTTTAGGCCTGTAAGTGAATTAGGAGGCTTGTATTCAAAGACAGGGCATAAGCGTTGTTACAAACAACTACATTTAAAACCTTGTAAAAGGGCACCAATAACACCCATTGCGTATGCAGAGGAGAGGCCGTACTCTGCCACTGCCTTT
>JAWWEV010000115.1:56134618-56166889 GCA_035583235.1 Hafferia zeledoni
CCGGGGTCTCAGGTCTCCGCATCCCCGCTCATCCAGCGTTTATAATATCTCTGCCATTTGATGAGTTGTTCCCTGGTTGGGTCTCCTCCGACACAGCAGTTTTTATCTATGTTAGTCAATGCAATTAATCTGAATAACCTGTAATATAATTATTAAACAATTTCTCTATCTCATTTAGCATGAAGGTGGATTAGGCTTCTGGATATCTAAGCCCTGCTGAGAAAGGACATTCTGTTGAAAGTGGTCTCTATCATCTTTTTTCTGATGCTGAGAGAGAAATCCCTATAACTTGGAGAAAATTTGGACAAGGATGTTTTTGAACAAGTTTTAACAATGAAAAAGGCTATGTTTGCAAGATTTGGCAACCTCTCTGGAACTTCCCTTCTTCTTCATAGGAAACTCTATGATGTACCCAGGTTAGACAGAGCCCAGACCAGCACACTGATTAAACAGATTACTTGAATCCCAAGTCTGAAAAACTTTCTATAGAGGGCTGACGTATTTTTCCCTCTTAAGCCCTCTGAGTCTTGCTCTTCTTTTCATGAGAAAAGTAAATTAATTTCAAAATGACATGACTAGTAACCACAGAAGGTCAAAAGATGACCTGAGGAAATGTTGCATTTGTAATGGCTATGTAAGCTAACTGGCAGTACGGACAACTACTTCACAGCTAAGAGCCTGTTTTCCATTCCAGAATGAGAAATAATAAACCCCACTCTTTGATCGGATGTTCTCTGAGTCATATTCTTTCAGCTGAGTTCTATTCTTCCTCCTCCTGGAATAATAAATATCAGTCACCAGTCACTACTTAGCAAAGATATTATTTTGATTTTCAAAATAACTTTTCTTTTTAACTTTCTAACTTTCTTCCTGTCCTGTGCAGATTAAAATTGCTGCATGAATGCAAATATCATTCATTTATTCAATCATTTATCCAGCTCCAGTTTTTTTATAAATATGATAAGGTGTCTCAGGGATGACAGAGAGGCTCACTGATTCCATTTGAGATTTAATTGTTACTAAGACCTTCATGCAAAATTCTGCAGTAGTAAGATTTTCAACAGAAGGGAAACACATCACTGCAAGTTCCAATTATGTTTTAACACTAGGCAGTGGAGCTTTTTTATTGCGGTATGTTACGCAAGATCAGATTTTCATAACATCTCTTTTATGAATATCAAGAAGTATGTTTGTTTTTTACATCTGCGGTGTGATTTAGCACAAAGAAACCTTTAATTCTATTTCTTTTAATAAACAGTCATAGAGTAATGAATTTTTTTCCATTCAGAAATCCATTGTTTTGTTTCACAGAAGTATCTATTTGTCAGTTTTGGTTTAGTTTCAGCTTTTTAGTATAAAGCAGTGCTGGAATGTTCCTTATATACCATTTGGAAATGTTCTTAAAAGTCTCTATCCTGTTACGTCATCATACTAGAGATTTTGTTCACTCTGGTTTTGAAAGATTTCCCTTGCATAGACTCTAAAAAGGACAAAGGCATTCTGGTATATGGATGATTAAAGGACAGGGAGCCAGGATCCTGCATTACTGTAATGACACAGAAGTGTAACTGATATGATGCTTTGTTTTGGAGGTACTGAAATGTTGCGTGAGATGCAAAAATGCCTCATCCACATTTAAGCAAAAGGGCAGCACTGTTGCAGCATTTCTTGTCATGGCAATAGTCACCAGTTGAAACATGCGTTTTGCTTTCCAGGGAGAAAAACAGGAAATATGCAGATTAGAAAGGCATCAGGATATTTTCAAATAGTAACTCTACAATAGTTCAATAAGGATAAATTTTAAGTTCTCACTTCAGAACTTTTTTAAAAATAGGTTGGAAAAACATGTTTGCTGGGCACAGATTGAATGAGGTGAATGAACTCTAAACATCACATCTGTTAATATCTCATTATTTCTGTGGAAATTTCAAAATTTTAATTTATTTATTATCTCAGCCAGGTAACCAAGTACATAATTTAAAATATTTGTTTGATGGAATGTTTTTCAAATATGATATAATGCTTCAAAGTTTAAAAACCAATGAGATATGACAGTATATTTTTTTAAAAATTACTAAAAGTTAGTATTTTCTTATTTCCCAGTACAGACATAGATGAATGACTTGAAATAAATTTATATGGTAATATTTAGAGGACTCTCAGCTAAACACCCAAAGAATAAAATAAGGTTAGAAGAAAATTCCACATCTTCAAAAAAAGTAACTTTTAGGTAAGTAAAATCTGTAGGAACATGAGTCACTTTCCACAGTGTATAGGAGAAAACAATTACCGCTTTTGGAAATTTAAACAAGTCCTGAGACAGAAGTTCTTATCTTTCCTGATTTATTTCAGTAACATTTAAAAAATACCCTAAAATGAACTCAGCTTAATTTATCTTGCCTATATGAACACTTAATGTGCTCAAATAAGAATAAAATAAGATTTGATGATCGCCAAAATTCTGCCTTGTTTAGAGGAAACAGAAATATCAAAAGAAATGGGAAGCTCTCCTTTCTTATGTCTATTGATTTCACCTGTTAGTAGGTTCTGCCTGATACCAATTATCAGGCTCTGCCTGATTCAACTATTGAATCTATTTTAAAAGGAATACTTTTGAATCCACAAGGGAAAAACATTCAGGGAAAATTCTGTCTCTACTCAACTAAGGGGCAATTTCTGTCACTGTGCATGCAAAAAAGTCCACATGTTTTCAAGCAAATAATACTGACAGTCTGACCTCAGTATATTACCTGTGGTAGGCATGTCTCCATAGTACCTATGCCTTAATTTGTCCTATAGCTCAAGTCTTTTACTGGAAACATTGTCAATGTTTCATTTTTTTGTCAAAATCACATCTTTGTATGTTAGAGTATATTCTATTTCATTATAAAGTTGTTTTTATGCTTTAAAATCTTGGACCAGATAGTGTTAGTCTGTTGGAATCACTAATTTTCAAAAATGTAAAGAGAACAAGCTTTCCTTATTTCACTTAATAAATCTTTTATCATAGTCATTCACAAAAGCAATATGCATATCAAGGCCTAATTTGGGTGGTGCTGATTTGCTGGCTCTTAGTTCTGTTGGCTTTGACTTCCAAGGCTGTTAACCAGCCTTCTTTAAGGGACATGATCTTTTTTACATCAGTTTCACTGAAATTATGCCTGTCTTTGTATATTGAAAAAGATATTTCCAATGTTAATATTATGGTAGTTTCTTCACAGAAAGCATCTCTGCATTCCTTAGCATCTCCAGTAATCTCCTCCAAGATAGATTTCCAGAACTTTACTCTAAAACAGTAATGGTATTAGATGTTGGAAATGTAAACCCATGACAGAAAAACTTTGAACAATCCCGAACTATTCCTTTTTGTATATTTCTATTAACATTGTCTAAAACTATGTAAAGCCTGTAAGCCTAAAGGATGCAGTAAACCAAGAACCTGTAACTTCAGATCTCAGAACTGCAAATGAAATTTTTAAATGAGGAAGGAAGTTTTCCATATTGAGATTTCCTAAATAAGGAAACATTGCTTCTAAGTATTTTCTTGACCCACACATACTGAGAAATTCCATACATACAGGATTTTCTTGAGTCTACTGAAATTAATGGCAGGACTTCAAGCTTGTAGATCAGTGAAGACTAAGTACATGCAACTGCAGGAGACAAAAGGAAATATGAGTTTTATATGAGAAGCAGGGTTCTATGGGCTCTTTATGATTCTGTCCTCCAGGTCTGCACGCACATCACCTGTTCAGTTTGGGTGCTGTGATTTTATCTCTTTTATCCCTGTCCTACCTAACAACTTTTTGGTAAGCAACACAGTTCCCCAGCCTACAGATTTATTATGAATGACTGAAATGTTTTGTTGAGTCCGTTTAGACCCATCCATTGGCATAATAGTCAGTTGTCTTCTTCAGTAATCTTTTAAATATAAACCATGGCATTCAAGGTCAAGTCACCTCAGCTCCCTTACTGGGAACCAATCCTCAAAAATGTTTTACAGTAATAAGGATTTCCTTTTGCTCTGATTGTTCTGACTGATTCCCTCCCCACAAGTTTTGCATTGGCAGATGGTGTCGGCAGCAGAAATATGGGGTGTGCTGTAGCCCGCAGAGCATCCCTGTAAGAACATCCCTCTCTTTAACTTGTGTCAGCATGAAAAAGCAAGTTACAGGAGTTCAGGTTATGGAGAGCAACCTCTGTATTTTGCCTACCACAACCAAATGCTAAAATACCATTTTGCCCCTAGAAACTACTGATGCGTCTGGTCTAGTCAGAGCAGGCAGCTAAAATGTGTTTTAGTGATCTCTGCCCTCACCTGTAACCATTGGTAGCTCACACACAGCTTGAGCCCAGGAATACCAGGCCACTGCTCAAGACAGTCCTGACTGTCCATATCCAAAAGTAAATTTAAACATGGAAATTTTCTTCATTTCCAAACCTCTCCACAACCATGTCCATGAACAGAAGTTTCTTATTCATTGTTATTACCATGTCACATGCAACACAGTGCAACCAGAGCAACATGGAGTCCTCATAAGCTGTCTTCATATCTCCCTGAAGAGCAGTGGGGAAACAGTTTAAATTCTCTTTTTTGCTATCAGTATAGCACCTGAAATGTCAGAGAAGCCAATGTGGAATACAATATCCTAGTTATAAGAAGGGATTTGAGGGGTGGACACACTTCCTACAAATCACTTAGAATTAATTTTGAGGGTTGGTTAAGGATCCATCAAAACACTGCAGTGACAGAAGTTTTTTATTCTTTATCCTGTTTTCCATACAGCTCTGCATATGTCAAGTAGGTATACAATCATTACTAGCCAGGAAAACACCTTCTACAGAAATGAGCCTAGCCTGTGATGGTTTAGACACAAAATTCAAGTTCTCAGAAAAACCAGAAAGTGACATTGAAAGCTGAATAGCAAGCCCATATTGAGGTTGCCTCCATCCACTTGCATAAGCACTTAGATGACACTTTAAATGTTCTGCTATAGCTGAGAAACATAAAATCCTTAGAAAAAAATATCTTAAGTACCAGAATGAATTCCATTATGAAAGATGGAATTTTTTCTTGGTTTTGGTCAGACAGAAATATTTTCTTTTTACCATAATCTTTTCCTTCTTTTAATTCTCTATTTATTTCAGTTAAGTTCTCACCAGGTTTACATCTCCAGCTGAGGGGTTTTTTTCCCCTCGCCAATTGGTTTTTAGACTGTTTCGCAAGGTTTCAAATCCAATGAAAACCCAAGAGAGCAATAACAAAAATTTGGCAACCTGCTAGGAACTGAACTACCTATAATCTCTCATTGTGAAATTCCTTTAAATTCTCTTTCTTCATTGGTGGGCAACAGTGAATCTAAAAATGTGGTTAATGATTCTTAAGAAATGCTTTACATTCAAAATTGTTTTGAAGGATTGATTACAAAAGGTGTTCTTCTCTTAGAAGGTGACAGAAGGAAAATAGTTTATGGCTAAGGAACTGTTCTGCAGTATCAGGGATATGTGTATGTGTGTGTCTAACTTTTGCCACAGATTCCCTGAGATCCTGAACAAGAACACTGCTTGGTCCTTCTCCTATCTGTAAATGTATGATAAGGCCTGTTCTGTTTCCTATGGTTTAGTACAAATAGATTTATCAGGACAATATTGTTGAATGATAGGAAAGCCCTGAAAACACACAGCCAGCCAGCTGTGCTCATTTACTTCATTTACTTCTAAAGAAACAGCAATACTAATAGTGACAATAAGTAGAAAACCTTTATTTGCATAATTTGCCTCTACTTTCAAAAAAGAGGGTTTTTTTTAGCTATGAGGGTTTCTTTTATTGTAGTATTACATAATCTGAAGCATTTGTATCACCACAGAAGTTTTGAAAATACTTATTTTCAACTCAATCAGAAAATTATGAAAATTCCATGTTAATACCTGCTATTACACCAATTGAATATTTAGCTCCAATAGCTCTTATGCCACATGTTAAATAGCCTCTTTAATTCAGAGAAGACTTCTAGAGGGGAGAACTAGGAAGAGTCCTATTAAAAGATAACAAATGATCCAAAGGAAGGCTGTTTGAACAGGCCAGGGGAAGTGTCAGAGTAGATTACTTGTTTGATTAGGTAGATTCTGTACATCTTGAAGTCAGGAGGACTTCAAAGTGTTTTAGGCAAAATCATACAGAAAGACAAATATAAAATACAGTTAGAGCTGCCTACAACTGGACATTTTCCTGACATGCAGCCTCTCATACAGTTTAGAGTATCTACATGTGCTATTCATGACTACTGTTAACATTTACAAGTATTAAAATGAAAAGACTTTGTAGACTAAAAAAAAAAATCATAAAAAATGGGATTTTTTTTATATACCCCTCTCTATCTTTCCACTCTATAAAATATTACCTTCTGTAGATGTTCTCAAATGTGTAGCTTTTTCAGATATGAACTGAAAAACTTACTGTGGCAACTTAGATCATTGCAATATTGCTCTTGAAAACGGGCCTGCAAGTGCAATAAGTTTCCAAAGAAAAACAACTTGAATGTAATGAAGACTCTAAAAAAAATTCTTTTACTCATTCCTTCCAACTCATACTCTCTAAAGGGCAAAGTTTTAGCTTTTATGAACAACTTTTAATTTCTATGTGTGTTTTGCTAGCTGTTGCCCAGGGTGATCATTAGAGTTTGGGTTCTTTTAACTACAGTCTCAAAGGTTTGCACACAGTTTCTTTCTCGCACAAGACTTCAGTGTACAGCATCTCAACTAAGAGGCCTTGAAAGCCTGCTAAAAATTAGAATTAAAAAAAAAAAAAAAAAAGAAAGAAAGACATTGAGCATCAGAGTTACTGCAATCTCAGCAGTATTTTGCAGTTTACTTATGTATAAATCCCAATACTCAAAAGCATCCAGTCAGGAAAGTTGCATAAGGGATATTCTGAGTACAGTGAGGGCTGTGCTGTCTATGCCTAACAGCCTGTTAGTATTTCAGGTATTCTCTCCATTTCCTTTATTCTAGCTGTAAGCCACTGACTCATGTATCATGTTAACCCCTTGCATATGTAGAATGTGAAGCTGCATAAAAGTAATTTCATAACTTTATGAAATATTAATGAAAGCAAGAATGGGCAGACAAGAGTCATTGATTTATAGTCAAAACCCACTGGAGTTTGCAGAAATGTAACTGCTCCTTTTGAATCTCAAGCACCAGCAGAATACTAGATTACTTAAAATGTTTCAGTTATCTGAAAGTACAGAAAATACGTATCTGAGCTGTAGTCTTACTTTGCTGAAAAATACCATACTTGTATCAAAGTTTCTTTATGCAAAGTACAAGAAAATATAAATAAATAAATTATGCAAATCAATGTCCTTTTCAATTTTAACTTTTTTAGTTCCTTTATAGTTCTGAAACACCACATATCTTAAAAAAAAAACGTGAAGTAATTACTGGAAATTCATTAACTACATTTGTCAGTAAATCAAGTCTGGCAGAGCTGGCATTTGCTTGAAGGAGAATAACCAGAAAGTAATCACCAACAGGCAAGTTTACCAAGAATCATGTAGGAAAATTATGTTGCTACTTTAATTAATCACTGTAAATTTTGAAGGAATTAATTTGATATTTTACTTCTACCTGATGAACTACTGTATTGAAATATGTAAAATTTCTCCTCTTCTAAAATAGTGGTCATGTTGTCACCCTGCTTTTTTAACCAAGATTTTGAAGTCTGTCAAACTCAGTCTGTCCTTCCTTTGACTGAAAGAGTAGGATTGTTGATAATAAATTGTAGCAATGAGTTTATATCCCAGTATTTTAGCAATATTTTCATAGAATCATAGAATGGTTTGTGTTGGAAGGGACCTTAAAGTTCATCTAGCTCCAGCCACCTTGCCATAGGCAGGGACTTCTTCCACCGGGACAGTAAAGCCCCATCCAGCATGGCCTTACACACCTCTAGAGATGGGGGATCCACAACTTCTCTGACCAACCTGTTCCAGTGCCTCTCATAGTAAAGAATTTCTTCTCTATATCTACTCTAAATCTACCCTCTTTTAGTTCAAAGCCATTACCCCTTTGTCCTACACAGGGACTGGTAAAAAGTGACTCTCCATCTTTGTTATAATTCCCATTTAAGGTCTCAATAAGGTCTCTCTGATCATTATCCTGGCTCTCCTTGGGGTACGTTCCAACAGGTCCATGTCTTTCTTATGCTCAGGAGCCCAGATCTGGATGCAGTACTGCAGCTAGGGTCTTGCAGGAATGCCGTAGGATGGAAGAATGATATATCTTGAAATGCTGGCCACACTTCTTTTTATGTAGTTCAGGATACAATTACCTTTCTGTGTTGCCAGCATACGGGTCACATTTCAGGGATGGTCTCCATCCATTCATCACTCAGTCTATACTGATATCGAAGATTTCACCAGTCCAGGTGCAGCACCTTGCACTTTGTGGTGTTTAACTTCAAGACATTCACACTGACTCACTTTTCTAGCCTGTCAGGGTCCCTCTGGATGGTATCCCTTCCCTCAGGAGTATCAACCACACCACTTGGCTTGGTGTCATCTGCAAACTTGCCAAGGGTGTACTCAATCCCACTGCTTATCTCATTATTAAAGATATCAGTCCAGTTCCATATGGACCCTTGAGGGACGCCACTTGTTACCCCTCTCATTTTGGCACTGAGCCATTGACTGCAACTCTTTGGATGCAGACATTCATCCAACCCTTAAGCAATCAAATACTCCATCCATTAAATCCGAATCTCTACAATTTTGCAACAAAAGGATTTTGTGGAATTGTTTCAAAGGTCTTAAAGAAGTCACAGTAGATGATATCAGTTGATTTTCCTCTATCCATCAACCCAGCCAGTCCACCATAGGTCCCTAGATTTGATTTTCCCCTTTATAAAGTTGTGATTTTCCCCTTTATAAAGTTATGTTAGCTGTCTTTAATCACCTCCCTGTCATCATTAGGCCTTTACATAGCTTCCCAGAGGATCTGTTCCATGATCTTACAACCACAGAAGGAAGGGTGACTGGGAGGTAGTTTCTTGCTTCATAAAACTCTCCCTCAGACAACTAAAATTCGTCACTGTGTCGTAACTCTACAACCTCTCCAAGCTTTCAGAATTTTCAGAATTGCACAATTGTAAGAAATAGTGATAATATTTTGGTATATCCAGATCATGACATGGAAGAGACAACAGAATCCCATGACTTTTTCCCTGTGTTAAGACTCCTTTACATATCTTGAAAACTGACAAATCTTGACACAGACCACAATCTCCTAGAGCCTTTCCAAAAAGAAAAAAAAAAAAAAAACACAACTCCAAAAAGAAAAAAGAACCCCCCCAAAAAACCCTATCTTTTAAAATGTTCCATACTTTATGTTCAATACTTTAAACTGTAAATTTCAAAGCACCAAGAGTTCTCTTGTGAGTCCATGTAGGAGATGAAAGTATTTTCAATCTGGTTGCTAGGAAGAAAAAGCAAAAAAAGGAAATCTCATTTCTGTTGTGAATCACCACTTACACTGATAGCCTAATATCTTCAAAAGAAAACCATGTTGTCTTATATGCTTATATGTATGTGTGTAACACATAGAAATTTTGACTTAATTTTTACAATGGACGTTTACTTCAAAAGGTAATTAGTATATGAAATAAATGTATCAAAACTCTTGTTAAGGCATGCTTTGCATGGAGTGCCTTTACATATATATGTTAAAGCATACAAGGGAAGTACCTAAATACATCATACTACATGCATTTATTCCTTCAGTTATTTGTGTTGTAGCCTCAAATGGCTGACTATAAAATCTTGACATCTTGATTTTTTTCATTATTATCTGCCTTTCCTGACATGATTGTCCCCTCTGCTTAGTAAAGGCCAGTATGTTTCTACACAACAGTCAATTATATTCCCTGCAAGCATTTGTCCTCTTAGGACAGTCTTAGATTCCATGACTGAGAAGAGAGAAATTGTTAACTCATATGCTGCAAGACCCTTTATTTTCTGGTAATAAATTGGAAAGCATGCTAGGAATCTAAGCACAATTTAGTCTTTCTTCAGATTCAGATAAACCCTATAGGGACTCTGGCTGCAGCAGGAACCAACTTCAGTGCCAGGAAATTTTGCAGAAGCGTTACAGTCAAGGGGTAGGATTACATATCTCCACTTCCTCAGAGTGTCACACCTGCTACCCAGGTACCTAATAGCTCACTGTGGGTGTCCAAGTCTGAGTGAGATGAATCCAGGCTAGCAGAGGGAAAGCTGGTATTTTTATCTTTTTTACTCCTTCGAGGATTTAGTTTGTGTGAAGAGTCTCACTGAATAGAAGTTCTACATTTCAAGGCCAAGTTGTATGAAAAGCCAGAAAGTCATCTAGCAAACAAGACAAAACAAGGCAACATCATTAATGATGTCTAAGCAAAACCGTTTTCTTTCCTGATCTGTTTATTTTCAGTGCAAGTTGAAGAAGAAAAGTTTTCAAGTGGAAACAAACAGGATAAAGCTTCTCTGAAGGACTCCATTATATTTGACTAATCCAAGAAACACAAGTTCACTTTCCTCTACCCATTCCTCAGTAGTTACACAACCAGGGCTCACTTTTGCTAGCACAAGAGGTGCTAGCTCATGTAGCCTGCTCTAAAAGACTGGTAAAGGATGATATGTTTAATGAGCTTTTCCGGGAAATATTTGTCTGCTTTCTGTTGCAGATTTGTTGAGGTCTGAATAATGCAGTTCAAGCACTTAGATAGAAGGGGGGACCATAAATAATAAAAACATTAGACTGAAATGTATGTGCTTCTGCAGTGCTCTCAGCTATGACATGGTGTTCAGGAAAATAACCAAAGGAAAAATTTGCATCTGATAAAATAGCCAGAGGATGCAAAAAGTCCTGAATCTACTGCAGACAGGCAGACATTTTGGTGATAGCCATGATATTGTTTCTGAAGATCATTGCCCTGTCCTTAGAAGAAAGTTCTGCAATTACAGTCCCTGGCATTTCAATTGCCAGTGTGTTGTGGTTTAACCCCAGCTGGCAACTAGGCACTGTGCAAACACTTACTCCCCACCTCCCCTGGTGAGATAAGGAGAGAATCAGGAGGAAAAAAAAATCCAAACTTATGGGTTGAGAAGAGAATAATAATTAAAGCAAAGTAATAGTAATAAAAACAACAACAATGAAAATTTAAAAAAACCCACAACAATTATAATAAGGAGGAGAGTAGGAGAGGTCGAGATAAAACACAAGAAAAACAAGTGAAGCACAACACAATTTCTTGCCATGTACTGACAGATACCAAGCTTGTCCTTGAGCCACAACCAACCCCTGTCCTAGATAACGCTCCCCAGATTATATACTGAACATGACGCTCTATGATATGGAATATCTCTTTGGCCAGTTCAGGTCAGCTGTCCTGGCCACGCTCCCTCCCAGCTTTTTGTGCACCTGCTCACTGGCAGTGAATGGGAAACTGAGAAATCCTTGACTTGGGGTAAGTCAGCAACAACCAAAACATCACTGTGCCATCAACATTATTCTCACACTGAATCCAAAACAGAGCACTGTACCACCTACTAAGAATAAAATTAACTCTATCCCAGCCAAAAGCACTACACAGGATCAAGGCTGAACTCTGCTCACCTCCAACAACAGATCAGAGAGGAGAATGAAAATGTCCTTTGGTGGTATACAATGACAGTGTCATCTTCTCATTCTACGCTTCTCCTTGAAGCATCCAGGTTTCTTCTAATTAAATCAAACTTTAAAAAATGTTATCATAAATCAAGAAACTGCACTTGTTTTGTTTGAAACTGAACAGGATGTCTGGTTTCAAACCACTCAAATAAAGGCTTAGGAGTTTCACATACCTGTGTTTAATGATCCTCCTGAAATTCCATAGCATTTCTGTTATGTTAAAATAAAAGTGAAAAATGCATGATTACAGGAACATAGAGAATTATGAAGTGTTGGCATAAAGAACTGCTGCATGACAGATGAGATGACAGTCATACTCACATTGTAAGTTGAATGAAAACTTACTCTTAAACCAAGGAAGTTGCATGCTGTCATTGTTTACAGGCAAGCCCTTTGTATTTCTGTCTTTTGATCTCATTTACATCGTCAAACAAAATCTACACAAATAATTCTAAAGAACAAAAGAATTAAGTTAATAAGTTCTGCTGTCTGCTAACACCCCTGTGCAACTGCATTTTGTAAGTTCAAATTCCAAGAAAAGCATTAAGTAATTAAATAATGAAGAGCTCAACATGGATAGTATTTTGTCCTACTGTTAATGTCATGAAAATGACAGTGAAACAGTTCCACAATATAAATTCCAGCCCTGCTGGCTGATTTGGTTTCTCCATTAATTCAAAATTTTGGGCAGGAAGCTGTCCTCCATAATATCACAACTTCTTCAAGGTGTTCTGGATCAGAAGAAGGGAAATATCAAAGTTTTGGAGTTCATGTGACAGTGGTCAGGGTCAGTAAAAATAGCCTTTAAAAGAACTAACATGTAATAATTCCCCTTGGTTCCCCATTAGTTTGGAACAGGAAAATCAATGGACAAACCCTTGTAAAATGGAGCAAGGCAAAAGGATAGTCTACATAACAAAAAGATTTTATCACTTCAATCTATCCTCAAAAAGAACAGATCTGCTGTTTCATGTTGGCCTGGAATGGGTCTTTCCGGCCATCTGCATCAAATCACAAAGCTCAGGAGTACAAATCATAGCAATTCACTGGCAAAATACTTCCAGCTACAGCAAAATAAGGTAATTTTATTTGACAGAATAATTTTGCACTCCTTGAAGAGGAGAACAAATTAGACTTAGCATAAAAAAGGTTTTAAAGTAAAACTATCCAAATATATACAAGAGGGGAAAAAGCAAGGCCAGTAGCAAAACCCAAAGCAATTATTTTCTTTTGGAGTTCATCCACTGTATTTTAATAAGAGCCTTTACAATTACATAGTGACCCTTCACGGTTAGCAGCAAACGCTCTTCTCTTAATTATATAAAATTCAGTTCACTTCTCCAGAACTGCCCACACCTCTTGAGATAAAGGCCTGCAACACGATAAAGCATGCATGACAACTGCAAATGAGTAAGCAAAGTCCACAGCAGAGCTGGCAGTATTTGTCCTACAAAGAATACATTTTACTAAATACATTTTACCACATATTTCAAATGTGTTATTAATGAGCATTCAATTTTACAGAAAAATGCAAGGTGCAGGACACAGACCAAGCCAGCCACAGAACTAGATGGGCTGGAGTATGGTGACAAAAGAAGATAACTGGTCTTCATTCTCCCATTAGCTGCAGTTTCTCTACCTCACCATTAAGTGGATGCAGATTCCTTATAGCTCTTTCAGTTTACATGTTGGGTCTGGTTGATGGAATCACCAAGAGAAAGCAGACATGCCACAGAAGTAGTGGTAGTGAGGGTGTACCTTGCCTAATACAAGCACCCCACACCCCTTTCTGCTGGCTCTCCTATCACAGGATGGGAGAGAGGAAGAGCTTATTTCTCCCTCACCCACACCATTTGCTCTGAGCTTGCATTTACCCCAGTGCGAGGTTTTTCTTCCCATCCCCTTTAAGAGTCTGTCTTGTGGACAGCAGTACACATGTTGCAGCTTGGCTCCCCATCAACTGATATCTCATGACTGTTGCTATCACAGTACCAAGCCAGGACTAATGAGCTGTCCTGTATGGCTGCATGCATTAACTCTGCGTGCTGTGGGAGTCATCACTGTGCAGCCCCTCTCAGAATAGCCTTAAGCCACCTACTCCCAGAGGAGAGTCTCAGCATAGAAAGGCCACACAGCACTGGACCTCAAAAGGAGTGAGGTAAATCCAAGGAAATTTGAAAATCCAAACAGTTTCAAGTCCTCTGTCACACCCTGGCATTTGTTTCCCACAAGTCTAGCAATGGAGCAAATGGTTAGTTCCAATCCCATTTTCTCCTACAAACCCCTCTCACCTGTTCACCCAGCTAGCAAAAAAGTGCATTACCAATTTTCCTCCCGAGAAAAGCTGATAGTTGAAGTGCATGCTGTGACAGCATCTCTTAGTAAGGTGCTTTCAATCACCAATTCACTCCTTAAATCTTCTTCCAGATGTAGTTATCCAAAATATTTCTACCATGCAGTGGCATTTGCCTAAACCCTTAATCTCTATGATTACTTGATAATCACAAAAACAAGTACTACTGCTCAGTTTTCCAATAGCCCAAACTAGTCTTTCATTTAGAGTCATGAACTCTAAAGCAATCAATTCTCTTTCACCTAATTTCAGTTCTCTTCTGCTTACCTCCCTCCTAAGAGATGAAAAACTGAAAATAACTGCTGCAACTTCTGGGGGTTTAATAGATGTTGCATTGCCTCATAGCTTCTATTATTCAGTCTTAGGATCTGCTTTGTTGCATTGTTTTTCATCCCAGTAAAAGCAACTGTTTTAATCATTTGAATGGAAAAGGCAATCCCTCTAATTGCACCTTGCAGCTCTGTCCTAGTTCAGCAGGTGGGACCAGTTTATCACTGTGTGGGTGACCAAAACCTATGTATCCTACACCCTCTATTCTTTTCCCAAGAACTGTTAACAATGGACCATTTATAGCAGCTGCCCAGGGCACACCCGACTCCTCAGGCTGTGACCTGGGTGTGAAAGACACCTGTGAGATACGAGTTGTGATAACTTGCCTCCAGGGAGTCGTTAGCACCTTCACACCCAGCCTGAGGGGACGTGTCTGCTAATGGGCCAGCAACAATTCCAAAATACCCCCTGACTCACAGAGTCAGATCACCCATTGTGGAACTCCCCACCCTGGGGGAGGTACTGGGTGCTCCCACCTGGACCTAAGGGTACATAATCTTGGGGTTTGAAGACCTCAGGGAACCACTTGTCAGATCCAGAGGAGGACCAGAACCTTGACAGGAGGAGACCACCACTTTCAACCAGACTGCAACTGTGAGCTGCACCAAAGGTTTTTCACTTCCTTTTACTTTGGACTTGGTGGAACCACATAGGGTTCAGCACAGGGGCTAACAAACCCCTTTGTGTTTATGCCCCAGGGTGCTGGGTCATACTTCTGGGTTTTGCGGGTTAAAACCAATTTCTCTTTGTGCCATTTATTGTAATATTGTTATTAACTTGTGGCTCTGACTTATAATCTCTTTTTGTGTTGGGTTCATTTCTCCTGCTAGTTTGCCTTTAAACCAACACAAGCTCATACACCAGATTTTCAGTGATGGAGACCTGAGCTTGACTATGCAGTAAAATGGTTAAATCCTGCCTTCTAGAACTCCTTGTGGCTATTTTAGGTAGTAGAATAATCTAGTGTTTTGGGAGGAAAGTGTTCAGCAAAAGAATAAATTCCCTCTTCTGTTTAATTTTTTTTTTATATCAGCACTTTTTATAATGTATATAGTATATATATATAACAAGCTTGTTTAATAAGGTGCAGAACTAAAACAAACTACTAGGGATATTTCACAGAGTTACAATGCCCTTGATAATCCTGGAATCTGTTTTTCTTATTTTACTCACAAATTTTAGGTATTCCTGCAAAAAAATGTGGATATGATGTGAACCCACAAGTGGTTTTCAGTCCAAGTGCATGACTCCATCACATACCACCAATACATGAAAGTAAGATCTGACTTCTCTCTTATCTTTCCACTTGTCATAATTAAGTGTTTATTGACAAAATTTTTGGAAGAGTTTTCTTGTGACAAAATAACGCACCTTACAATATAAAATTTTATTTCTACTCTAGCAAACTAGAACTTACTATGGTTTCCTCTTAGAAAAAAGAGAAGGAATTTGCTGAAGTATTTAAATTTAAAGGGTTTATAATTATGCTCTTATATTCAGTAGCAAGTAAAAAGGGATAGCTTAAGTTCAGTCTTAAAATTTATTGAATTATCGAGCAGAATTTCTTACTAGCAAAAATTCAGAAACATTTGAAGAAAAGATTCCCTTTTATCCATTTGGGAAGCTACATATTTTCTTCTCAAATTTATTATTTACTGAAATGACAGTATATTTTCAAATTCTTTATCCTGAACACATATTTTCTATCTATCCTCTTCTTGCAAGTGTTATTCACATAGAAACTCAGCAAGCCTGGGTTACAGATAAGAGAAGCCATTCAAGGATGGCAAGAATCATAATAGCCATTCATCTTTCTATGCCAGTAATGCTCTCATAGCTCTGCCTATGAAATAGTGAAATAAAGCTAATGCACCTGTGACTTTCCTAAACAACGTCCTTGTGCTTTAAAAATTGAAGTGTCTCCATAGCAACTTTGAGGCATTCAGGAAGAGAGAGGAAGGACAGTATTTTGTAAAAAACATGGAGTGGATTTAAACTAGGTTGTTCGTGAGCACCAAAAGTTCAGATCTCATGGTAAGAGTATGAGCATCTGTCCCAAGTAAGCCTGTAATGAACAAATATCCATTTCAGGAAAATGATTCTGTAATATTCCACCACTGCTTCTCCTTCTGACAGATTGTCTGGGAGCAGTAGGAACATCAGGGCAGTGCCATCCCAAGAAAGCAGAGCCCACAGAAGCTGAGTGAGGTGAGCAGGGCTGGGTACATGCAGGTGATCTTGCTCTGCAGAGAGCCCAGGCTACCAGACAAATCAGCTGGGACAAGGCGGGTCCCAGCTCAAGCTGAAAAGCCAGATCAGAAGGTGGGGGTCAGGGGAGCCACAGGAGAAGGCACGGGCATATCTGCCACATAGTTCAGGCAAACACCAAGTGCAGAAACCTCAATTTAAAAGCAGCTGCTGATCAAAGACAGGATGGGTATCTGCTGAGCTTCTCACAGCCTGACAGCTTTGTTATTAAATCTGGCCTTAAGCCCAGCCAGCAAAAGCCTCTGGAGAGGAAGGAATGCCCTCAAGTTCCTGACAGTGTGTGCTTATAAAGGCTATGAAAGCATATCTGCAGCTACTTAAATCTTATGAGGGCCATGGGAGAGATTGCAATGTTTTGTACCTTTGAAAGGAATGTGTTGCACTGCCTGCCGGCTGGGGATGGGCAATAGTGATGGCTCACAAACAGCATAACGCCATCTGCTTCAGGGAGGCCACACTTGCTCCACTGTTGTCATTTTTCGCAAGCCAAAAAATGCCATTCTGTCTAAAAATCTATGTTTTGTTCTACATGTGGGAACAGCAACTAATAATTTAAATAATGGCAGGTGCTTCTAAATGAAACATAATGTCTTTAATAAAGTCATTCTAATAAAAACTGTATTTCTCTCCACAATGTCTGCTAGGCTGTACATTATTCTCCTAAGGAGAAAAGATGGAGTCTAAGCCTGTAACTACCCTGAAGAGCAATTTTGCTTCATAACATACCCCAGGATTCCACTGTGATCCCTCTGCAGATCACATGCACAAGAATTTCTTTTTACATACTCTGTAGGGGAGGCTGTTTCCCTGAGATGGCTTTAAGAACTACTAATACATCCAGCTCATACTGTTTCCATTTCCCAATGAATATGCAAGGTGCAAATCACTTCTTATTTGAGAAACAGGTGACAAATTTTCTGTAGCATAAAATTATGCTTAATATAGTTAGAATGAGAATATTATGTGTGTCAATTGAGAATGCATATTATTCCAGTGGATTGATTTTGTATTAATGAAGAATAGCTCATCTCCAAATCATATTAACTGCTTCACTTCTTATGACTAGAGTATTTTATCCTTTTAATTCTCCTTTTTTCTTAACAATGAAAGATCCACAGGTCATTCTGATGAAAGCAGAGTGAATACCACACAGCCTGCCCACAACAGAGGCAGCACTGAAACAGCTGTTTTAACTTTCTTTTGTGGATAACTTGTCATTAGTAATGTTAGTAGTCCTTCTTAAGGAGTTCATTTTTGTCAATACCTGGAATTAAGAGTTTCTTCTGTGTGAGTGGATTAATAGCCCAGATACGGGAAATGGACAAGGAATTCTTAGAAAAGAAAAAAAAAGCACAACCGTTGTAAAATTGAACTATTTGTTCTTGTTATTGTACTGTCTTCTTTTTAGCTACTACAATTCAGAACAGGACAAGCACCTTTCAGTGTCACTGCCATTGCACTCAGATTCAGGTGATGTTGCCTGTTGCTAAAGAGAAAGGGACTAGAGTTGTTTCCTACTCCTATCTTCTTGTTCTGTCTTCTTGAGCTGTCCCTGAATAACTCAGTGCTTTCCTCCATAAAAGAAAATAATAGTAACTCTTCGAAGCACTCAAGGGTCTTTGGTTATAAGTTGGGATATAATCACATCAGGTGATTGAAATGTACTTTCAAGGAAGAGACAGCCGTCTGCATGAATGTAAAGTATTTTCAGTCAAACAAAAGTAGTCTGTACTCATACATAATAATGCTATAGCTCTGCCATACCTAATTTTGTATTTGTGGGTGACATTTCATGCTTATGTGAACCTTTACATATTTGAAACAGTATCTGCTTTAGTGTTTTACCATCATGACTTTATTCCCTCTAGACCAAAAAGAAAAATGCGGTTTTGGCAGATTTTGCCTCAGGCCGAATTTTGGTAGACTCTTTTTTCTCTCACAGGCCATTTTTTCTTGCTATTTATCATCAATGTGATCTATTTCCCATGGTTTCAAACAGATAATAGGATCTTTTATGGTCTGCACATGACCTAGCATTTTGCTCTTCTCTTCACTGTCTTCCTCAATAACCTTATGCAACTCCCATGCAGGTTAGCGGGAGTTTGATCTAGACTTCAGAACTGAGATAACAAATTGTTTAAATATTTATCTTTCAAACACCTAATTTAGACACAAGCATTTTTATATTCACAGTTAAATAAAAAACTTGTGATTATGTTGCTTTTAATTTAAACACAACTTGGAATTATTTCCATATTATATATATCATCCATAGCCAGCAAAAGCAAATCTGTCAGGGTCCAGGACTAAATAGGCTCCTGGGGAACAGGTCCCTTCCAGAAGGCCAGAGGTGTGTTACCCAGAGCTGCTGACCTTTTCTGGCATTAAGAAAATGGAAGGCTCATCCAGGGCAAACAAGTCATCAGCTGGAGACAGGGTCCAGAAACTGGGAATGAAACAGGAAATATCTGGAAAAAACAAATGAGAAACAGGTACATCCTCTGACAGAAGGATTAGACATTCAGAAAGCACTGCAGCATTTTGATGTCCATAACCCAACCCAAGCTTCCAGTAAGAGCAAGACATAATCAATCATCACTAGAAGTTATGTGGATATGTGATATCTCTAATTTATGGGTCTTTTTTTCTGCTAGTAACAGCCTCTGATCCATCTCAACCTGCCCTCTCTATTCCAGTATGTCTTCATATTCATTGGAAGCCTCCCTGCCTTCCTTTCTCCTTTTTCTCTGCTTTTGTGTGGATTATGTGAAGGTGTAGATTGTTGGAGAAGCAATTTGTGCCTGTGAAAACACAATTACGGGCTGTCTGCTGTGCTTCCAGCCACAGAGGGATCTAGAGATGGAGAGGAGGAAGGGGCTGCTCTGGATGGGCAAAGCAAAGTGGCCATGCTAAGGGAGCTTGGGCAGCAGTTCTTAGTACCCAGAAATATCTAGGTCTGACCTCCATGACAACCCTTGGACAAAGACAGGCTTAATTTCCTTCCTCTCAATTATATCTCCCTGCCTTCATCCTTGCCCCCATCCCTCTGCCAACAGGGAAAGATGAAAAAAACATATAAGCTGTCAGAGCAGCGAAATGACTGGATATGTTCTCAGTAGGATGAACTGCCTTGGGAACAGGAACCAGAATTATCTGCAGCTGGAGAATGGGAGTAGAGAGGCACAGAGAACCAAAAAAATACACCTGGAAAAATAAACGTGCTGGAACAGGAAAATGTCAGGTGAAAATACTTGGTCTCTTTATGTGAATAAGAGGGAGAAAAAAGGGCCTTTCCGAACTAGGATTATCAGGGCAAATACAGTGTCCTAAGGGAAGAAAATAAATATGACTATAGCAGAAATATCTTCTGCAGGAAACAGAAATACTGAGAATACTATAATCAGGACTATCCAGCTAACGTTCTCATATTCAAATGTCTGCCTTGATGGCTTTGTATACTATAGAATAGCATTTGCTGCAGTTATATTTTCTGAATTACTGTAACTGACAATATCAGGACAATAATTTCCTACTGAATAAAACAAAAGGAGGCATTAGGATAAAATGTCTCTTGACAATGTCCGTGTGCTATTAGCACCAGAGTCATTGTAAAAAAACAAGTAAACAAACAAAGGTATAAATTATTCAGGCAGAAAAATACTGTGCAATACGTAAGCTTCTTATGCAAAGCTAGGAAAGCGCAGAAAAACCTGAATAAAAAGTAAGCCCATGAACACTTTATGGCTACATTACAGGCTCACTTTGCACTGCTAGAAAGAGGCATTTCTTTTAGTTGGCACACAATCTGTGGTGCAACAGCTCTGAAAACATGCTCAAGCAATCTCAGTATTTCTACTCTGTTCTATCACTAATATTTTCTACCACAAGAATACGAATATCTCTGTATTGCACCTGCTTTTATTTTTGTGATGTAGGTATTGGTGCTTCTTTAGGCAGTTTACAAGTGAGTTGTGCTGCCCTGAACAATAGGTTTGATGGTAAGTACTCAGAAATGGGGGTGAACAAGGAATTACTTTCGTTATTATTCAGCACACCTGCATCTGCCTTTTGTTAGCAGCTGATCTAGAAGGACAGCGACAGAAATATAAATGCATTTAACTTCAGGTGTGTTAGGAAAGATGAACTTCAAGCAAGCAAGGTTACCATTGTTAAAAGAGTTAAAAACAAGTCCATACAGGCAGCACAGGAAGGTGTAGTTTGATTATTACTAATCATTTATCTCAGTCCGTACAGCATTATGGTGTGGGCTTTCAACATGAAAAAGTGTCTCAGCCAACACTTTTTCTGTTTTCTCTCTTTTTTAGTTTATTATTTTTACCTGGAATATGTATTACAGAATATAAAGACAAATAGAAACACTATGACTTTCAAAATCACTCACGTGAGTGTCAGACATTCTCATGTAAAATGGTACTCACACCCTCTTATTTCTAAAATGCTATTAGTTCTTGCTTCTGAGAGTCCATCAGATTTTCAGCTTGAATAATTTGCTTTTTGTCTACTTTGTCTTCTCTGGTAGTCATAGAGATATGAATAGCTATCTCCCTTCTCCAAATAAATCGTTCAGAATCAAGGCAACAAATATTTGGAATCATGGGGAAGCCATTAACTCACAAGGTTATTTTCTGTAAAAGACAGAGGACTGACCCCCAGAAGAAAAACCACTGAACACCATCCAGACTGTGGGAAAGTTTGAAAGCAAATGCAAGTCTTTTATTTCCCAGCTGGGTGTTCCCAGTCTCAAAAACACATGCTATTCTAGTATCCTGCAGCAGTGAAAGCTCTGCCAAAAAAAGGTCTCACCAGAATTATGCATTCATTTAAATAAGTTCCCTATCAGCAAGCGAACCTTTTCTGGTGGAATGCAAAAAATCATTAGAAATTTTGCTGTCTTAATTCAGCCAATATTTTGGTGCTCTTGGGAACATCCACTTTCCAGATCTCTTTCTGTACTGCTATACAACATGAAATCTCTTCAATGTTACTGTGCATTTTTTAATAATTTTCTGTTTAGGAATTGGATGAAAGGACTTTTTCAGTTCTAAGAGGAAAAATGGTTCATTGTCAACCTGCCTGGAACCACTTAAGTTTCTTCTATTCCTTCTTGATTTACCTCTGCAAGCTTCTCATCCATCCTTGAACAAATGGACTTTGCCCTTTTGACCCTTCCTTTAACAAAAGATAAATCAGTGGTCCTTGCTTTCATCTTTTTGTTCATATTTGCGTCATCTCTCCCCAGCTCTTGAAGAGCTTCATAAATACTAAAATTATCTTTGCTATTAGCCAGTCATTAAATCTCTCACCTGGTTTGGTCTAACAAGCTATGAGTAATTTAAGCTTTCCTCTTTATTTTCTAGACACTTTGGGAGCACATTGTCTCTCGGTTCAGCTGCCAAAGCTTTTTGTTTTCCTCTGAGGAACAGGTGACTGAGATCTGTATAAATGTTAATTTATAGTAAATCAAGTCCTAGAGCATGAAAAATGTGTGTGTCAGAAAACATGTTGATGGGGATCTGGAGATTCTACCATATGGATCTGCAGCTCAACTGGTTCCTTCCTCAATTCCATCTCTGGTCTCTCCTGTTGGTGGCAGGAAAGCAGAAATACTGATTGAAGTCAGGTTTTCAAGGGGCACTGAGCACCAATCATCTTGGTCTCTTAACCTAAAACCAGTCAATTTCAGCTATACCTCTGAAATACTTAAATATGTTCTAGATTTTTCTCCTACTTTATGGTGCAAACGAATAAAAATACAGAATAAAAGCAGTGATTATTTAAATATATGGAGAAACTATTTGAACAAATACTACTACAAACTATTCGGGCAAATGACAATTTGAAAAATGAATTTCTAACACAGAATTAATAAACTGACAGAGCTGTAACTATCCCAGCATCCACTAGTACAAATAAGGTATACCAGGACCAAAGGATAAACTTAATTATTTTTGTCACCATGTTTTCCTCCCAATATAAGTCTGTTCCTTTCTAGGTAAGTAAATGTTGTTTGATGTCAAGCTAAGCCGAGCTTCAAGCATGTAGTTATCACACAAAGAGCTTCTTCACCCTGTCTTCTCATCCACTCAGCAATTGAGGTGAGCAAAATATTTGCAAATAATTGCAGGCCATGGCTAGTTTGAGCTGTGCACTTGCAGAACTTGATGAGACTTGTTCAAACCTATAAGGTCAAATAATTCAAGAAGGCAAATAAATACACAAGCCAACATGGAGAAGAATGAAACTTCCTTCTGCTGCATCCAAAAAAACCTGCATTACAATAGGCCCATTAACCTGTCATTAACCTAAAAAACAAATGTAATGGTTCATATGACTTTCTGTGACCCATTTCTTAATCATCAGAGTCTCTTATCTGTCTGATCTGAGGATACAAAATATTATCCAGTCTGATTACACTTTTACCCTATTCTGATATTTCTGATTTGACCGATGTATGGGACAAAGCCAGCAGTAACCTCCCCAACAGCCTTGGCAGATTCTGTCTTAAATGCCTGAAATCGTACATTAAGTGTATCTTACTAATTGATTGGTTCTAGGCAAGTAATTTCTGAGAAGCCATTGTGCCAAATTATCAGTGGAATTGAGTTCAAGATGAGGAGAATTCCCTACAGTCCATTGAAAAGCCACTTTTGATCCATGACAGTACTGTTTCATACCTTTCATTGTGACATAATTTAGGATTCCTTAAACCACAAAAAATGTTGGAAAATAATGCTGAAAAAGTAACACAACATACAGGAATGCAGTCATATGTCTTTTGAGTGTTAGTCTGGTATCAGATTTTGTTTGCTTTTTGAAATTATTATTATGTAATTATTTTTGTCCTTTATAATTTTTAGAACTGTGATGCCAAAATTTTTCTAGTAAAGACATCGTTGTTAGATTTTGCTATAAATTGTCAGGTGTAATGTGTTTTGAAACATTCCAAGTAATGCTCAGGCATCTTCTGATGAGGATGAAACAGTGCAATTCACAATTTCCAGGCTTAGAGTAAGCCAACTTGCTCCAACTCTGTGTTATTGGTCTTACTGAATAAATACCTGGCAAAAATAAAACAGCAAAAGGAGCCACTAATAACAAATAAAATCAGTTTTGTGGTTCCTTTTTTTTTTTTTCCCTGAAGAAGGGGAAATGTACATTACTTGCAATATGAGGAATTATAAAGTAATTCTTTTTGGCCCTCATTTATTGAATAAATGAGGGAAAATTTGAGAGTGGGCAGAGGGTCAGTAGCAATAACAGCAGGAACAGCCTCCTCCTTTGTCATGTTATGTAGGCAGGTTAGAAAGGTTAAAAGGGCAGGTCAGTCATCCACAAGTATTTTGAACATTTTGATATAACTGTTAATATCTAGTGTGAAAACACTGAAATATCATTTCAATATCTGTTGTAAGCTAAAGAATATCAGAAGTACTGATTTTATTTTTCATTTCAGAAGTATGACATATCTGCATTTGGTTGCAGATTTTTAATATTTCAGTCTGCAAGGAAAAAGACTTCAGGTAGGAGACAGGACAACAAAAGGGGTACACGTACACTGAATATAGAACAGCCATGTAATCTGGAAGGGTCAAAGATTTACCAGCATGAGACTGATGTAAAAGAACACTGACTGAACACAAAGATCAAAACCTCAAACTTCCTCACAATTTACACATCTATTAATTGCCCTTAGTCTTGCATTTTGGCATCTTTCTGATCACTTGCAGATGACCTCTCAAGCCCTGATCCTGGACAGAGTGAGTTTGATGCTAATACCAAAAATTTCAAATTGATGCCTGCAAATTACAGAAAAACAGTTAGGAGACCAAGACCACTCTTACCTAGTTTTGGACTCACTTAGCCTCCAATGTACAAATAAAAAGACGTTACTCTTGATGGGATAAAGAAGGGAACACATTTCTCCCAACAATGCAGAGACCATTCTCTGTTCTTTTATTTTACTAACACATCACAAGGTCTAGAAATGTTACTTACTTGTTTGGTTCTTTACTATCTTCTGCTTAAGACTGAAGTCTTGGAAATATAAAAGCTAAAATTCTCTGCTCCTCATTAAATGATATCTGACCTTGAATATGATTTACTGCCTCTGTCCTCTTTGCATGTCCTAAAAGAATCCGTAGTTGAAAAAATAACCACAGCTGTGACTATAACAACATATGTGGGCACAAAAGGATCTCTACAGCGACACACGCACAAGATTGAACACCTCAAATTGTGTGAAGACAGAACTTAGACATGTTCAAAACTGCATGCATGCCAAGCCAGAATGTTAGGTTTAGCAATTAATTTGTTATTATTTAATGGCAGGACAGAAACTCTAGGAAAAAAAATCTGTTTTGTCCTTTGCTCCCAATTATAAAATAAACAGTAAAATTCTACTTTGAAAAGTGTTTCAGTAACTAGCTTCAGTGATATGATGTTATCACCAACTCATACATTGATCATGAAAACACAGTTCATATTTAATAATAATGAAGGAACTTGCACTGTGTCTGCATAGGCAGTGATGGAAAATAGGTGAAGCTCTTATTTTGTAATAACCATTTTGACTTGTCATGCGTGTCCAGGTGGAATTTACTTCTTGCTGTTGATTTTCTTGATAGTTTAGAATTTTGCTGTTTTCAGATGGATAACCTTTTTATATAAGGATCTTCACCCAAACACTTCACATATCTTCAATGACTTTGTTTACCACAGTCTTGTGGCTGAAATCAATATCTGCCTGTGTATTTGACTAAATGTGCAGATGCAGGCATCTAATCAAGTGTAGTGTTTACCAGGTATTTATACAGCCAAATTCTCCTCAGAAATCTAACAAATGATAACATGGGCTTCACTTTGGCACAGAACACAGCATTGCTTGGTATTTTTTTTAGGCATAGCTCATCTATGAAACACAATTCTCTTAAGAAGAAAGTTTCTCCCAGTGAGAGCAGCTCCCCTGGGAAGCAGACCCTATGGCTGGGCAACCCAGTTGCTTTTGGACCAATCCATCCACCTTGTCTCAGAAACACTATGTAGCAGCAGGAAAGCCTTGTCACTGGTGAGTAAGACAAATGTGGTGGTGCAGACCCAAATATTTGGTGAAATCAGGTAAGAAGCTCTTCCATGGTTATCATGTAGAAGGCAGCATTCACAAAGGAAGGGTGGATGGACAATGTGCTCCATGGCCCTTTGGCCACTAAACCATGCTGCTTTCAACCATGGGAAATTAGTCAAAATTATGTTTAATAATATTTACTGCCTCTGACAGTCTGGCAAGAAAAAAACTGGGTAACTACATTCCAGCTATCTAAATTCTCCAAAAACATCCATGAATAAAACTCTGTTATTTTTCATCTTAGGTAGTTGCATAGTATCTTTGTATGACATGATTCACTGAAGAGGTGACAGAACTTTAATTGCTAGCAAAGTGATTCAAATTAAAATAGTACTACTTTTGTGCAATTAGCAGAATAGATAAATATACTGTGTATTCTGTTCTCCAACTTTGATGAAAGGCCCTACACAGGCTTGTTATTCAGTGTTAAATGTACACATGACATCTGATGTTTTGAGAGATATCAACAAACCTGAAAAATCCAGAATGTTGCTGGCCAGTTGAAAATAAAAGTGTTATCATTGTGTTAATATTACAGGCATCTTCCTAGAGCTCCTTCAGTAAATGTACAGGACTGATGTTCAAGATAGCCATGTTCCTGGCCCTAAACCATTAAAATTACTTGCCAAAGTAAATAACCCTAACAAAAGCAAACAACTGACCTCATGCTTGTGTCACTTACACAACACTAGCACAGCCTCATTAGATGACTATAATGTTGCCTCCAGTAATATCTGTATATATGCAAAGTTTGATTTTGAAATAAAAGCAGCTCCAGAGGAAATGGATTCTGATTTTAAAAGGTTGATAAGTATCTTATTGCAACTAAAATATCTCAGAAGATGTGTCACACCTAAGGTGATCAGCTCCCATAACAGAGAACACATATATTTATGCTTTTGAAAAGGGCATTAAACAAATCTAGGGAACAGCCACTACCTCTGCAATCAAAGAGAACTGTATTGCTACCTATGTACTATTCTTCTCCCTTTCCTTTCCTTAAACAAAATTACTGAAGTAATAATATATTTCTTAAAACTCTTGATCATGCTTTTTCTGTCTCCTTCACCTAGGAAGAAAGTGTCTTATCTACATTGCCAAAGCTGTTGCTAAAGAGTATTTGAAGAAATATTTAAAGTCAACATATGATACAAAAGTTTGCACTTCAGTTTTTCTGTTGCCATGGTCACACTGGACTCAAGAGATGTGTGTCATGCAGGTCTGACTTTGTTCCTTACATCTGGTGCACCTTGTTCAGTGACTTGCCTACTGCCCACTCTCAGGCATAACAAAAGGCCTCTAACTTGCTTTTCACTTTCCAAGGGTCCCACTCCTCACAGTGAAGCTGACCAGGCCAGTGAGACATTCTTGTTTAAACTCATTTACCAGACTACTGGCGTGTAGTAGACCCCAGAGAACAAATCCAGACTTGACCTACCAGCAGACCTCCTGGCTCCCTAAAAGGCTATGCATCCACTGTTCCTTTTTGAGAAGCAGAATGAAGGAAGGGAGCTCAGCTATTTCTGAGTGTCCTGCTGGTGTAGGTCCACGGTGCAATGAGACCTTGGCTATGGGACCTTGGAAGTGGTCAAACAAGAACAGACATTATCCTTTCTTCCCTGCTTTCTTCTCATAATACAGGAATTCAAATGAGTCTAATTTTGCTTTCAAAGTATCCAATCAGAGTTTGCAATATAAAAATGCTGCAACACTGTGCCAAGAACTGTACATGTGACTGCTCATGGGGAAAGGATATGTGCAATTTCCTCTTCTCAGGAATAATATGGTCATTTGAAATTAACAGCTCTGTAAAATTAGGAAGGCCTTAAATGTCAGCAAAACGCAGGACTTCCTTGTTGTTCTTGACCTTTTAGTGATCTTCATGCCATAGAACTTAAAATAAAAAATTGCATTAAAAACTACCACAGCCATGACACACAGAAAACTGAGTTACTCTGGTTTGTTCAACAACTAGATCTCAGAATCAGCAGCAAAAGCAAAGTAACTCAATAAAATAATGGAACACAAACAGTTCCTTAGAAAAAAATGTTCTGTGAGAAAAGAAAATCAATTTATCAACAGAGAAATCAGAATGTTCTTCAGAAAGCAATTGTAACTCCTTTACTAACAACAAAGAACCATGGATAAAAGGGACCATTTAAATCCCACATGTAAAGACATTACAACAAGAAATTGCATCAATAGATAGATTCCTCCCCTGGGCTTCCATACAGCCCTCTGTGTTCATCAATTATCAGCAGCTAATTGAGACTTGTATCACTCTGCAGCCTAAAAAAGTTTATAACAGTTCCATCAGACCTCTCCCCTGATGCTAGAACTCAGACAGCCCCCTGTGAATAAGCATGTTGCCTTGGAGAAGTGCTGCTTTGGAAAGGACCTAGCACTTACATTATCACAATTGGAATTACGTGTTCCCAATCTATATATGGCCAAGATAAGTACTATAACTAGACTGATATTATCTACAAATCCACAAAACACCTTCATTTGGGTTCTTGCAAACTAAAGTAAATAGAGTATGAAAATAAGCAAATGATAATAATTTTCCAGCTCACAGGCTCTTTAACAGTGAACTACCGTAGCTTCTTGTCTCAGCAAAAACTTTAGCTCATGTCCCTTGCTCCAAAAGATGACTGACTGTGTAATGCAGAAAGATGAACCAGGAGATGTTAAACTACCTCAGTAAAGCTGAAAATCATCAATCACTCACAAAGCTGTTCTAGGTAAATTTCAAGAGGGTGCTAAAGATTTGGGCATACTGTTTTGCATAAAGTTTGATGAACAGCTTCTCTGTGAAAAGACAGCAGTTCACCCCCATTAATGTATTTTAAGGTGTACTGGGGTTTGACTGGAAAAAAATATTTCTGGTTATATTATTTTGATTACTTTACTATAACCTTTTTCAGTGGTCTGAATCTCAGGTCTCAGGATGAACTAATTCATAAATAGTGCATGAGTCTGTTATTAATCCTTTGGGTTAAATATGCTTTTCCTGCCGTTGTGCATCCCTTCCTTTCCTCTTCATCTTCTATCTTCCTCCTTGAACCAGACCCTGAAACAGTAATGACAACTGAATCTTAGCTTTCATTTCCCTAGGAAACACAATATAAACTCTTTAAAACAGCTCTTATCAACAGCTGTTCTGTTCTCCTCTTCATTGTTGTAGACCTTAGGTGCTACAGTGCTGCAGTATTGATTTATGTTTTACTATGTCTTAGCAGGACAGTACCCATTTTCACCCTTTTATTGCATAGTTCATAGTAAATTGGTTTCATACAGTGCCAAATGTCTCTTGGGATTTATTCTACTTTTCCTCTTTTAGGGCTGTCTTGGTGGCCCACATTTCATCTGCATTTGACTAACACATAACAGTTCTTGCTTAAAGCAGTGGCTAAATTTCCATTTTGCAACAGACATTCTTGCTCATCACAAAGGCTTGTAGACTGTATTACTGAACATATTACATTTATTTTACTCCGGTTATAATAGCCACCCAATCCTCCCTGATGCCTATGGGATTTTTGATTTTTTTCATTTTTATGGATTTTAGAAGTACTTGTAACTGTAGTAAAATGTAGATTTAGTGTGTTAATATTTCTGGCAGCTTAAGTTCAATGTTTGTACATGCCAACCTCTGCCACATATCAGTAGCTCAAATTCTTTTAGCTGTTTAGACATCTTTTCAAGGTAGAAAGCTGAAGAATATCAGAAGGCCTGCAGAACAAGACATAAACATAAGCCAACAACCTTCAGTCTAGGAACACTGGAAAACCTCCAAGAGTCCTATGTGTGCTGAGGAAGAAAAAAATGAAGAACAGAGGGTCCCATGACCCCAGATTCAAATCCTGAAGAGGTGTAACCAGAGACAGGATGGGGCTAGACCAAGAGATGTGTGATCTGGGGATTGGGTGGACAATATTATAAAAACCATTATAATCAGTATTCATGGGGATGTGTCATCACGTATTCCTGAAACCCCTAAGCCTAGACATTAAAGAATCTACCTTTATATCTTATCCCACACTAACTTAGCATGGAGCCCATTTTCTGGGGTTCCAGGGAAGCTGTTTGTCAGCTCCCCGCTCTTGCTCTGTCTGCCTGTCCGGCCACTGGAGCAGTTCCAGGGGAGCCTTGCCCCCCTTTCTTGGTAGTACTTGTGGGACTTCTTGCTGGAATGGCCCATGCCACTGCTTTTTCTGCCTGCCAGGCAAGCCACCAGTCCTGGGGATCTGTTCACCCCCCTTTTTCCTCTTGGCTAGTATTAGGCAATTGCCAAGCAGTAGCTTTGCCCGCAGGAGACGGGGGGAACCAGGGCAACTCTGTGCTGGGGAACTGTCTTGCCCTGTGGCTGGCCCCATTGGCTTTCCAGGCAAACCCTGCCGCTCTTGGCTCTCCTCTGCCAGCTTCACTCGCTGCTCCAAGGGGAGTAGCACTGACAGGAGTTAATTCCACAGTCCCAGGGAGACCTGCCCCTGGATGTCCTTGCACGACCGCCAAGCCAAGTCCTGCTGCTCCAGGAGGAACTGCTGGCGCTGCACATGCACTTTTCCCAAGTGCCCTGGGGGAAACTGAAGCTGTCACTGGGCACCTTGCCACCCCGACAGGGGTGGACCTGCCCGGGCATGAAGAATTTTGATTATCATGTACCTATGGTATCTTCCACATTCATATCAACATATTTCATTAGTGCCTTTCTGTTTTTAACAGGTACAGACAGCATTTAAAGTTAGGTAGCTCATTTAAATGAATTAATTTTTCCTCTCTTTCTAGATTAAGCTGCTCTCACTCCTTATCTCAAATAATATTTTATATAAAGTGATTCTACTGAAATAAGAGAATGCAGAGAAATCCATGATTTACCTTCTTGAATAGCTTATTTTTCTCCTAAAATATAAAAGACTAGAATTTACGTTCATGTTCAGAGGTGAGCAAAGAATTGGGTTTTTTTGAAGGGAGTCCTTTTCTTCTTCTAAACCTATTTGTATTTATATACACACACACACATACATACAAGTGTATCTATTTACTTTTATATTTAAAATTAAATTTAGGGTTTCTTCATAGTGAAACTCATCTGCTCTCTCAATAAATTTTGAAATTTCTCCCACAATTTGTACTCCCATGGAAGCCTGTCAAAGTGTTCTCTTGAGTTGTTTTAGTAAAAGCTTACTCCTGGGGTTTTCCTTTTTCTTGTGTGCAGCATAAGGTGACCAAGAATGGGACCAAGACTGAGACTGAGACTGAGACAGTGACCGTTCTTCTGTTCTGTCTCTGTCAGAGTTCTCATGGGATACTTCTCTATCAGAGACTCACTGGTAGCAAAAATCATAGCTGTCCCTAGAATCTGGGTTGTTGGACCATGAGATTGAGGCAGCTTTCAATCTTTCTTTTATTGTCCATAACCAAGTGCACATTTCGCCCACATTTTGGTCTCCGTCGTTACCATTTGGAAGGACAACTGTTACCAAGCAGATGAACAATGATGCAGGGGCACCTTGAATGACTCTTTCCCACATGGGCACCGTGCAAGGGACACACTCTGGATCAGTAGTAGTGGGACTGATATTCCAGGGTTTGTTTTTTTTCCTTTTTCTGAGCAAGGCGAGGTGAACTCTTACTCTGTGTTTGGGTAGTTGGCATTTTGCCAGCTCAACCATACACAACCTGTGCTTCATGATAAATGTGGTGCAGGTGTCTGTGGAAACAAGCATGTGGAAAGCATCCACTGAGTGCAAAATATAATCTAGGAAACTCAGACCCAAAAAGATGAATCGTAAAAAATTATTTGCAAGCTGAGCAACTCAATTATTAACAGGGCTAGAAATTTATATTCTAACTACGCTGCATCAATTATCAATCATCTAGAAACTATCATAAGGTGTACTGGATCAATGTTATAGCCCATTTCTTTTAATTTCAGCTCATTAGACAAGAGGTCCAAGATGTTATTTTAAAAAAATGACCTCTTAATATTGCTTTATGATATTCTCTCCTTTAAATTCAGTATTTGGAGCAAATAGTAGTACAGTCTTCTGCTACAGGAATCTTCAGATAAAGGACAGTATGATGGAGGGAAGCAGATTATCTTTTAAATAGTTGCTGCTGTTTTGCAAGTGTGCCTAAAGCCATGAAGCTGCATTAGGCTACATAGTTGTGCTGAGCAAGGGTCTGACAGCAAGCTGATCAGAGTAATATACTCTGCTCTGTGGAAAATCTAAGATGGCATTGGCTGTAAAAAGAAATTTTAGCATCAGTCAATATATTTGTGAAGGGCACTCCACACACCTACAGCTTTCAGGCAGTTAATAGTTTGTGGGGGTTTAACCCCAATATATTACAATTAGGAGATAAACATGCACAAATTTTTTTTTTTGCAAAAAACACATAGCTTGACAAAAATCTTGACAGCAAGAAAGTTTGAATAAAGGGGGGGGGGGGGGGGGGGGGGCGGATA
>JAWWEV010000115.1:56167454-56189219 GCA_035583235.1 Hafferia zeledoni
AGAAATATTGGTTTTAATTAGATCTGGGGAAATACCTTGGATTTTTTTTCCATGTTTTAAATCATTGAATTAAGGGTTTTCTCCCTCTTATAACATAGCTGACTAACTGTGAGTTTTGAACTGAGAGCATGGAACATACTCAACTCTTTTCAACCTGTCGTTCCCTAACCAATGAGGGTACTTCACATGCCAGCAAAGGAGATGAAACATTTAATATAATCTTTGGCTGTTTGAATCTCTAGGGTTACATTTTAACATAAACTCTTATGCTTGAATTGATTTTCTTCATTTCTCAGTTACAGTTTTGCTTCTGTCTTACTCTTGGCCGTGGCAGAAATACTCCTCTACTTGTTTTTCTGTGCCTTGGCCACAGTAAAAAATTGTGAGAGCCACCAGGCAAACCCAGGGCACAAGACATAGTTCAGTAGCATGACAGATATACAGTACACTCTGGTGACTTCCTTCTTCGCAGAAAACACAAAGAGAAAACACTGGAATATTTATTGCAATGCTCTTACTCATGCACACTCCCAAGGCTTAGCAGCCTCTCCTCTGCAGAATACAAAGAATTAAAAAATGGTTGAAGCTCAGATTTGTTCTCCCATTCCAAATTCAAGATCAGTAGTAAAGGAGAATCAGACAAAGCCATAGGTACTTACAGCCTCTTCACTTGAGTATCAAGAATCTTCTGGTGTTAAAGGATCAGCCTGGGGGATAAAAAGGTTTGAGAGTTCAATGTATTGTCATGACACCATAAATAAGTACCAGCTTTTCCAGTGTATTAATTCCAGACATTTCTGAATGCCAGTCTGTATCTTGCCTGGTATAAGTCAGCAGCAGCTTATCACTGACTTCTGACTGATATCTCACAAATGTGAGATCAGTTCTAACTCAATAACCACCACACAATTTGATCAGTTAGCACCATGTATTTTTTTGTGTCTTATTATATAGAATGTATTTCTTGAGTGCAGCCATTGTGATCTACCTTTAGGTCATAATTAGAGACCATTTGGAGACCATTTTCTCTATGCTTCACAGTTGAGAAAGTTTGAAAAAATATACTGAATTCTTAAATCTAAATACAGTTTATTTATCTTTAAATTCATATTAAATTATTTTTTAAAAATTATCTAGTCCTTTATTACAAGATTTTAACATTTCTTGTAATATCTATAGGGTTAGGGTTAGGGTTGCTTCCCATGTTTAATGGTTGTTTCCTGTGATTAATAACTGCACAGAGACCCCTTCCAAAATTATTGCATTGCTCATTGTCTTTCTGTGTCAATTATTAATGTCAAATCTTTATGGTTTCTACCTTGCTTTCAATTATTGTGTCTTTGTATTTTTGTGCATAATCTTTACTGAAAGAGTAGACTCATTAATTAACATAGGTCATAGAGACTCTGTACCATGTTCTGGCTCAAATGCCTTTTGCCCAATACATAACTTCACAACAAAATCCTTTCAGTGCTGAGCACCTAGATATTTTTATCACAGGCTTCACATATGTGATGGTTCCTCTTTATACATCATGGCATTCAAACCTCTTTGGGTGTTTTTTTCTTTTCAAGAATCAATATTCTCAGGATACCAAAAAATTCTCTTTACATGTATACATACCCATGGATATAAAGGTTTGCAATATCAATGTCTAAATATGAACTCAAAGGATGCAAATGAGTTTTGTCTCTACTGACTTCTAGTGCCTTCTGGGATACCATGCCTTGCCTGCAGTGTGGCTCCATTAGAGCCTAATTTTCTTATGGTTGTATCTCTGACAGCTCTGTGCTGTTATCTTGAGTATCCAAAGACACTGTGTTGGCTTTGACTGGGATAGATAGTTATAGCACTATAAGCAGCATAACACTATATAACACTATAATGTAGTGTGGATAATACAGGGATGTTTTTCTCATTGCTGAGCAGTGCTTGAGCCCATTTTTCTCAAGAGCTTGATTTATCTTCATTAATTAATAATTGTCTTGTTCCACCACCTATGAATTCCAATTTTAGTTGAGTGCAGTCATCTATGGAATATCCAAAATATGTTTTTATTTTGTTTTGGTCTTGTTAAGCAAACGAACAAGGAAACAAAACAAAACAAAAATTTGTTTCAGAAATAAGTCTCTCACAGGAAAATATTTTTATCTTTTTTCACATTTTTAAAGCTTTAATAAAGATACCACCTTTCAGTTTTCTGCTCCATTCTGCTATACTAACAGCACAGTTACTCACACTCTGGCATTTGCATTGCTTCATATCCTTTCAGATTACCTTTAAACATCAGCATCTGCAGCCTTTGTGCCTTGACAGTTCATACCAGTTCATGCCTAATGATTTTTTACTGCCTCAGGCTTCAAATCTTCCCACACTGATAAATAATGCATTTCTTTTCATTTCATATTTTGGGTGCTGTAGTTGATCACAAACCTCTTTGTAATAGAATTAGTTCCCTCTCCATGGGCACAATTTCCATTGCAGAGATGAGACGATGTCAGGCTACAGAGAGCAATGGGAGGATGCACACTCCTCTAGACAGAGGAGCAGTATCAAAACAGAAGCTATCTAAATAAGACTTCAACTATGTAATGAGCTTTCTGAAGCTGGACTTTCGTCAACTTTGGCTGCATGATCTTGTTTTGGACATTTGTTAATTCTGGTGCAAGAATGTGTCCTAATGCCAGATCCTAAGCAAGCTAAGGTCCTTGTACGTGATACATTTAAGCACACACACCAGATGAATTTGAACTTCAAGAGTAGGCACAAGATTGAAACCTTTGCATTTATCCAAAGCCTCTAATGCAATACAAAAGCCATACTCATTTCCTGATTACACAAGAAAACCCCTTCCTGCAATGAACAGAACTAGAACTGTAGCTAGTTGATTCAGTTCCAAACATGCCATCCAGGACTTGTAAACATTTATGCTTGTCTTAATGAAAGTGCTGATAACTCCATGTTTCAGAGTAACTTTGCATCAAATAATAGTACAACTGAAATATACCCAGGCTACACAATTAATCATAATAACAGCACAAACTAAGCTAAAAGGGAGCCAATCAAAAGACACATCCTTACTCTGATAGTGACAGGGAAGAGACAGCACTGATTTTCCTCATTCTCGCTGTTCTCTCTGTATAAGCAGGAAAAATAATGGCTACTGAAGCTCTAGCCCCTCTTTAAATGGACTTACTGTTTGGTTTTCTGAAGGAAAGGGAGGAAATAAAAGAAAAGCTAGCTATCTTTTCAGCTTTGCATAACCACCATTACTGTACCTTGATTTTGTTTTCATATCAAGATTACAAGGACTCATGCTTTCTGCTTGACCCTAACATCACTTGACATATCCTTATGTTTCTTAGAGTACTTTACATGATATATAGAGAGCTATGTCCTAAAAAGATGTGGGCTGCCTTTGTTCAATACATCAATTTTGCAAATAGGGAAGACTATGGAGTTTTTTCCACCCCCCTTACACACTGAAAAATATAATGTGAAAGAAGCTTAAACAACTCTGGTCTCTGGTACAGTGAGTCAGTGAGTACAAAGTTTTTTTGGTATCACTCCATACAACAGATACAGCTTTTTAAAATGAAAAGCATTACTGCTGGTCTTTGAATGTCTATTTCAGAAAGTGCTGCCAAGCAGTCATTAAAAAGAGACCTGAAAAAGAATAGTGTACTCATAGGTCAGAAGCTCAGCTCCCACCTCTGCAGGAGGTGACAAAACCCTAGGTCCAAATGACTATTTATACATGTACAGTGAGTTTAGACAGAATCTTAATACTAAAGTGCTCAGTGCTCAAAGCTCTCATACTTCTGGTCTCTCTATTCTGTGGCACCACCAGAGCTAAAGTTCCCAGGCACTCTAAGACTTGTACCATTTTGTATCAAAAGTGTGGACATCTCAGCACTTTTTCAACCCCTCAGTCCCACCAAGAACCAAGATATTCTTCACAATACTTCCATTGTGGTCAGGTTGAAGACAACACTCTTGGACAACATCTCATGAGGAGGCAAGCACAATACACAGCCGCATCTTTCTTTCACTGCAGCACTTCATGGACTCACGAGGGCCATAAGGTAGATTGACATTCAACCCTGTTCTCAGTTTCAAGGTGACTCTCATTGCCAAGGAGATATCTTAATGGTGCATTTATTTCAGACTTTGTGGAGTGGGAAATTGTTCCTTCCAAATATTTCTTCAAATATACAGTATATATCAGACCATCAATAAATAAAATATTTGACTCTTGCAGTCCCAAAAAGTTTCATGTGACAGTGGTTTGAGGTGAGCAATTGGCATTTGCCCCAATTTGGAATAATCCACAGACCAGTCCTCATGGCATTTTCACAGGAGACAGGGCTCAGTCGGGCTTTAAGGGTAGTTGAGCAAAGTGACCCCACAAATCCCACTGTCTGAGCAAGGAATAAAGGGGGACTCCTATTCTATTCCCCTGTGTATGAAAATGGAAAGACTGTCCTTCTCCTTCATGTATACTGGATTTTGGCTTTTGGGGTAGGATAGGGATTTTTGAATGAACAGGGTCAGGCCTATAGGTGGTCTGAAGAGTGCATGTACTGTTAAGGACGGATAGCATTGATATCCACCCCTGCTTCCCAGGGTAGCTGCTGGCTGATTTAACAGCCCCTTTGTGAGGCTTTCTGGATTCCCTGCAGGGTTGCGTCCCTGGATTGCTTTGGCAGGGAGAAGGTGCTGAAGCAGGACAGTCCATTTCACTGAGGGATTCTAGTCTCCCCTCCAATCACATCCAGCAGCACATGATGGGGAGGCAGCCCTCTCATCATGCTGTTGATGTAGATCAGAAAGCTGTTCAGCATCAATCTCCCATGAAAGAAAGGCCACTCCTGGCTTCTGAACTGCAAAGTATTAAGCCTTGACTTTACAGGCTTAAGCAGAGACATCCTGCATCTGTCCACACACAAAAAAATCAGGTTCCTGAGAGAGGGTCCTCAGGATAAAATAGGATGATTGAACAAGCAGTTTGACATTTTATTTAATCTATAACTGTTTCTATGAGCAACTTTATGAAACTGATGGTGACATTAGTTTCAAAAGGATTATCAACGTGATTATAGTGAATAAAGAACTAATTAATCACAGATATTTGTCAAAAGAAAGTAATTGAAATTCTATTTCTTCATTATTAGCATAATGAAGAGATTGTGTTTGCCCTCTCTGGCAATCAGTCAAGCATCTGGGATCACTCCAGTATCAAGAAACTAAACATAGAGCCAGAAAGTATTTGATTTTGAAAATGGGTGATTTTGCCTGTTTGATGGGTGCCATATAGTATTTTTCAGCACTAATTGTTTGTGTCTTTCAGATGTAATACTAAAAAGTCAAAGATCACAGATAGCAAAGCAAAATGGCCTACCTACGTTAAGTGAGTAATTTGAACTAGATATAAGGTAAAACTAGTAATTTCCTCCATGACTTTTTATCAGTAGATCTCGGGTTGTTTAATTACAGAGATCAGTGTCACCCCTGTTTATCAGTGGCAAAATGACAAGAGAAGTGAAATGATGTTTCTTTAATAAATAACAAAGCCAACACCTGAAGTCCGCACTTCCATGTTCACTGCTCTGTCAACCAAATAATCTGAATTCACTAAGCTGGTCTTGACTTTAATGCCATTTTCAAAATTAAGGGGTGAATTTCACTCATATAATTTGAAATCCATATCTCATGAACTTTTTGCTTTACTGCTGGCAAGGCTAAGCACCTGCAGTCAGAAACCAGGCAGAATCAGCAAGGTAATTTATTCTCTTGCTCTCTGGATGCACATACAGTTACCATTTGCTGCTACCTCCCTACCTGAATCATAATGCCACATGTACTTAAGGAATGACCAGTAAGCAAGTCCTACAACTCAAGGTCAGGAGTTGCTTCATCTGCTGAATGGCAAAGGCCCAGTTGAACAGTATTCCCTGAACATCCAATTGAAACTCTTTTCCAAATATCAAGGTTTCAGCAATACCTTATAATTTTTTACATAGTCGTAAAATGAGCTTTATTTTTCTGGTCCCTCAGACACACGGAAAACCCATGAAAACATGGACAGAAAATAACAGCTGGAGCTCCTCTACTAGAAGTCTCTGCATAAGTGTGATCACTGATATCAGTTACAGGGCTGTTGGGTCTTTTTGCCATCTATAGTGATTGTGATGGCAGTAAAGATTTATAGTTTATATATCTTTTTTCTTCAACTGCTATATTGAGGTGTAATTCAGATAGAGGACAGGATGATAAAACACAGGTTACCAATAAAGGAGGATAAAATAGATTAAATTTTAGACTTGGAGCAATTTTGGCTTAAAATCAAGTAATTTATGACTCAACATGACTAAAAATGACAAACTCATGGATTTCTTTTAGGGCATAGAGTAACCAGCTTCTAGTACTGATAGAGTCTACAGGACTTAAACCTAAGTTTTTATATATGTGTGTGTCTGTAGGTATGCAAGATATGTAAGATATGAAATCTGCAGAAATAAAATGTATATGAATATGTACCTATTTTCTGCTAAGACTTTTGCAAATATTTCTGGAGCATTTTGGATGCAGCAAAAATATACATGGCTTTCTGGATGACTTTGAATAAAATTTGGTGGTTTGATCCTGGTTTTTTTCCATTTAAAAATAGGGGAAATAATACTGTCCTTGTTTGTGAAGCATGTGTGTGTGTATATCTGCTAAGATGGAAAATATTTGTATCACTGGAATAAACACTTTGCCAACTCATAGCTTTACCAGCTCTGGGTGATACAGCCATTGCTGTCTCAGATCGGCAGAAACATATCACGTTGTGCTAACAGTACTGCACACATGTATTCACATTCCTGCATAAAAGTCTGTAGGAAGAGATTATGACAATTGTATGGCTAAGCAGGAAAAGCTGGAACAGATCCTGTATTATGGCCATGCAAGCATTCAGGCAGAAACAGAGCCCAGGCAACAATCCTGAGGATTTCAAGCTCTATTTCAGCAGTTCCTGGTGGTAGAGATCTTCAGACATCTTGGGCGCATTTCAGAGCTGGCTCTCCCTGAAGAGGGGTTGCAGCTGCTACAGCACCCATAGCTGAGCATGGCCCTGGAACATGGCCTTAGCCAGCTGGACCAGCAGTATGGGCAGCATGTACAGCAGCCAGTGTGGCATGTCCCAGAGCAAGACTTGCAGTCAAGGGCAAACTGGCAATTTATGGCTGTGAGCGGGATGTTTGCTACTGCAGTGATGTGCTGAATACTTACCAGTCCTCATTTTCTTGTGTAGCCTCTCTAATGACTCACTTGTGCTCATTCTGGTTCTTGGCATAATATTTGATGAAGGTTGTCCCCTCCCCTTATGATCCTTTTGCCCTTCTTCTCCTATTAGCACAGGCAGGGCTTAGCCCTTGACCAAGTTTCTCAGGTTGCCTTAGTTTCATTTTCACTTCCACACTTTCATAACAAACATAGGTCATTCTAGCCTGGAGGTGAAAAGGATGTTTTTTAATACATGTTCCATTGCATAGTTCCATCAGGAAACTTAGATCCACACTGCAGAAGCTGACGTGAGGAAAGAATGAGCTGGAGGACTAGCACAAATTAATTATAGAGTAATTATTATTGAAGTGTTTCACAGTTGGTTAAGCCTTTCCATCGAATTTTAACTTTGCAATTCAATTTTGAGCCATAGAAAATTATTTTTGTAATGTATTCAAAAGCAAATAAATGAAGAAATAAGGTTTTGGAGGTCAGGTCAGTGCAATGAAGGCAGGAAAAAAAAAGCCTTTTTATATTTCAAACTTCTCACTGCAAATGGATCATTTCTCATTCAAAAGAGTTCAATTTTTAGAGCTTTTATCTTTTACAAAATAAAATGTCACTTCTTAAAAAAGATATATATTCGAAAATGTACTCCAAAACTGAGTGATCATAGTAGTGATAAAAGTGAAGGGAGAATGTTACGCATAACACAGGCCAAAGTTAACTACCCACTTATTAGGAGCTGAGCAAAGTTCCTTGTGGATATGCTGTGGTTATTGTTATCACTGCAATCCAACACCCTTATTTAAACCCCCATCTGCCCACCCTGCTGAAAGGTCTGTGGTGAGAATATCTCTCATACAGATAAACTTGAATGACAAAGACCAATGCTACTTTTGGAGGAGATTTTGAATCTGTGTCTGCAGACTCAAAAGGCTCTCCTTGTAAGTGTCTTCCTCTGTTCCAACAAATGGCCATAAAAAACTTTATTTCATACACCTTTTTAAAAGAATACAAGACATGTTTATGTACTCTTTTTTATTATTATAATTATTATTGGTAGTGGGCTTAATGCTGCAAGATATGATTTTAGAAAATCATTGGGAAGACACTGCTGCCATCAGGAATTGGCATGAAATATGGTTTTCTAGGCAAGACAGCTCCCTGATGGGTCCCCAACACTGGTCTTCGGTTCCTGTGGTTTGGCTGCTTCTCACATAACTCTCCTGAGCCACCTGCGAAATCCAGCCATTCCCCACCACCACATCTGCTGACTTCTCACACTGCTGCCTGCTATATCTGTCAGCTTCTGCCATCATGTTTGGTATATTCTTTATGTCTTGCTCACTTAGCTCATCCTCTGGTGGGGGCCTGCACCTGTCTCTGTTGGTGGATTATCCATACCACAAGACCCTGCAGTGGCCTGGCTTGGCAGCTGCACTTCACTGTCGTGGCCACCTGAGTCCTCATGCCCACCTGAGGAACTCAGGCACTGGTTAGCTTATCAGTCAAAGTTGTTTTCTGCAGGCAACCCTCCCAAAGATGTCATTGAAAACTTGGTTCTCACACACAAATTTACAGAGATGCAGAAGCAGGACAAGAGGGAGGGAGCAGAGTTGGACTTCTTCTCGCTATTCAGTTGCTTATTTTGCTTTTCTGCTTTACCCAGTATTTATTCTTTATTCAGAAGAAAGAAAATATTCTTATCTTATGTTCTGTATCATCATTCCTGAAATCATTCCAAGTTATCCAGCTAGTGGCACTGGAACACTTCTAGAGAGATATTTCCCTGAAGGTCAGTTAGGGTTGCTGTGATATTTGCCCTTTTCCTTCTCCAATCATAGCAAGATGTTCAAACATACAGTTTTAAAACAGGATATCCCAAAGAAAAAAAAGTTTATCCTAATTTCTGTTCTTGTTATTGCCCTTTTGATAATTTTCCCTGAGATGATCGTGTATTATTTTTTCACACCTTATTAAATTATTTCTAAAGATTTATTTTGCTTTGTGAGCAATCACAAAGTTACAAATTCTCAAAGCTGCTATTCAGAAACCTCTGCTCTTTAGCATCCTTTAACTTTCCTTTTTCTTTATGGCTTGTGTGTTTATTCACACCTTTACAGAGTTTCACATGGAAAACCATACACCAAGCCATGCTCTAAAACCTGAGACAGCCATAGTTAATTTTGTATCAATGCAGTTTTTTTGTTTACTCTTAATAGCTGAACTTCTCTCTAGAAAAAATGAAGCATTCACCCTATGAAAGATTTTCCAAAAATGAACATTTGCTTGATATATGATTTTTTCTTTTTTTCTGTATACTCTGAAGGATAATTTGTAAAGTCACTGTATACCTCCAAGGTAATCTTTACTAAATGGGGAAGAATATTTTAGTTTTCAAACTCTATTCTTTGATGTATCAGTGGCATTTAGGCTTTGTTCATATGTTTGATATTCTGCATCTGTAATTCAGAAAATTATCTGCTATTCTAGAGACAAATAAGGATCACTTTACCACCTCCAACTTCTTATCATAGTTATCTCTGTTTTTCTCCCATGTGTAGCATAGTCATTGCTAGACAAAGAAAAGCTACTTTGACTATTTTATACTGAAAACTAAAACAAAACAAAACAAAACCCAAGCCCAACAAAATAAAAAACAACAAAACTTTTAGTTAAGCCAAGATTACAACTGGAATTTTTTCTCATTTTATCATACCAGAAAGTTAAGTGCTCCACTCTTTGCAAAGTAGATATTTTCCTTCCAGAAACACTTCAATATCACAATATTATAGAACCATTTAGGTAAAAAAAACCCTCTAAGATCATTGAGTTCAATTGCTAACCCAGTACTTCCAAGGCCACAACTAAAACTATGTCCCTAAATGCCACATCAACATGCCTTTTAAATACCTTCAGGGATTAAGACTCTCCCTGTTCCCTAGGCAGCCTGTTCCAGTGCTTAACCACCCTTTTCATTAAGTTTTCCTAGCATCCAATCTAAACCTCCCCTGGTACAACTGAAAGCCATTTCCTCTTTTCCTGTCACTAGTTACTTGGGAGAAGAGACCAAACCCAGCCTAGCTGCAACCTCTTTTCAGGTAGTTGTAGAAAGTGATAACATCGCCCCTGAGCCTCCTTTTCTCCAGGTTAAACATCCCAAGCTCCTGCAGCCACTTCTCACAAGACTTGTGCTCCAGACCCTTCACCAGCTCTATTGCCCTTTTCTAGACATGCTGCAGCACCTCAATGTCTTTCTTGAAGTGAGTGGCCCAGAACTGGACACAGTACTTGAACTGCGGGGTAGAGGTAGAATGCTGAGTATAGATGGACAATCACTGCTCTGGTCCTGCTGTCTACATTATGTCTGATATAAGCCAGGATTCCATTGGCCACCTTGGCCATAGTGATTGCTTTTTTCCACCAGGCAGGTTTCCAGTTCCTCTGCCCCCACCTGGAGCATTGTCCAGGGTTGTTGTGACCCAAAAGAAGAACCTGGCACTTCATCTTGTTGAATCTCATTACAATAAGCCTCAACCCCTTGATCCAGTCTGTCCAGATCCCTCTGCAGCCTTCCTACCCTTCAGTAGATCAACACTCACATACAACTTGGTGCTGTCTCTAAACTGACTGAAGGTGCACCTGATCTCCTCATTCATAAAGATATTATAGAGATCCATAAAGATACTCTCATTGATAAAGACGTTAAACAGGACTGGTCCCAACACTGAGCCCTGGGGAACACCACTAGTGACCAGCCACCTGCTGGATGTTACTCCATTCACCACCACCCTCTGGGTGTGGCCAGCCAGCCATTGTTTTTTACCCAGTGAACAGTGCGCTTCTCTAAGCCATGGGCTGCCAGTTTCTCCAGGCTTTATTACAGTATGGGTATCAAAAAATTCTGGAGAATTTCCTGGCTATGGGGGCAAGAGAACCAAGGTAGTGTTTATGATTAATGTACAGAAGTTGTTAAAAAGTCTTTATCATATATATATACATATAATTTTTTCAAATATTTTGGGATAGATCACACCAAAACCTAATTTCTGTCTACTACAGGACAAAAAGATATCATGACTTTTGTGAGAAAACCATATTTGCTAGGGTTTTTTATCAATCAAAACAGGAAAGTAAGAAATACTACACAGCAACATTCTTAAGTAGTGATGGGCCTTGGCAAGGTTGCTCTGACATATTGCAATTGTCTGTAAAGTCTGCATCAGCCCAACACAGCTCAGCCTGGTACTTTTGACTCTTTGTCAGAGAGCTGTGTCCAAAGGGCTGGACTTTGGGTAGTCATACTGTTTTATCTGATTAACAGTTTGTGGAGAGGCATGAAAGTCCCAATGTCCATTATCTGTCTGTTTGCCCTACTCAACAAGACAAAGCTTCTTAAAAGAAGAATCGTTCTGCCTTCCTTTTTGCTGTGAAGAATCCAGTGTATTTTTGGGTGTCATAGAAACTCTAACACACCAGTCTCTTAGAGGTATTATCTTCTTTTTAGCTGCTTACTAATATTGTAGAGCAATCATGTCTCTGAAGATTAATGTCTGAAATTTAAATACTTCTCAGCACTTTTAGTCTGGACAGGTCCTGGTGGTGTTAGACTCTTCTGTTGCAGGTTTCTAGACTAGCACCTCTTTAGGCTCTATGCCATTACTTTATTTGCTTAACTTATTATAGGAAGGGAATTGACATTGATTTCAGGTTGGGAACAAATTGTCCTATAAAGGTAATTTCATATTTTCATTTAATCTCCTGCTGCTTCTTTTCTGTTTCTCAGCTATGACTTTAGAATTAAGAACGGTCTTCAGCTCACAAGCTCCCCAAGAGTCATTCAATGAAATCATAAGTCTTTTTTCTGTCATAAGTCTGCTGCTGAGACACAACTTAAATACTATATTTTGCTGCACAGATGAAAGACAAGAATAGGACCTTGAAAACAGAGAGCTCAAAGACAATACAAACACCATTAATCTTCATAAAAGGTAAAGGGAATAAAAATCCAAAAATAGATACCAAATAAAACAATAAAGATATACTACAGATTTAATCTCAGATATCCCTTAAAGACAGAAGTCTCTGCAAATTACAAGGCTTCATTTCTCAGTCACCCAGTGAGGAAATATCTTTCTAAAAGATGGAGTATATTAACTCTCCAGTTGTGTGCCAAGTTAAAGTGTTCAACTCATAGCCAAGTGATACTTTCAGTTTGGCAGAGTAGGTATAGAATTGGACAGTATAAACAGGTTCTGTTTTGTAGGTATTTTCATCAAAAAGCCCTGCAAGGATAAATAAAACAGAATTAAAAATAAAACAATAAAAAATTATTTTATTGCCTGGTAAAGATTTGAAGAACTCAATGAACACATAAAATGTGGTCTTTTTTCTTTTTAGTATTTTTTTCCCTATATATTTATAATTTATAGTTATATCTTTTTAAGAACCTTTCGATCTTTATAGCCTTTGCAGGGTTTTGCACAGGTACTTTGCAGGTACTGTTCAGTTGCTGGACAGAGGAAAACAAAAGCTGGAATTTGTTGAACATCAACAGGAGCTACATCAAGCATTTAAGTTTTTAGGTCCAAAATGTGTCCAAAATGTGTTGACACCAGTTCAGATATATTTCATGGAGTCAGTTTGGGGGTTTGCCTTGTTTTTTTTCTTTTAACAGATCCATTAATGCATTAACTATTCTAATTACAAAACTGTCATTTATATTCCAATTGATTTGACTAGTAATTTTCCCATAAAATTTAATGGTGCAGTTCAAGACTACAGTTCCTCATAAGAATTAGGTCCCATGATTCAACAGCTTTTATAAATTTATGTGGGTCAAGTATGGTAGGCACAACACATGCAAGTTACTAGGTTCACATAGTTTCTTCCTAACGAAGCTGCATTTTTTTGTGTGTGCCTCTATTCAAAGTTGTTCTAATTTACATTTTTCTTCTGTCACTACTTTGTGTCATCTTTTCAGGTCATCTTAGAACCAAATAAATAATCAAATAAACATAATAATTGCATTTACAGAGATTTTTTTTTTTTTTAATTTCCAATAGGTAAATTTTATACTTAACATATAACAAAGCATCAAATAATTTGCTGGATATCACTGAACATGTGTCTTTAATGTGTTTGGTGTAAACATTTATTCCTTCAAGCATTCATTACCTTAGTGTTTGGCCTTGGTATACAATGCTGGCTAATAAAGTCTCATCATCATCATGCGTAGGCTTCATGAATGAAGATTTGGGAAGGGCTCTACCCACACTTGCTGCAAGTGTGCTGGTGGCTAAAAAGGCCAATGCGGGATAGAGGAGGCCGGCAACAAAAGGCAGAGCGGAACGTCTACTCAGGCAATAGTGGCAAGGAATGGTTCTTTCTGCATTGTCTTTTCTCCTCGAGACTGATTCTGCATGCAAATAAAGTCTACCACTTGCATTATATAACTATGCTGATGGCACCATCGATTTTCAGAGAACCTCTGAATTGAAATTACATAAATATATATGCATAAATTCTTATGCATATACATTTATTATATATATATACATAAATTATTGATATTTTTGGTGACTGTCCATGATAATCTGGTATATCTCTGGATTTTCCTCAAGTCTAAAGTGGCCACATGTCTTTTTTTTGTAGACATTACTATGTTCTTTATTAATATGGTGCTCTAACTCAACAGAAGGCAGAGGAGGAGGAGATATGAAAGGCATGCGTCACCAGAAGAACATACGTGTACCTAGAGGTCTCCAAAAGAGAGAGTGGACTGAGAAGTTTGCTTCAGCAATTCAGTGTTCAACATCCAAAAAGTTGCAAGCCCAATTTTGCTAAAAACTCAAAGGCAATTGATTAAGAAAAAACAAAGTCTAAAAACTTTTAAAATAATCTTTGAAAAAGAAAGGATATATCTAGAGAGTTTGAAATTATCTATATTAAAAAACAAAACAAAACAAGAATAAAAAAGACCCCTACCACACAAACAAAACATACTTTGAGAAAAAAAGCCCTGATATTTCATGGCAGTATCAAAGATTAGTACTTCATAATTGCCATCAGTCTGCCATTGTCAGAGGTTAAGATAAAAACTCCCAGGGAACAAATTTCACCATGGGGAAAAGGAGGAACATATTGTCTTCTGTCTCCTAGTGCACCACATACTGAAAACTTTCAGAAAAAGTTAAAGTGTGCAATGGATAAGGTTGATATGATGATATAGTTTCAGATCCAGTATCTGAATTACAGCTTTATGTCTGAGATTCCAATTCACACAATAAATTGACTTTGGCAATTCAAGAATGTCCTGCCCTTCCCCTCCTTCCCCCACTCTTTGATCTCTTGTCCTTAGTCCTATTCAATACCCTGTGTTGAGCAATCAGGTTTGCAAACTATTCAGAAAACAACCAATTTTTATCTGATTTTGTAGAGGACTGGACAAAATTAATTTCTGAATCTGGTGTAACTTTTCAAACTCATAAACTTATTTATACTTGAAGGGATCTATGGATTTTGTCTGGTCCAATTCCCTACTTATATAAATTATTCTGGCAGAATTCGTGGTGCTACACACTATCTGAAGAGATGTTGCACTAAGTAATACTTAATGTTCCAGTCTCTCTGAACCATTTTCCCTGTTAAGACCATATGGTGTGTCACCTTTACTTGAAGAGACCATGCAGAAAGAACATGGATCCGAAATACATATAAACTTGTTCAGAGTATTTCTTGTGTCTCCAAACTCACAACTCTGTGGACAAATTTCCATTAAAGTTTTTTGCCACTTGGGACTGAGTGCACTAGACAGAAGATGAGACTGATTTCATCCCTACATCACTTGAGCACCAGCTTGATAACAAGACTAAGCCAGGTTTTTATTGACATCTCTCCCTTTCTTTCTGAGTGGATTAGCCTGTGCTTGCCTTATCTGTGTATTTGAGGTGCTCTCTGAAGGCTTGTCAATGTAAATGAGATTGCTTTGATTGGATCTCATTAGCACCTGCCACTCTTCAAAGCACTAGCACTTGCAATTGGGACCATCAATACAACACAGAACCACTTTTTCTTTGTTGTCCTGTGCCCCTCATGCATCAGAATAAAGCAAGTGCAATATGAAATGAAATTATATGACTGGTTTCATAAAATATGAAACATTTCATCCCCTTAAATTAATGCAGATACATTCCTTTACTTCATCTTGCTATGCCCCTTCTTGATTTATGGGGAGCATAATTTTTGACTAAAGATGTGCTTGATAGAAAAATTAGTATCTCAAGACCATATTCTCATACTGTTCAAGTAAATAGAAATCCAAAATGATCCTATGAACGTAAGACTGCAATACATCACTTCTTTTTGCCTCACTTTCTTCAGTGTATTTAAATCTAAAACTTCTTTATAATATACACTAAAAGAATTACTCTGTTGTGTTCTTTTCCAGATCCCATACCCTTGCTTCCATTTTCATGGCAGCAGATGTCTTTTTCTTTTGATCAGATTATCCAAATATTTGTCTATTCCATCAGGGAAGGGGATCGAGGACTGACTGCCTTGAGCTGGGCTTTTCTCCTCAATTTACATGGAAAACCTGTACTCTCAAACACAGCAGCACATTGAGGGATCAAAGTACAAATGCAAATGAGAAATAAAAAGCATGATGCTCTGAATAATGGCTTAAACAACAGTTTATTGTTAGCTGGTGTTAACTTATGCAGTGTGTCTGTCAAGAGGAACATCGGTAATGAACATGCCTGTTAGACTGATGGATGAAGAACTGTAGTGTTTTAGTGCCTTCTTGTGCTGATGCCTAGAAGTGCAGGTGAGTGAAACCTCGAGATGAATTTCTGTCTGTTCAGATATAATGAAGGAACAAACTCCTGCTGCATTTTTCAGCTCCTTGTTAATAATGCCCAATAGCAACCTAAAATTTCTCAGAGAAAAGGATTTTTTTTCTTCAGTGACAGAAAAGCAGCCACCATAATAGCTGTGGCTCAAAAAACCCAAACAAACCACTCATATTAAAAACGTCTGTGCTGGAAAAAGGTGTTGCCTGGAAAGCGTGATGCTATGAGAATTGCTATTAGTCCCTCAGACCCCAAAAGTGCCTTGCTCAGACTTGTACCCAGACAATCAATTACAGGGAAAAGTCTCCCTTTGCTGTGAGCTGGATGTTCAGGTCAGTGACGTTCCTGAATAAAATTTGGGCAAACCTCATACCCATATAATCATATAAGGGGAGAAAATTGAAAGTGAGTTAGAAAGACTAAGAAAAGAGGAGCTGAATCGAACGTATAATGTCATCACATTGCTCTTAAATGCAAAGAATGGCACCATTTCTCTCAGTAGGCTCAGGGTGCAGTACTTGATTCTCTCCTTTGGGCTGGACAACTCCGTCTAGTTCTCTGCTCCCAGAGCAAGTGCACAAATGGACATGAGGGCAAAGTCCTTCTAGCTCCATCTTCCTTTTACCTGTCCAGATAACTTGGAAATGCAGAAAAGCAAAAATTTTATAGATTTGTGCTTACTTTGCAATATGAGAGCAATCACTTGGTCCAATCTCTACCTTCTGGGTTGCAATATCCGGTCAGGTTTCACTCAAGTGTACCATCAAAAGGTTTAAGAAACAGATGTATAGTAAGATTACCAAATTCCTTCTTTTAGTAACTCTTTTTGAAATTTCAGTGTCACTGTTTAAGAGTTGTTTATAGCCTGAAAAAGTACTTTCCTCTCTGTCTTTCTTATTACAAAGTTTCCATTTTCTCCTGAAATATGTTGCAGGGAGAAACAGTGGTGTCATGATAACATATCTTTCTGAGGTGTAAGTCTGCTACATACTGCATGAAATATGATGGAAAATATAATGGATTGGAAGAAAATGCATATGGGCTCTGGAGATAGATCAAATGCATGGTCTGTTAATTTTTGAGACTTGTTCAAAGAAACTCCCAGAGGAAATTCCTGCTCCTAAATAATTTTGAGTGCAGTGGCATTTTGAAAAGTAGCCTGGTAACACTGATGTGTTGAAGATTGCTTTGACTCAATTATTTCATGGGCCTACATTCTCAAGCAAGATGATAGCTGTCAGCCCTGAACACTCAACATAAGAGCTAAGACACAGGCTTGTTTATTTCCACTTTGCACATTGTCACCTGCAATAAAGATTATCACAAGTGAACGATGTCCCCTCTGTGGCTTTGCACAGGTGCAGTTGATGGAGGCTTTGGAAATATTTCTTCTGCTGAGCCATGAGACTGAATGGGTTCTACAGCTCCAACTCCCTCCACACAGCCTTCTAGGATTACAAGAAGTAAAAAAAGCAGGAAGACAGGGTTAGGGGGTTTTAAAAAAAATATTTCAGTTATCCAAGAAAATATTTATCTTTTCATTAAAATCAATAAAGGGAATGAACTTTGGGTTTGTGTGATAAAATGACCTATTTTTTTTACAGAGCCACCAAAAATTACTCTAAATTAAATATCCTGAAATTTCCCTGTATGGGAAATAGCAATTTATTCACAAAGGATAGATGCAAAAGATTTAATATACATTCCTAAATCTAATTACTATTAATTTCTCTACCACTTTAGGATGTATTTCAGCTGATGTTTACAAAGAAACTGTTTCTAAAGGCGGCACTTATTTCATTGAGAGTATTCTGTCACTACTTTTCCATGAGGCCTCCAGCAAGCTAATCCATTAAGGTCTCTTTGGAGCAACAACAACGACAACATCAAAAAAAATCCCAATCCATTTGGGCCACTGTGTGAAATAAAAATGTCATTACTGTGGGAGTGCCTTTGTCCAAATGCAGAAGTATGCTTCAGCCTGGAGCCAGCTTTCTGCAGGTCAAGACATCTGCTGATGTTACTTTGGAGCAAGTTATTTCATTCTGTAGTAAAATGGAAAGAGTAGATGTCAGTCCTCTTAACAAAATAATTCACTTCTTGCTCCAAAAAATGTGCCTAGCTACTGGAAAAGTATTTCACTACTAATATTCCTAGCATTTTATTCAGTTCTGTTTTCCACCATGATAACAAGTGCTTTCAAAAACTGGCCTCAATCAATCACAGTATTAACGAGCTTCAATGGAAAAAGTTAATTTGTAGTTTTGATTTTCAATACATAGTTAGACTATTTCAGTTAGACTATTTCAGAGTAACACAAAGGTAAATTAAGCCCTTATAATTCCAGATGCATCTTTATACAAGATTATAGGAAAAATCAGAAGAGAAATAATGTCTTCTGTCGTTTATTATTGACCAAGATAATTCTTAGAATTGTCTGCAGTAGCTTGGGTGTGTATATATCTATATATCTATAGATATATACACATTTATATACAGACCTAGGTATAAGTACTCTGTTAAATCTCACATTCCAACCCAGCAGAGGGCAATATAAGTATATGCTCAAAAGCCAATGTGTTATGTAAAGCGAGAGATTTCCTACATCATATTTGAGTTGCTAATTACTTAGAAAGAACAAGTAATGCTCTCCTTTCTATGAGAAAACCAGGTGATCTCTGGAGAATAAGGGCATACACTCTTCTCCCTGTGCATTGGAATTGGAATAATAAGCAATGGGTGGAAATTAGAGCAAAATAAATCATTCTTAAGCATAAGAGAAAGTCTTCTAATTGCAAGGACAATTCAGCATCAAAGTAGATTTCCTGATTGTGAAATCTTTATCAAAAGCCCAGAATGACCTCTATTCCTGGTTTTGGAAGAGGTTGCTGTTACTTGATAACTGTATAAATGTTACATTACAGAAACATCCCTATACAGGTGAAGAAGGGTACCAGTTTCAGAAAAGGCCTTTGATTTACATGCACACTTATGTCAGTATGGTCAGGTGTAAGTTCATGGTTGCATGTGACAATCAAGAAATGATTTCTAATGAAAACAGAAAAGTATAGAACTGGGAGATGCATAAAATTATTTTAATTCAAGGTCTTGTTCAAACCTTTTTCTGTAAAGTTAAAATTATATCTGATTGATAAAAATATTAAAAGGAGAGAAGAAAAGGAATCTTTTATTATTATTATTCATTCTTTCAGAAAAACCATCGTGAATATAACATTCAGAGTAATGTGTGAGCTACTGCTATCTCCTAAAAGTTTTTGAGTTAGCTAATATAAATGCATAATAAAACTCCATCTTCAGAACAGTAGTACAATAGTTACTATTGCACATTTTAATTACCTCTGCCAACAAAAAGTTATAAATCAATCTTTCCTCAACATGTAGCAAACCTTACTAAATCTCTGCAAAACTGAGAATGTACATGTCTTAAGGAATAAATAATAAACAGGTATAAAACAGGGGAAATAATTTAATACAGTCATTCACAATCACCTCAAATAGCAGATTAGTCAAAGAATGGCCTAGGTTGCAAGAGATCTTAAAGATCATCTAGTTCAAACCCTCCTGCAATAGGCAAGAACATCTCCCACTAAACCAGCTTGCTCAAAGTCCCATCCAATCTGGCCTGAAACACTTCCAGAGATGCTCTCAACCACTTCTTTGCCCAGCCTGTTTTTGTCCCTAGGATTGCTCCGATCCAGGTATACCACCTTGCACATCTGAAAATAAACTTGTACTGTGAAGAATTAGTTGTTCTTAAAGATCTTCTGTAAGCATCACAGTCAAACATCCAAAGCCAAAACTGCAAGGTGGAATGGTAATCAAAAGAGATATAAAATTATATATGCTATAATTTAATCATAAACTGAGCCTACGCTCCTACAACAGAATCAAAAAGAATAGATGTAAAATATATTTTGCATTTACTCCTGGGTGAAGTCTATTCTTCTATTTTGTGTTCTTTTTAGATTTTGATATTCAAAGGCCAAAAATGCAGGCACAGTGACAAAACAGGAGACTTCAGGTTCAGAGTAAGAGAAGCTGAACAAGTGTATAGGAGAAAGCAAATGGAAAACAAAGAAAAACAGAAGGAGATGGAAAGAGCAGGAGAGTATATGGGCTCCCTATAATTTACACCATTCTAGAAGGTGTTCAAGCCCCTGAGGGAAACAGTCAAAGGGACTCATTATAGCAGGTATAGCTTATTAATCTGGCCCTGGAAGAAAAATTGATTTTTCTTAAAGAGGAAGGAAAAAGTGGTTTACAGAAACATATCTCCATGGAATACAACTCATGCATGGAAATTACTGCTGCAGGCTAACCTATTGAAAAAATGTGCATGGTAGAAAAGAGTGTTCTGTAAAAAAGATCAGCTTTTCAGCTTAGTCTGGTATAGATAACACTGCAATAGCTACCTGTTTCTTTCTTCATAATGTGAAGTATATAGTTATCATTGGCTACATTTTTCAAGAAAATTATTCTATGACATCATGTAACACAATTATATACAAAATATTTATGTTTCACCTATCTGGAGCATTCCCCTACCAAAGAAACAGAATACTAGGCTAGAGGTACCTGAGACAGGAATAGTAGTAGTGTCTTTGCTTTTTTGTTTGTTTGTTTGTTTCTTTCTTTCTTTCTTTACCATTGAATCACAGAATCACAGAATGGTTTGGGTTGGAAGGGACCTTAAAGGTCCAACCTGCTTCCCATGGACAGACACATCCTCCACTAGACCATCCCCAAAGCACCACGTAGCCTGGCCTGGAACACTTCCAGGGACAGGGCATCCACAGCTTCTCTGGGAAACCTGAGCCAGTGTCTGGAGATCTGTATTGCAGAAAGTGGTGTTCTTCATATATGAAAACCTCAATTATTTGTGTGCTGATTTTTCACTGTTCAGGCCATTCAAGGAAGTTGATCTCCCCTAATTTTAGACCTAGATATGTAGAAACCTAGTCTGAATTATTTTTGGTTCTCCCACTGGTCAGTGGAGAGAGATAGGCAGAGGAGCTCATCAAGTCCTAAAATCTGTGACTAAAACACAAGTGACACCATTCAAGAGATGGCCTAGTTTCTCAAACGGCTATAGGAAGAGTTATAAGTATTTTAGATCAGGTAATGAACTTTCAGGCAACTACAGAATCACAGAATCCCAAAAATTGATCAGGTTGGAAGGGATCAGAGTGAGTTATATGATCCAACCTCCCTGCTCAAGCAGAGTCATTCTAGAGAGTACATTGCATAGGATTGCATCCAAACAGTTCTTGAATATCTCCAATGAGGGAGATTCCTCAACCTCCCTGGGCAATCTCTTCCAGTGCATGGTCACCTGCACAGGAAAGAAGTTCTTTCTTATGTCCAGGTGGTACTTTCTGTACAGCAGTTTCTATCCACTGCCTCATGTCCTAGTGGTTGGCACCACAAAGAAAAGCCTGGCCTCATCCTCAACACACCTTCCTTTCAGATAATTAGAGACACTCAAGAGTTCCTCTCTGAGTTTTCTCTTCTCTGGGCTGAATAGGCTCAGCTCCCTCAGCCTCTCCTTGTAAGAGAGATGTTCCAGTGCCCTAATCATCTTCATTCCCCTCTGCTGGACACACTCCAGGAGCTCCCTGTC
>JAWWEV010000115.1:56189319-56203069 GCA_035583235.1 Hafferia zeledoni
ATCAGCAAACTTGCTGAGGAGGCATCTGTCCCTTCCTCCAAATCATTGAGGAATAAGTTAAACAATACTGGTCTTAACTTATTATTGAACCTTGTAGGGTACCTCTAATGTGCCTTCAACTAGACCCTGTGCCACGGATTGTAACCCTCTGTGATCTGCCATTCAGTCAGTTCTCAATCCACCTCACTGTCCACTCATCCCACAGTTCCTGAGTTTGCCTATGAGGATACTGTGAGAGAGTGTCAAAAGCCTTCCTGAAGCTAAGGTAGACAATATCCACTGCTCTCATCTCATCTCAGTCAGTTGTTTCATGTAGAAGCCAACCAGATTCATCAATCATGATTTACCTTTAGTGAATCCATGCAGACTAGTCCTGATCACCTTCTTGTCTTCCATATGAATAGAAATGGCCTCCAGAATGAGGCACTCCATCACCTTTCCAGGGATTGAGGTGAGGCTGCCTGGCCAGTATGTTTCTAGGTCCTCCTTGACCTTTTTGAAGACCAGGGTGTCATTTCCTTTCTTTCAGTCCTCAGGCACCTCTACTGACTGCCATGACCTTTCCAAGAAGATTATGAGCAGCCTTGCTATGTTGTCCACCAAGTCTCAGAACTCATAGATGCAACCCATCAGGGCCCACAGACTTGTGGATGTGTCATAGGTGGGCCTAAATTTGAGTTTTTGAAGTCCAGACTAGGCCTGGAGCTGTCAGCTGATTTAAGCTGGGCTAAGCCAACAGCTGACTCCTCCTAGCCAATAGTGTTTTATTCCATACCACATTACGACATCCTTTTCCCAGGGAAGTAGAATCAGTGTGGGAGTGGTTTAGTCAGGTCAGTCACCCCACAGCCGTCTTGCCGGGAGGACATACACAGCGCAGTCCCAGGAGAGATGGGGAGAACTAGGCCCAGCACTGGCCCAGCAGTTGTTTTGGGAAGTAAAATGTTTGTTGTGGGTTCTTCTCTCTCTGCTCAGGTCTGGCTTTCTGGGGACTGAGTCTTCTAAGATAATTTGGGGTTAAAATAGTGAAATTTGTGTGTGTATTGAGAAGTAAGAAATTGTTCCTTGTTGCTTTTAACTTGTGTGAGTGTATATTTGTACTTTCTTCTAGTTGTCTCTTTTCGTCTGTAAAATATATGTAGTTTTAGCACAGACATGGCCTTAAGTCTTTTTTTTCCTTCCCCTTTCTTTTCCTCCCTTTCCTTGGTGTTGGGAGGGAGGCTCTGACCCTCTGTCTTGGAGGGCTGGCAGTTTGCCAGCTCAAACCAAGACAGGATGTCAAGTTTGGCTAGGTGTTCTCTAACCCAATCCTCCGTGACCAAGGCAAAGTCATCCTTACAACTTTCCTTTACCCTGGTCCTCTAGGTCAGAGATCCCTGAGAGGTGGTCTTGTCAGTGAAGACCAATGCAAAGAAGGCATTCAATAACTCTGCCTTCCCTGCATTCTCTGTTACCAAGGCCCCTCCTCCATTCAGTAAGTGGGCCCTTACTATTCTTTGTTTTTGTTTAGTTCTTGATTTATTTGAAAAAGACCTTCTAGTTTTCCTGGATATTCTTGGCTTTAGATTTAGATTTAATTCCATATAAGCTTTCCTTCTCTCAGTTCTGCTTATTCTGACAACCTCTGTATATTCATTTCAAGTGGCCTGACCCTAATTCCATCTCCTGAGCCTATTCCTGAGTTATTACAGAAGTTCTTTATTTATCCCCACAGGTCTTTTGTTCCCTTTGCCTGATTTCTTACTCATCAGGATGCAACATTCTTCAGCCTGGAGGAAGTGGTCCTTGGATATTAACCAGGCCTCTTGAATCCCTCTTCTCTGCAGGGCCTGTTCCCATGAGTTTCTTTCAAGAAGAATTAAATTAAATGTAAATTTAATTGAATCTCCAATTAAATGGAGATTAATCACTCCTTTATGGTCACATCCTCCTCAATCACTGAATTCATTTTAATGCATTATGTGATATATAGTGTTATGTACCTATACATAATATATATAATTATACACACACACACACACACACACATATATATACATAGATAAATACATAAATATAAATATAGAAAAATAAATAAATAAATATGTATGTATGTATGTGTGTGTGTGTATATATATATGTGTGTATATAAATATATATATAATATAGCAGCTCCATTTTGAGAGAGCTCCAGCAATAGCAGTGTCACATTTCATCTAGTGTATAAAAATCAGTGCAGGGAGATTCAGGTGCTGAGATCAAAGAAGCTACTTAGGTGTAGGTATGTGCAAGTGTGCAACAAAACCTACTCAAGTTCTACACAGAAAACAAGGTAAACTTTGAATTTCCTGGTTTTCTTGCAAAGATGCTTAGTTGAAGTTTGTTGTTTCTTTTTTTTTTCACCATGATTCTAAGAGTGTGGTAATCCTGATTAGCATGGGTAAAGGAATATTGTGACATCTACAATTCATATGGTGACAATGGCAAACAAATGGATGACTTGTCCATGGCGCTACGTCCTAAGGCAGGTGGCAGTTGAGGCATTCAATAGATACTGTTTTAAGAAGTTGTTTCCTGCTTCTGACTGAGTGCCTAAACGTATTCATGAAACATTTTGTGGCACCTATGAGCACAACTATCTAATGGTAATGATAATCAGGCCTACTGCCCTTTCCACGGAGCCAAGTCCACTTGTCAGAGCATTTAACTAGTGTGCTGAAGATATAGTCAACTAATGTTTCTGAAAAGTGCCTAATATTCTAGGCACTTTAGATGACCCTTATTTCATTCACTTTTGAACACAGTGTCCAATAGGATTACTTAATTATAAAAGGGAGAGGGATGAATTAAAGGGAGAGAAGAAAAATTTGAAATTTAGCTCCTTCACAATTTAAATGTAGATCTATCCACAGATATAAACCCATAATTTCTTAAAAAAAAAAAAAAAGAAATCGAAAACCATCTTAATCAGAAAAACCTTTGTAACCATGCCTCTGTTTCTCTCAGGAAAATAAGAAATGTTACATTGACTGAAATACTTCATTCTTCCTGAAGGATGACATGGACAGGAATCTTCATTGCTTTATAGTTAAGTAACCAAAGTCCATTGAGGATGACAAACCAAAAAAAAAAAAAAAAGTCCTTTGAAACCTTTCAGTAATTTGATTTTACTGCATGAAAGACAACAAAGCATGACGAGAACAGCAGCACACAAGAGTGCATTTCACGGTCAGGAGAGGGATAATGAATGCGCAGAACAAGATCTAAAGTGTCCTCAGCTGAATCTATTTACTGATCCATTCAAAAAAATATTGGCTTTTAATGTTTTTTCAGATAATTTTTGCTCAGCTTTAGTTGTAACTTTGCTCTGCTTTGTAAGACACTTCAGCAATTAGAGATAAATTAAATAAAAAAAATACGCTTGCCTTCCTTGGCGCTATTTTGCTGTTGTTACTTGCAAGAGCCTCTACACATTTTACTCCTCTTGAATCCAGTGGGTACAGATCTGCATATTTTCATACTTGGATATGTATGTGAGCCTGCACTGTAACTGAATTTTCCTAAGCTGAAGGAACTTTCTTTTAAAGGGGCAGACTATAAGTATCAACTGCTCAGCTTGAATCATTAATTATTTTTCTTAACTATCTAGTCTGGATCCTCTTATTCTTTGCTGTCTTCTAACCTAATATTTAAAAATTCCTAAGCAACTATTGATGATTTAGAGGAATTCAGCCTAATATATTAGTCATGGTCCTTAGAAGATTTCATTGTGGGATACCAGGAAAGCTTTGATGCTACATATATATATTTCTATAAATGACAGCTCTACACAGGTACCTTGCAAGTTCCCACAACAGTTTTTCATCTAACAGAAAAGAAAACCTTTATAAATTCTGGTCGTTACAACTACAGACTCAGGAGCCAAGCAAGCATCTGGTACTTGATGAATTAAGCTAATTTTCAAGGTCTTAACATCTAAAAGGTTCTTCTGTTTGACCATTAAAAAGACTCTTCTGATATTTAAGATTAACAAGGAGACCACATAAAGAGAACTTGTCAATCTGGATGCACCACTGTAGGACAATGTGGGCTGTATTTCAAGAGTATCTTCAACATGTTTACAGTTAACTGGCTTGCTAAGTATTACGAAATGATAAACACTCTATGAAAAAGTTTTAGTTTACACGTTCATTTACTTAAATATACTTGGTTAGAAACAATCATGCCATAGTTTTCTAACTTGAGCACTCTTTACAGTGTTAAAAATGTGATGTGCAGCTGATCCTATCTGTCTCAACTTTGGCTATCCTTAGATATTTTCATTTTCAATGATAATAAATTAGGAAGTCTTATGTTTCTGTGGCAATTGTTAATGCCTGTGAATATGTCATGTAAAACAGTTTAGTAGTAAATTATACATTTTTTGTTATACACTTGAGTTAATGTCTTAGTTTTTATTCATTTTTCCACATAAAATATGATGTTTTCCTTTATAAGAGACAAATTTTCTCTCATTTCTATGACTAAATGTTTCATGTACTGAAATATGCTGTCATTTTCGTGGTTCTGGTGCAAAAATTTCTTTTCTTGTGTGATGATAGAAATTAAGTCAATGTGAGTCACATGAGGAAAAAAAAAAGTTTATATTCTCAAGGATAATGGCCTGAAACTCTGGAGAGAGATATTTTCCCTTTTAGCTTGTAGTTATATTTGTAATAGTTTTGGAATAGTAGGCTTTAGAATTTTTTAAAAAGTTGACCCAGAACGCTGATAATTATACATGCTGATTCAGTAGGTCTTAGAATAAAAGTGAAGTCCAAATGTTTGGAAGAAAAACAATATTGTGCCAATAATTAGAAAGTAGAAATTATCCACCTAGTGATAGGTCTTTGATTTTGTTCACAAAAATATAACAGAACAGCTCAAGCTGGACTCAGTTATGAAAGAAGTTCTGCAGATTAACCAATGTGGTTCACTAAAAAAAAAAAAAAAAAAAAGAAAAAGGAAAAAAGAAAATAAAAAGAAAATTACAAGTTTTTATTATACCTGTAGATGGCAATGTAACATATGTCATTTTATGGAAGACCCTCTGTTCCTTTTATAAAACTAAAATAAACCCTACAAACATTAAATTCATCAAACTTGATGGACTTACTGCTATATTTTGAGATACGTCAATAGGTAATTATCTCTCAAAGTCTGTGTTTCCAGCAATAGTTTACAGAGACTAGATCTTGGAAATTAATACCTTTATCTCTTAATTGGTAGAAAACATCTAGCCATTACTAAATTGTGCAAGTGAACTTTGATCTAGGGAAACCTCAAATAAGAGTGAGCTAGACAGTTTCCTAAGGCTGCAAGCAAACTTGAAAGCAAATAACCCATAGTTTGAGACATGGTATTTCTAAGGAATGACCTGGGATTTATGGGGGATAATCAAATAAACATGAGCCTTCAGAATACTTCTGTCATGAGGACAGTAACACCCTGTGTTACAGAAACTTGGGTGTGTAAGTTCACCCTTACAGTGAGTGCAGACATGAGAAACAGCTTAACTGATATTATAATAGCCTTTAACCACAACCCCCCCAAAAAAAACCGAAAACAAAAACAAACAAAAACAAAAACGGAATGTGGAAAGGAGATGGATTGATTGGTCTTTTCCTAAAAAGAACTTAAAAAAAAAGGGAGAAACAGGATCATCTCTCACATCACACATGGATGAGCAAGAACCCCAACACCAACATTCATTGAACCTCTCAGCCAGTTCCTTTCTTTTTCGCAGTGTTGAGGAGCGCAGGTGTTCCTTTAGGTCCCACCAGGATGAGGTGGGCTCCTTTGGGAGCCTCTGCCCAGCCTGGGTCCCACTGACATGACAGTCTGAAGGGTGAGCCAGGACCAGAATAACAGCTGTTGAAGCCAGCCAGCTGACCTCTGGCATTGCTCTCTCCTTGCTAAAATTTCTCTTCTTTTTTTTTTTCTGCAGATTTGTTAATTTCCAAGAAAAGTCAAGGACATTTGCTGAAATTATGCTTTATGGAAATTATTTCTGAGTCTTTTTAAATCATACTTTTTGTGCTTAGCCCATAGTACACTAAAAATATCACTTTTTTGGTTAATTTCCAAGAAAAGGGGAAAGAACTAGAAAGGTTATAATATCTGTGTATTTAACAGTGATGTGGCTGAAATACTGTTGCTGTGCTCATTTTTTGGCAGTTGCAGTGCAAGGAGAGAATATTGCTACATTGGTGAAAACTTATAGAAGGTCCACAGGGTGGTTAAAGGAATGGGAAACAAACATTTTCATCAAGGATTAAGAAAAGATCAAATTAGAATATGTAATGTTACATCAGAGTAAAATTACCTATGGGCATCTAGTAATAGTGTCTTAAAATGAGTTTGGCAATATATATTTGTAACAGCAGAGTGAGATATAGCAAAGCTTAGTAACTAGGTGAAAAAGAAGTTAAAGAAATTCACAAATGTGTGAAAAGGAAGGTATCAAAAAAATCTCTGAGAAGTTACATTCTGTTGTTCATCGCTGAAATTTTTCAAATCAAGGTAACTTATCTATAAAAATGTGTCCTAATGCAAAATATATTAATTGCATAACATACCTTGAATTTTATCTTATGGAAGGTAACATTCTATTGTGGCTTACTGTCAACTACGTCAACAAGGTTTCCAAAGTATCTCAACTGAATTGCTTAAGGTCCGTTCAGAAAGTAAACTGTTGCAAAGGAAGGATGGAACCAAATAAAAGATATTTCATTTTCTTATTTATATACCACACATTTGTATCCTAACTTCTGTCTTCAGATCACCAGCTGTATGATAATGCTTTGTGCCTGCACAGTAATTGACATGAAAGCACTGATGTGTGCCCCATTTACACCCACTAAACACTCCTCTGAAGGTAGTAGGTAACTGTTCAGTCTAACGTGTTCGGTGACTCCTTTGGCACAACAGATTGATTTTACTGATAAACCATCTACTTGCACAATTGCCACCACTATGCTGAAGGCATATAGGGCAATTCACCAACTAGTATCTTTATAAATGTATAAATAAATACATTGTTATTTTAAATTAATTTGGACATCATTCTCATCATTGCAGGGGACATCAGTTTAGAAGGGTAAATCTTACCTTCAAGAGTCCTTTACATTCTAATCCTAAAAGGAAATTAAGTCTTCAAAAGCCACTGATATGACAGGGATGTAATGCAGTAATTATCACTAGTTAGTGGATGAAGTACTGTACATCACTGCTGAAAGTATGACTGGGCTATCTGAATCACTCAGGCAACATCAAGCATACAGAAACTATACTAAACTCTGTTTCTCAACATAATAATAAATGTCTACATATGCATTGTCTGACTCTCCAGAGACAGTAGCTTGTCATTAGACAACTTGTAGAAAAATTCAGAATTCTATTAAGTTCATGAACTTTATTTACTAAAACTCAAAGATATAATCCAGGTCAATGTTCCAAGGAAATGTCTGTGTGATCTGATGAAGAACCATATTTTTTACTTACCTCTAAGAAACCAGTGTTCATAATTATTAAATCTCCTATTGGACAGATGTCCAGTGTAATATTCTCATTTCTTCCATGTAGGCACTAAAACCACGTCTAAGTAACTTGTTGGTCTACTCAGTCCTTCTTCTGAATAACAAACAGCAAAGGTCACACTCTGAACTCCTTATTCATTAGCTTTGCATTTTGAATATACTTGATAGCACTGCAGAAAAAAGTGCCTGAAGACCACAGGATAGTCCTTGTCATTGATAACCTCATTAGATCTAGCATTAAAAAACACATTAATTAACTTGTAGAAAAATAAAGGAACAACTAAAAAAGTGCTGGTTCTGTCCATTGGATTACTATGATTATTAGAAATACTTTCAGAGAGAGAATAACATTGCCTCAAGAGAAGCAGTTTCACAGCTGACTTTAAATCTTGTGGGTACATGCTGCTACTATCACCTTACAGAGAATGTGTGGGTCACTGACAGCCATTCACCAGAGTGCTTCTCTGATACAGCAACTATCCAGAGAACAGAGGAAGTAAGTTGTTGTGATGTAAAATTGTGCATAGCTCCAATGCTATGCACAGGAGAAACTCAGCATGCTCAGGTAACATGTCAGTGCTTCTGCATTAATGCAAAATTTTTAAGGCTTCAGAAGTTTTGTTCTGCATCAGCATGGAAGGAAAACCTTCAGATGATTTACAAACAAATAAACAAAAAAAGAATCATAGTGATGAATATTTATGATCAAAAGGCTCCTCTTTTTTATGCAGGTTTTCTTCTTTCCCCTGGGAACAGATAAGAGACTGTATGCTGAACTGCAAAGACGTTTTCCATTGAATATGTTGTCAAAAACAGTACCTCTAAAGACATTTTGTTTTCAGTAGAACAGTATTTTATAATAAAAATAAAATTTTCTGAAAGTGTTTTTCCTGTTCACTTGAAGAATTAGACAATACTCCAAGGTGCTTTGGATAGCTTAGAGACCTAGATATGTCATGACTGTAATAAACTAGAACATAAGAACATGCATGCAATTCAGCTCTGGGAGTATGTTTGTAATGACTTCACAGGAACATCAATATCAAATAAAACTCTCCTTTTGGACTACCTAGAGCATTCAAGACTGTCTTACAATTCATTTGCAAAATTCTCAGAGATAAAAATCTCAAATGGGATCCCTCAAACTCTCTTTGGGGATACTCTTATTCACTTGAAAATACTTCATTAAAGCTATTAGATTTGCCTCGTGTTTCTTCTTCCTAATCTGCTTCCTTAAAGTAGCCTGTTTTTATTGGAAGTGGCTGACAAATAAAAGTGAATTAGGTTTCTGCTGTCATGATTTAACCCCAGATGGCAATCAAGAACCATGCAGTTGCTCACTCACACTGCCCCCAGGTGGGATGGGGAGGAGAATCAGGAAAAAAAAAAAAGTAAAACTCATGGTTTGAGACAAGAGCAGTTTAAGAGTTGAAATGAAATGAAATCAAATAAAACATAAGAATAATATTAATTATGAGTGGGTAATCAATCTTAGGACATATATATATTCAAAATTAACATTTAATCTCATATTGTTGAAAATATATGGCAATATATGTACAGTAAATTGCAGTAAAAATTTGGTAAGCAGGTAAAACTAATTTTAAAAGGAAGATATTTGCAAATATATTGAGATTGCTTCTGTCAGCAAAAATCAGCTTTCAGGGAAGATTGATCTTTCAGCAAGTGAGAAAAAAAATTGTTCTTCTCTCACAGAAATAAAAAATAATACCTTTTATTTTCTTTTTCCAACCTGTGTAATGCCATTACAACAATCTTTTCTATTGCATTGGTAAAATCTTACTAGTAAATTAATAATTTCCCATGCTATTCTGAACAGCTATAAAAGAATGTATGATCAACCTTTGCACCGAATTGATCAGAAATTCATAATATAAATAATTAGATTTTAATTAGTTCTTTCAATAGTCTATTTCTGAAATTTGTTAATGATAATCAGTCACTATACTAATGTAGCCCAGAAATAATTAACATGCAGCTTTCTGGCACTAATCACCGGAACCATGGCTTTCTTCCTAGTATTTAGGGCAGTCCTTGAAAATAATGTGATAAAGCACTCAAGAGTGTTCAACCAATTAACGTGCTTGGATGAGTGAGCTTTTCAAGCCATCTGATTTTAAAAGTGGGTGCCTCATGCTGTGCAATATTGTCTCTGCTGAATTTCCAAAAGACTGTTCCACTAAATGATGGGATTGGAGAAGAAAACTGTAATCAGAATGCAGTAACCTGAAATGAAATTCTGCTACTCAGTCAAAGAAAATGTATGTTACTAAATATAAATAAATAAATAGAAATGTCTGGAAGAAAAGAGCCCAGTTGCAGTTGTGAATTTTTCTTTTCATTCCAAATGCCAGATTTGCATTATGATAGCAAACATGTAATGGGTAGATTAACTATGGTTATGTTACAATCAGAATTAAGCTCTCAGAATGCTTTGTGCAATCAAGGCTGGGATTTATTCTAAATTCTAAATTTATAAAGTAACACAGTTTTACATTTGTGCAGCAGATAGAATGAGGGTTACAATTTCTGTCTTGTTTTGCTTAAAATTTAAGAGGTTCAGAAGTCTCTGCATACCATATTCTTCTTAAAAATTATTGTTAAAGATTCACATTTCACTGAAAAACATCCTGTAAGTTTTAGGAAAAAATTTCAACATCTTTCCGAGACCTAAACATGGGTGAAAATTCCTGCTGGTTAATACATGCCATTATATAAACAAATTAGCAATGCTTTCTGTATGTCAGATAAATTTATACACAGCACTTAAAAAAATATACTTGTTATTCAAACTCATATCATGCTGCTAAGCAGAACCTGTAAGTTATGACCTGTTTATTCTCGGGAGCCTTTTATCTAAGGTAGCAGATAAATGTCTGCTTTATACATTTGGGTTTGTTAAATTTATAATCTACTAAACCCACAAAATTTAACTAAAAAAATTAAAATGCAAGTTTAGATTTTTTTTCTCTGAAGTACTTGAAAATCATTAATCTATGGAGGAAATGAGATCTATAATACATTATTGAAAATAATATATTATTGGAAAAAATGCACAATTTTAATCTAGATGATGAAACAAATTAATTTATCTCTAGGTTTCTATCTTACATCTTAAAAATAAGATATATGCAGCTGTGAATGGCATGGATTTGGTTTTTTCATCAGAAAAACAAAATTGCAAAAATATGTTATGCAATACCTTGTGCAATGAAACATTTTATGTATGCAAAAAATGTTGACTTCCTAATTTGTTCTAATACATCCTAATTTTTTCTGTTAATTTGTAAGATCTATGAGACTGTTCCATAGTTCCTTTAAGAATCAGATCTTAGATTCAAAAGTGATAGAAATATATAAAAGACTGAAGCCTGTTAGTGGGTGTGACTTTGCTTTACATTCACATGTTCCTGTGCTGCTAAACTGCAATCCTGCTAGATATCATGAATTTCTAGATCTATATGGCCACATTCACCTTACTGTATCCAGAATTTCCTCACATTTCCCACACCCAGACACATTTCTTGCTATCGTCCTGTATTGGAGGTAGATCTGGGCATCATTAAACCCCAGCCATACTCAAATGCCTTCCATTTTATGCAGAGAAAATGTAAGTACACGCTAGGGACAGGAGCCACTGCAGAACACCTTGAAAATTACATCTAAATGCAGCCTATTTGCCCATCCATAGAGAGGGATTGATTATTCACTCTATGGTGATGAGTGAGAAGTGTCAGGATACTATAGCTAAAAGCCCCAATATGCTTGTTCCATTTTCAATCAACCGATATAACCGGTGTTAGTTGCTCTGTCCAGCAGTATTTCTTTCAGTCTTTCTGCTCCTAATATGACAGCTGAATTTCAGAGACCATCTACAGGTTACACAAGCACCTGTCAGACTGGTCTCATCTTAGGAGAATTCTACTGTGTACAAGCCTAGAATGCCTAAATTGTACTCCCCAAATGCAAACACAAAGCTGCATACTGGTAGCTCTCATTATGACTGTTGTTTCAACTACTGAATTGAATAATCTGCATGTTTTCATTTCAAACAAACAAACAAATAAACAACAACAAAAAGCTAAAATTTATTTGGAAGGAATTATTGTAAGAAGTTACGATGTGAGATGCCTTCATACAGTTCTTTCAATTGATTTTGCTCTTTCAAGGGTAAGCTCAGTGATGGAAAAGGTCACTTTCAGCTTCCAAAAACCTCAGTAGCTCTGTGAAAAAGAAAAAAGACTAAAATGTCAAGGATCTCCCTGAGACGTAGGAGATCAAGGAAAATTTGCAGAGTATTTCATATGTCCTGAAGATCAAATCTCTCAAGAAGATACCACACAACCAAAGGTAGACAGCAATGTGGAAAAACATTTTTAAAAAACCCAAACCCAACCAACCAACAAGAAAACCTTCCAAACCCTCCCTCCCCCAAAAAAACGAGTAAAAGAAGCACCTCTTTATAATAGAAGAAAGACATTAGGAGATGTGTAAAGCTAAAGTTTTCTGCAGTAATCCTAGCTTCCTGGAAAATGCTGAGATTTATCACACACCTCCTCATGAAAGGAAATCCAAGATTTCTACCTGGAGGTACTAGTCCAATCCTCCTGCCTGCATCATAATCTATATGGAAAGTCTTTTACTACATCTGATAATAGAATGGGCTGGTTTAAGACATACCCACTCTTTCCTGACCCTTTTCTGTGCTCATGATTAGTCCTACAGACCAAAAGGGGTACGTGATATGTGGCTTCCTCAGCTCCTAACATAGTTTTCATTAAATTCTGTCTCTCATGTGAAAAAGAGAAACACATGGGTCTGCTTTCCTACTTCAATCATCCCAATCAAGTCACTCCTTTGATCAGCATCACAAATCGCAGTGCATTGCATATTCTACAGCAAATAAATGAAGGGTGTGCTGTAGATTGATATTCAAATGGCACATAAAAGATCTGGAGCACTGATCAAAGAAGAGAATGTTATTTTTTGACTTGTCAGTAGTCTTATGTTGTACCATATTACTCCTTTATTTTTTTGGCTATCAAGGGTTCTGAAAACAGGCTGCTAGGGGAAAACTCACTTTCTGTTCCTTATCAGTTTTATCTGTTGGCTATTCAGAAAGCTATCATGCAAACTTTTTACTGACTGTTTTCTAATCTGATCACAAAACAGCTGAAGAGGCATGAAAATATGTATCCACATGAGCAATATCTAAAACCATTACTGTCCTTCGGGCCACACAACCTAATTTTTCAGCCCATTAAGTGCTTATATATTGCTTCCATTTTCATAGTGCTTATATATGGCTTCGATTATCATGCTCCCACTGGTGAGACACAAAAGTTCTGCCATTCACTTCATACACGGGAAACGTGAGTATCTAAAGCTTAAGATTAACACTGAGCTTAACTTTTGCCCCATTATCTCTTACAAGATATGCTATGCCCTGCGAAGATCCCGCATCAACTCCCATTCTAAACACTCACGTATCAGCAACGCTGTTTCTACCACATCATTGTCACATTAGTCCATTTTTGGGTCATCAGAAGATAAATAGCATGGCCCTATTGTTCAGTTCAGTTCCTTCCAAAGCATTTGAAGCCTCCATCTATGTGACTACTGAGGTTTTTTCAGGGTTGTTTTGTTCTATTTTTAATTCTTTTGATTATTTTGGAGGGGATGACTTTATCATTACTTTTTGTTCATTTTTTTTTCCTTAATAATCACAGAACCCCAGAATGGGTCAGGTTGGAAGGGACCACAGGGGGTCATCTGGTCCAACATCCCTGCCCAAGCAGGATCATCCTAAAGTACATTGCATAGGATTGCATCCAATTCTGGAATATCTCAACCTCCCTGGGCAATCTGTTCCAGTGCGTGGTCCCCTGCACAGGGAAGAAGTTCTTCCTCATATTCAGGTGGCACTTTCTGTGCAGCAGTTTTTATCCACTGCCTCATGTCCTAGTGATTGGCACCACAAAGAAAAGCCTGGCCTCATCCTCAACACACCTTCCTTTCAGATAATTAGAGACACTCATGGGTTCCTCTCTGAATTGTCTCTTCTCTGGGTTGAACAGGCCCAGTTCCCTCAGCCTTTCCTTGTAAGAGAGATGTTCCAGTGCCCTAATCATCTTCATTCCCCTCTGCTGGACACACTCCAGGAGCTCCCTGTC
>JAWWEV010000115.1:56203358-56218813 GCA_035583235.1 Hafferia zeledoni
CAGGTGCAGGATCTTTCATTGGCCTTTGTTGCACTTCAGACATTTCTTCTCTGCCCATGTCTCCAACCTGTCAAGGTCTTTCTAAAGAGCTGTACAGCCCTCTGGAGTATCAGCCACCAGTCCGACCTTTGTGTCATCAGCAAACTTGCTGAGGAGGCATCTGTCCCTTCCTCCAAATCATTGAGGAATAAGTTAAACAATACTGGTCTTAAGTTATTATTGAACCTCGTGGGACACCTCTAGTGACAGACCTCCAACTGGACTCTGTACCACTGATTGTGACCCTCTGGGAACTGCTGTGCTTTCTCAGAAATCACAAGCTTTCTTTTTTGTACATTTTAAAATTTATAGGCACAAATGGTCCATCCTGTATGTAAAATTACCAAACGAAATAGTGTATTTGCATAAAAGAAAGGATATGCATAACTGTTTGCAGAATGATGGCTTCAGTGTGCACATCATAAATCCAAAGAGGGCTGTCTGTGACCCCTGCTGAGCAGACATATAAGTAGACATCTACGGAGCCATTGGACACTTCCCTTCCATGCTTTTTAGGAGTGGTCTACATGCCAAGGCACATACCTATTCAGCAAAAGAGAAATGCAGACACTTCTTCCTGTGCTTCTGTTTCTCCGATTGAGGTTTGGGAATGCTTACAGCGGGAAAAGTAACTTATGCCAAGTCACAGTGATTATTTGCATTGTGGTCATCAGGGTGCAAGGCAGGACTGGTTGGTGACTCTCAGAATTAAATACTCTCCTTTTCTTGGAGTACTCAGCAAAGAATGAATAGCTAATTAGTAATTTGCCTTGGTGTTGTATGGTCAGTGTGACTACCCTTGAATTTGTCGTTTCATTCAGCTGGGAGGAATTAGGCTAAAATAAACTGCAAAAAAGCCTGGTGCTTTTTTTTTTTTCTTCCCCTGTCCCCCCGCTAATCCATTTCAAAGCCTTGAGCTCTTACACAGGGCCTTTTGGCACATCTAAATGTCTTTGTCTGGTTAGCTCTCAGAGGGTGATTTCATCTGGCCATCCTTTTTACTGGGTTTCACAGAGACTTCAAATGCTGATAGCAAGATGTGTCCTTACTGGGCTTTGTATTTTCTGATAATTGAAGAGTAAATGCTTATGAAGATTAAATAACAGCATGCTTATCACTTTTTACTGAGCACATTCCCATATTTCACCAAGCCTTCATATTACTTGGTACAGAAACAGCACTGTTTATTGGAGGTGCTTGTAACCCAACGTCCTGGGACTGTGCCCAGTTGCAATCACAGCAGTGTTATAGCAGTTCCTTCCTGTTCCTTTGATGTAGCATTTGCTTTTTAAATTCCTGCTGCTTTCACTCATTTTTCTCAGTCGCTTTTTGGCGTGATTTCTGAAGATACTGGGGCTCTTTCAGGGACAAAGCTTTAATAGGGAGTGCATGTTTCTCCCACCTCACTGTTTTGCTAATTCATAGTGTTAAGGCTTGAGCAATTTACTTGCTCCAATAACCTCTAGAAGCACTGCAAGGACTACATCAAATACAGCATCCACCATATAATGTTTAGAAGAGGTCAGCTTCAATAACCAAGAAACCGAACCCTGTTTATTTTCCAGTTTCTCTCCTTATTTCCTTGAATTACTGCAGGGGTTTAAGGAGTTTATGACTCTGGAGGAGGCACTTGGTGCCTTGCAGGATGAAACTATTTAACGCCAATTGCCTTGCAGCAAATAGTGTAAGAACGTCATTATCAGTAAAACTGAAGGGATTCTCATGTATTCACTTTCATGGTACAAGAAGACTAAGGTGCAGATAGCGAATTTGACATCAACACCAAAAACCTAAGTAGGTTATAAGACATTTTGATTTAGACTGCCCAAGGTGCTCTATATAACCATAAAGCTTGATTTTACAATTTTTTATCATTTGACAGAGGTCTTATAGGTCAGCACATGATTTTTAAGGACAAAGCACATCAGAGAACAACTGGCATTCTTCTCTCTGTATACAGTAGGATGAGGATATAAAAACCAAACCGAAAGAACAAGGTGTTGAATCTAGTATCTTTTTCTAAAGTTAGTGTGGTGAAAAGCTGTACTTCAGGTATACCTGGGGGATTTTGCAAACAAACAGAAGTCCACTGTAAATTAACAGTAAGGTTGAAGGAAAACTGTAAAAGTGTTGTTTAATGGGCTCAGCACACTTACTGTTCTTTATGTGAGCAGTGTTACCTCTGCACTCTTGGTTAAGCAACTTATATTAATGTTTTCAAATTGGGAACTCATTTCCTTACAACACATCCTACAAAAAATCAAGATCACAGTCCTACTCCAATGAAGTCTAGTAGGAGGAAGATCCAAATTCATTTTAGGAACTGTCAGACAAATTTCACCCTCAGTTAGGCCCTACGGACTCCTGTGGCAGTAAGAGGGTGGCATGAGAAGCAGAATTACTCTGTTGTACTTTACTGCTCATGCTGTGCCAATCATCACAGTATCTGAGCACTTTCCCAAATTAAGACTAAACAAAGAAGACTAATGTCTGTCACGTGAAATTTCCTCCTCCACAGAGAAAAGTTATGTGAATGCTGTGTAGGAAGGATGTTGTGATATTCACACACAAGAAAGGTAAATGTGTATTATAAAAAAAAAGGCGGGGGGGTGGGGGGGCAGCGGTAAGGTAGGCATGCTTATTTACTGCCTTTTGTGAAAGAAAAGCTTATATAAATGAGTTTTATAATTTAACTGGAAAGGCTTCTAATTTGTTGACATACTGTTCTTTGAAATAGATTTTCAAATTACAGACTCAGTTTTCATTCACAGTAAACCTTCAGTAATGAACACTGAGGTCAAGATTGGAAGGCTAACAATGCAGAGTTAGCAGTTGAAAGTATCATTATTAAATACTGAAGAGAAAAAAATAAATGTGAATAATTTGAATTATTCACTAAAATATACAGTGATAGCATTTTTACCTTTCCAGTAAATTAGAAAAGATAATCAGTAATCCATAGGACAGGGAAACTCTGGAGCATCAGTTCATTTGGGGAGCCACCAATATCAGTGCAGATACAAATCCCATCAGTTGCATTTCTAGCCATCCATCCCAATGCCTAAACTTACCCATCCTCAGGTACGAAACTTCTACTGATGTTAATAAATCCTGTGTTAACTAAGCCTGTAATTTCAATGTCCCTGTGAATACATTGGTTGATATGGTGCTTGCACAGAGAGTTTGGATTTGCAGGCTTACAGAAATTTTTTGGGTGGAAGAGCCAACATTCCACAATAAGGAGAAGGGAATGTAGAGACCAAAATGACATACTGACATACTCCAGGCCAGCGCACATTACCACATCAGACATACATAATTTTAGTGCTACACTAAACATGGAAAATGCTGGATCATTTAAATAAAATCTAGGCGACCACCTAATTATACTGAAATGGCATTGGTTTTGCTAGTCAGAAAGCAGAGATATTACCAAGTTCTTAGAGGGAATTAAAACAGCCCTTTCCTCAGGTATACATTCTGCACTCTGCCTGGTTTCAGTAACAATGCTAACCGCTAAACTCGTAAGTGCTGGATATCCTGACTTCAGTAATTACATCTCTTTTTGCATAAGATAAGCATGAATATACACAGCTGTCAGTCATGATGGTTTATGCTGCTTGCTCCCTTACACAGAAATGTTAAGTTCTCTGCCATCAGCAAAGTTGCATCCTCGCCTCAGCTTTTTTCCTCTCTTTTTTTTCCTTCTCATCAGCAAAATTTTCCCACTCCTACAATTGCATTTCTTGTGTGTTGATCATGTTGTTATTCTCTTAAATTGGATGTTCTCAACCCTTGCCTCTTTTTATTTACTTTGAAATCCAAACTTCATTTTCAGTTCGAACACATTAGTTCGCTGGCAAAGCCCAGGGGAGCTCTGAGTGGGTAAGGAATGAAATACCATATTCACTTTACTTTTCTCATATGTTTTATAAAGCAATCACATCCAATATGAGATGGGTTTAACTGTCAGGATCTTCTGATATTCTGCTATTTTTAGACTTACTCCATCCCTGAAACTCCTCAAGGTCAGGTTGGATGAGGGTCTGAGCAACCTGGTTTAGCAGAAGTTGTCCCTGTCCAAGGCAGGAGTTGGAGCTAGATGATCTTAAAGGTCCTTTCCAGTTCAAGATTCTATGATTTGACTCACAGCAAATTGATAGATGGGGGCAGGGCTTAAGTGCTTTGGTGATGAAATGAACTTCCCTGCCACTTTCTGTATGTACAAGCAGATTAGCTGGTGATGCAGAGATTCTTACAAATGATAATCTAGCTGTCAACATCACCAGAAACATCAGTCACCTTTCCTTATACTAAATTTAAAAATAGGATATGGTCTTCCAGCTTCTAAAAGGTGCTGTTGAAGAAATCCCTCCCAAGCCTGGTCAGAGCTGGGGTGAGAGGGTTCATAACTAAACAGATGAGGTCTAGGAGGCATGGCTTCTCAGAGGAGCAAATCTCAGGAACAAAACCAGACCAACAAAGTGGTTTGCTCAATCTTAAGGTACTGATCCACATCTTCATCTACTCAGTCATGAAGCAGAACTGAATTGGGTGAGTGACGTCCAAACTAAGCTTTATCCAAGATCTACATCTATAAAGGCTATTAAAGAATGGCCTGGATGGTTGCTTGAGTAATTTTTTTCTTTCACAGAAAGCCCAGAGTACCAAAGGCATTGTGTGTCTGTGCATGCATGTGCAATATCATTTGTACTATTTTCTCCTACAGCCAGTGAATATGTATACCTCTTAGAGGCTGCTACTGGATGTAACACTACAATAAACAGAGCAGAAATAATATTTAAAATATATAGACCATGCTTATAGTCCTCTTTTCTTACTATTGGCAATATAACAATTCCACTACTAGGAGAAAAAAAAAATTTATTATTTTTTTTATTTGGTTTGGGGTTTTTTTATGTACCAAATGTCCTTTTCTTGGATTAGATCCTTGTCCATTAGAGATTTATATTAAAAAAAACAACAACAAAACACAGAAAGAAAACACAGAAACAAAACCCAAAAGAGTTTGTGTATTACTGACAATGGGATCTAAATGTCCTGTGAATTTCACCTGATCTCAGTTAATATAGCATTACTGTTAAATTAATTCTATTAAACTTGGTGGAGTTGGTTTGTTAATTTATAGCTTTATAATTCAGATCAAACTGTGACCATGATTTTTATAAAATGTTAAGTGAACAAGAGGGACCAGCTTGAGATGTTTCTAGAAGGTCAGCATTACAGAAAGTCATGAGAAGATGACTCCTTTTCCTTGTCTTTTCTCTAAAAATGAGAGGCTTTGACGTGTCTCAGGTTGTTGCGCCAAAATAATGAATAATTTCTGAAATGTGATTCTTTTTAATGTTGGCAATTTCACCTACCTGCCTCTGACAACACATCAGCCATGAGAAATACCTGGATCTCATAAGTAACAGTTGGTCAGTATAAAAAAGAACCTACAGTTCAAGGTGCTTTGAAGTTATTTCACTTTATGCCTTTTGATTTGATTCATAAAGTGGTGGTTAGGAATTCTTTGTAGTGTTGCTTAGGACGACTAAATTTCCAGATGCTTTCCCTCTGCTATAACTCTGATTATATCTTGGGAGCAGATCTTTTTGGTTACAGGGTGCCAGTTTTAAACATTCATTTTTCAGGCTAAATTTGTTGTTCAAGTTCTCATCTGTTGACTTCTGACTGTGACAAGAATTGAAGTGCTCTCAAAAAAGAAAAAACTATATCATTCTCATAAAGACTGTTTCCTCTTGTTTCTTGTTTCTGAAGTATTTTACTGGGCAATATCAGCTACATGCCATTTTTTTTTTAAATTAATAGACTTCAGACAGATTTAGCAAACAAGTGACTGATCCAAAAAAGCTTAATTTTCACATTTGCAAACAGTGGTGTTGTCCATCGTGTTTATAGTTCTGTCTTCTCGGTTTTGAGACAAATAAGAGTTGAAAAGATGCTGGGTTTCATTTAGGGTAGTAAGAAGAAACCTGGTGAGCAGATTTTGACTTCATACAAATACAAATTTCCCAGGAATTATTAATTATCTTTCATTATAGAAGATATAGTAAAACCTAATTTACCACACTATCATTCTGGTTTGTGTTAAATTAAATAGTTTCTCAATACTTACAGCAATATGCCCTAATTAGATTCTAGCCAACAATTTCAAAAGGGAAAGAAGGTTTTGGCTGATTTCATTTTAGGACTTCACAGTGATTCTTGTTGAAAAAAAAGACTGTGAGTTCACATTTCTCTGTACAATGTTATTGGGTCATGTTTCTGGATTAGATTCATCAAACTGCACAATATTAAAAAACTGACACAATAGCAAGCTCTTTCCCTTTTTGTAAGTGCTGTAGGCCTATGTGTTGGAAAGTAAATATGGAGTCTTGCTTAAGAGAAATGACATGTGAATTCAAGAAAAGAGTGATAGAAGAAGATAATCAATACTGGAAATTTTTTGAGGGAGGTAAACTAAAAATGAAATAATGAGCTGATGTGGCTGTCTGGGTATACCTTCAAAATTGCTTTATCATTTTAAATAAATATAGACTAGTCTAGAAATCTTTACATAAATAAAGACTAATCCAGGAGTCTACTTAGTCTACTTTTGACATGTGAAGTAACTACATGCATCCTCTTAGCTTCCAGTCAGGTGCTCAGCTCATTAAAACATGATGCCTAGTTGAGTGACAAATTTAGAGGTTTTCTTATAATTTGGATTGATGTTATCACTTCAACATACTGAGATGTAAATGCTTTCAGTTGTGCAAGTCAGGTAAATACCTTTCTCCTTTACCCTCTAAATGAACTATAAGTTTAGGGCATGAAATAGTCTTAAAAAATGAAGTCTAAAAGCATAAGAGCCAACATTCACGCTGCTCTGCTTAGCCTTGTTAGAGATGTCACTGCTTGGCAGGAGTCCCTAAATGTGGCTGCAGTTATGCCTTTGCTTCAGGACTTTTGATACATTAAAAATTATACACAGCTGAAATATAGGACCACCACCTTCTCTTGTTAGTGAGAGTGCAGTTTCCAGTCTTCTAAAGTGAGTTATAAAGCCAGAGTTCAGTAAGATTGCAAGAGTAATAACAGATAATAACAGAAACAAAAAGCTAAACAAGTCCAAACGGAGACATAAAAAAGCCATATTGCACAAAACAGCGTATTTTCAAATTAGTGCTTTACAAATCACTGAATTTACATACATTCCCTATTTTTCACCTGCTCCAAATCTCTCAAAGCATCAGTGATGCTGTTGGTCTAACCTTATGCAGCTTACAACAGTGATGCTGGGAGAGGAAAGTTTGGTATAAGTCACTACTTCTCAGCTTGGGGTTGCCACACAAAATGACTGGAGGAAGGGGGGGGAAAGGAAAACGGAACATATTCTACATACCCTAACACCTGCAATAGAGAAAAGAAACTAAATTGGGAAAGAGTAAGCTATATAAGAGTATTCAGAATTTATGCTAATTTTGAGCTGAGTGTAGCAACACTGCACAAGCAACGGGATGTTTTAAAAAAATTTAGATGGTCTCTAACAGTAAAGACTAAGAAATACCATTCTCTGATCAAATGCATATATCTCTCACAGGTCAACATCATTCTGTTGTCCTTGGAGAAGGACGTTGAGGTAAGAGATGTCCTGATCTCTCAGAGTTTGGATAAAGCCATTTGTTTGCAGACTGAAGGCTGAATTTATCATGCAGAAAAATCCATCAGGGAAACTGACTCTTGATTTTCAGGAGAAAATTTCAGAAGCCAGGAAATTGCCTCTAAGTGTACAATACCCTGTAGAAGTCTTAAATTAAAGAGTTATTTTGGTGGAGGCTTGACAAAAGCTGTTTTCTACTGGCTTTACTGCCAGTTATTCTCTGTCAAAGCAAAAAGAAGTAAAAAGTGGATCAGGAAAAACAACCAAAAAAATACAGGTCCAGGATTTTTTTGTCAGACAGCTGCTATGAAAGCCACAGTGCTTGCTTCCTTCTGTGAAGAGGGATTAAATTTATTTAAACTATTCCCTCTCAAGTAGGTGGAAAACATATTTCTATTCTACCTGTAACCTCTCACAAGGTCAAATATGTGCCCTTTTAGAAAATCTGTTGTTGGCTACCTAATCTATCTTAAGGCCATGAAATCATTGATCTGTAAATTCTGATGGAGTTTGCTTTCATAACATTATTAGAAGGTTATTTTCAAATACAGAGCATTACTTTTTTATTATGCAAATTTAAGGCTTTCTGACTAGAACAGTAACCAGTTCATTGTTCTTGCATCATATACAAATGTTGATATGACTCTTTTTCAGATATCCAGACAAGTGATCAGAAGCAGCCAAAAGGACTTAGGTAAGAAAATTACACAAGAACAGCTTCAACTTTTCTTGTGGGAGGCAGACTAAATAAGACTTTGCAGTACATCTTGAGGCTGCTTGTTCTGATTTTGTAAAAACCTTCAAATCATTTTTGCTAGTCTTTATTGACAAGTTCTTTAAACACACCAAATTTTCTGAAAGTATTTGTAGAAGTGCTTACCAGACAGAGAATAAAGTTCATATTAGCATTTATTATTGCTTTGAAGAGAGGATATCACGAAAGTATACGTTACAGAATACTTGAGGCATCATCCACAAGGACAATTCAGTGATATTTGCATATCCTCTTGGTTACATCTGCTAGTGTTACTTACCTAAGTTACATTGTGTGGACTCTGTCTAGCTGTATACTACTCCAAAAAGTTTCAGCTTTACATGACAAAAAGGAAAAAGCGAGCACCAACCAGAGAACGGTGTCTACATGGTTGCCCATGTGCAAATAAAAATAGATTAGAAAGGCTAGACATCCTCTAAAGAGAAGTGTGTTTGTGAATACTGAGTAAGCTATTGTGTTGAATCTTACCATTACGTTACTTTCCCCCAAAGTGAAGGGCTCGACGCGCACAGGTAGAGTGGCCTGGCACCGGAGAAGGAGAGCTCTGCCTCCATCTCTTGGTGAACGAGAGGAAGGGCAGCCAGAGGAGACTCATCTGGATTCCTCATTGATCCAAAAGTCAGAAGAACAGATGATTTAAGGGAGAGGATAGCTGTGCTGTGACAGACAGAGAAGCTTGGTTAGAGATTCATTCATGCAAGCTTGTCTCCCAAGGTCTTCCCCCGGACTGGTGGCGGGACCCACCATAACTGCTATTAGAGGTTGTGGTGCCAATTCAAGAAGAGAGGAAGAAGGTGCTTAGTTTGCGGCAAGGAATCTTTTCCAATTACTATCAGATGCCAATTCCTAGACGTTAAAACACATATGACTCGGCAGGATGATTCAATATTCAGTGACAAAGAGAGAATCAAGGACAGAGAAATGCCTTTGCAGTGGGTTATGGCATTTACTGCTGAAGCTAACAAGGCTGGCAGCAGAACGACCAAAGCTGAATACTTGTTGGGGTGCTAAGGGGTACAGCTGCACATGACAACACCACACTTCCCAGCTGCCTTGAACTGAGGCTACTCCACATGTCTTCAGATGGTGGGAACCTACAAACCCCTGGCACCAGCCTGTGACTGGCCCCAGAGCCAGGTGGGAAAGTTGTTTCTTTGATGCTGATAGGTTCTGGGCCAAGTTAATAAACTCCTGCCAAACATAGTGGGAATTAAGGAGAGGGTCATGTGCCATACATGGCACAGGAAGCTGTTCATCCTGCTCCATCAGCTTTATAGTAAAATCTCTGAGACTGAGAACTGTGAAACCTGCCTTACAGGGTATTGAGCCCCAGATCAGACCCTCACCACCTTGCCACCAGATGCATATCATGGGCAGAAAAATACAGGATTAAAGCCACATGGATTTCAAAAGCTACATGCTAAACTACTTTTAAAGATATACCATGACCCTTCATTTCTATAACAGAAATCACTGTTAGGGTATTTCACGTTTTTTTTCTGTTGAAAAAAGTTCTTGTTGGTTCTCCCAGAAACTCCAGATGGTCATTTATATGTGCTTCTAATCCCAAGTCTTGCTGCTTCTACCAAATCTGGCAGAGGAAATACATACATTTCAAAAATAACAATTAAAAGAAATGAGCTCATTTAATTAATTTCTTCATATTAGACTGAACACATTGCCTGTACTTATAATAGAGAACAGACACTACCCAGACCCTTCCATTAAATAAAATACCCAATTTTATTTCAACACATCTACCCTGTTCTATATTTAGTTACAATTCTCCACCTGAAATATTTGCCTCTTTTAAGAGGTGGGCTGGTATTCACCCACATTCTCTGGTTTCAAATGCTCAGAGGTTTAGAGTCAAATCATACTGTTTTGAATTTCAACAATGTAAACTCCTATAGCCACTGTTATGTTATGAGCTGGAGAGGGTTGGGGGCTTTTTTACCTATTATTATTTGCAGTCTGGCCTTTAGCTACAGCTCAATTAAGCTTTTAATGAAAACATGAAGTAGACAAACTAAGTAGAAACAAAGCAAAAGTATTTGTGCTTTCATTTTACCTTCAGCAAACTATATGAGATTATAAACTCAGTAAAACAAAATAAAAATTGCACACTTCTGAGAAAGCAATCAAGTATGTGCTATTCTTATACAACTTTGTAGGTATGGAATTGCTAATAAATATATATATATATATATGTGTGAATCATTTACTGAGAACAAGCATGATTTCAAGTCTTTCTTGACTCAGGATCAATTTTTAAAACTACTAATAATTATTTATTGAGACAAAACAAAGTCTTAGGAAAATGGTATTAAGATATATCCCATAACATTTAAGGGTAGGGATGATATCAGGGATGTCATCATTAAAAAGAAACATTAAAGAGTTTGTAGATCAGCAAGCTAAGTAAAAATTAGTATTTCATTGTTGAACCTTAATCTTGATTTTTTTGGTGAATTTTTCAAGATTCATAACCTTTGGATTATCAATCACTACAGCAGACATGTTCCAAATACTTTTTTGCCATTCAAATATCATTTCTCGGGAGACAGAAGTGGGTTTTAAAACTACTAGTCATAAAAACTTACTTGCCATCTATGGGTCCTTTCTGTTCAGTTCCACTTAAGGACCAAAAATGTTTTATTGCAAAGCACTCAGATCACCTTGTTACTAAAGCAGATCTCCATCTTCTGCTTCTGTGCAACAAAACATTTTAAAATCTATTCATCCTAGCGGCCAAAGGAGAACGAAATATACTTAGTTCTAGGAATAGTGCTAGGAATCTTTGCCTAGCTTGTGATGGAAGAATACATTTGGTGAAATGGAAAAATGATAATATCAGTTTTCTACTGAGGTAGGATCTAGAGACCACTGGGGCAGCTCAATCCCATAGGAAGCTATCTCAAGCACTAGAGCTATAGTTCAGTTTGGTTTTGCCAGTTTAGTGGCAGTGACATTTTTCTTCTGAGTCAACAAAATTTTGGGTTTTGATGGCTGTTGGCACATAACACCAGCCTTTGAAACACTGATTGCTCAGCCAAAGTTAACAGAAACAGCTGCAAAACAAGATGTCATCTCTGGGTCTTGCTCTGAGTAAGCTACAAGAGCATTGCCAACTGTAAAGAGCAGTTCTTTAATAAGGGGACTTCTGAAGCCTTTGTTTCTGCATATAAACAAGCCAAATTATAAATGTCACTTGGGGAAAATCTGAAAGTGGACTCTCAGAGATAGACTCTGTGTCTGATCAATTTGCTGCTACTGCAAAAATAAATCTCTCTAACATGGAGATGCTGTAGTTCTATTCACATTTTGCAAGCCAGCTTTCCATCCAAATAGCCAACTGAAGATGATTGCTTCTTCATCTCCTTTGCTTTGGGAGAAAGAAAAAGAGTTAGGGACATGTGTGTGAGGTTGGTGGTTGTTCAATTTTGTTTGTGTTTTTTTTTTTTTAATTTTTATATTTTTCTTTATAGCAGCATAGAAAGGTGTACTTAATTCTTTAAATTCTTCTTAATAGTGTCAAATAACATTAGACAGCCTGCTTGTTATCAAAGGCCATGGCTGTAAAAGAACCATGGTACTGCATAGACATAGCTAAGAAAGATTCAAAGTGGTATTTTGCATGAAGCAACCTTTAAATATACAGTCATCTCTGTAACTGCGGCAAATTTTTCTGACCATTTCCCAGCTGACACTACAAATGCAAGTGTCTTTAAACTGTTACAATACTGCTGCATACAGAGAAAATACATGTATATGATCTGTGTTTCAAACACATTTTAAATATTTCCTTTTGTATCACATTGACACCATGCTGGAGCCATGAAAGGAGATCATGACTTTCTGATCAATATTAGGTCTTTAGCCATTGATTTATTTTAAATATAGCCTTTTATTTCTTTTATGTTTAAGACAGGCAGAGAATATCAACTGACTATAATCTGGAAGAGTTCATGACCATGACAAGTTTTAAAGGCTTTGATTTCTATAGGTAGACTATGAAATTATCCAAAATTATACAGTCAACTAACAATTATATAGATTTAATAATGAAAAATAAGGAACCTAACTTCATGTCCATTAAATCCAGTAGAAATCCAGACATTTAAGATCACAATTTTGAAGTAAGATGATTTCATTAGATTTACATGGACTCTTTGTAACAGAAAGCCTTCTCACATACATGGTGCTCTAGATTTCCACAAGCCTTTTTATGATACATCAGTTTCTCTTTTATCAAAAGAGAGTGACAATTCTTTGGAAAAACAATGACAACAGGTTTTAATAAAAAAGTAACAATGAATGGATGGTAATAGGGAAACCAATAAATGCAAAGAAGCATAAAACAAGACACATGACCAGGGAGAGAGGACTGAAAGGGCTGGAAGAACAGGTCATTGAAAGCAATTGCAGCACTCTAAAACAGGCACAAGGATTAGGCAGTGGCCAGAACAGAGCAGCTGAACAGCTATTGAAAGGAAGTGGATTTATAAACAGGAGTTCAAGCAACAACAAGGAATGGCTTCATTGCAGGAAACTACGGTAAATAGGAATGGCAGGGCTTGTTCAGAGCTGTGGGAAACATTAACAAAGTCATACAAAGCAGAAGACTTTTATTAATTAAGACATTTTAAGCATAGTATTTTCAAACTTTTAAAATTTGGGTTTTTTTCCTCTGATACATGGATGAAATTATTTTCTTTCAATTCTACCCATTACTCAGTCTCCCTTTTATGTTGAACATCTGCATATACTCTCTACACAGCTATTCAGTCTGTAGAGGACACTTGCTTTGATTTGTTTTGTAGCTTTTGTCAGACTAAAACTGTCTCCTTAATATTAAGCAGGTATGGAGGCTCACAGTTTTCAGTACAAAGTCAATAAGCTTCAACATACGAGCTTAAAGTTAAACAAGTATCAAGATTATGTCCTAAATATGGAGGCTTTTCCTAACAGAGGCCTTAGAATAGCTCTGATGCTCTTTAAAGCAGTAGAAAGATACTCAAGTAATATTTTAAGCATTGCAACTAACAAATAAAAACACTTTTAATGCTTCATAGACATAATTTATCCTCTATCATACTCTTTTGAGTACTACTTCTAAAGATGGTGAATGTAAACTAGATCTCCATAAAGTCTTCCTAATTGCCATGCCAAAAAACTTTGGTACCAAGCAGAATTGTGGCTTGCAGGTCTCGGACTTCTCTTCCACGAGGATCAAGATAAGACGAAACAAGAAGTCCTGGTTTTATGAGGAGAGATTTCAGGGAGGTTAACACTGACTTTGGTGCTCATAATTGAGAATTTCTATCCCAGAAGACAAAAGGTAAGCCATACAACCATGGCTGCTACTGCCTTGATGTTACATTAGTTGTGTTTTGAATACAAATTCCCAGGAGCTCTTACAGCACTCATACAAGATAGCCCTTCTGGACTGGTTTCAAGCCTTTTAATTTCACCCCTAACATATGTACAATTTTGGCTTTAGTTTTTGTAGCACTCCACTTTGGGCTCTAGACAGGATACTCAGGTGTGTTGGCTATTTTTGCAAAGAGAATACCAATTGTTGGCAAGCCAAGAACTACCTCAGTGCAGCCTTGTGCATTTTTGTACCATCTCGCCAGACTGTTTTAGTGGACAAGTAAATGCAGTAAAGTGTTCTCTCTTGACATATTAACATTTCTAGATTCATGGCATGATTTGACAGGATCCAGATGTTTCTTTCCCAGTGCTGTTGCCTTGAGGCATATCAGGCTCCAGATTTTTAAGGTGCAGTAGGGAAGCTAAATAATGTTCTCCATTGAGCCAAAATTTGGTGACTGGAGTTTGAAAAGATGGGACAAACTAACTGGAAAGTTCTGGTAGGATTCAGGATTCAGAGTTAGATTTTCAGAGAATCCTAGTCTTGAGCCTCACAGTTGCCACCAACAGATCCGTTCAGATCCACGCTGGTTCTTTAGCCATCGTGCTTCAGGTGCCCAACATCAAAAAGTTACTTCGCCACTAAATCCCCGTCTCTCCCTGGATTGCATGAGAATGAAGAGTTGTGTACTGGTTTATACCCTTTTGTATTTTTTAAAATCTGTTTAGATATACCGATGTGGGGATCAGGACGAAAACAAGGCAGGAGTCCACCACCGTTATCTTTTCGCTTCTTGCCACCGCGGCGTTCTGCTCCTGCCGTCACACGCTCCCAGCCCAGCAGCGGGGATGCGCTCACTCGCTGCCCGTGGCAGGCGCACCGCGGCCCCACCGCCTCCAGAGACCTCCGCCCATGACTGCCGGGGAAGCGTCCCTGCCAACTGCGGTCGAGCCCGGCCGAGCATCCTCGGGGCGGGCAGGCGAGCGAGGGAGCGCCGGAGGCGAGCCGGGGCGGGCCGTGACTCACCCGCCGGGGCCGAGCGGGGGAACTCCCGCTGCCGCCGGGCTCCGCCGCCGCTGGCAGAGCGCATGTGCGGGGGCTCCCTGCTCCTGCCTCCGCGCCGCGCCTCGCACCCCCCCGCCCTCCTTTCCTCTCGCCGCGCTCGCTCCCTCCCTCTCTCTCCCTCTCTCCCTCCCTCCCTTCCTCCCTCCCTGCCTGCCCGCCCGCCTGCCGCCGCCTCCCTCCCTCTCCCCGCCGGCTGGGTGCTGAAGTTGGGCGGATGGCAGCGAACCAGCTGCGCTAGGGACGAGCCGCACCAGTCCTTCCCGGGATCGCTCAGCGCCAACTGCACGCAGCCGGGCGGGGGTGGGTAAGGAGCTCCGCGCTTATTTCAGCCCGAATCGTGATAAACGGCATCAAAATGTCTGCTTTATAGTGATGCAAAGGGTGGGTGTGTGTGGAAAAAAACTACACCGACCCAGGGTTTGGGGGGAGGGGAAGGGGAAGGAGGGAGGCGAGAGGATGGATGGATGGATGGATGGATAGATAGATAGATAGATAGATAGATAGATAGATAGATAGATAGATAGATAGAT
>JAWWEV010000115.1:56219028-56252080 GCA_035583235.1 Hafferia zeledoni
CTGCTCCTGCTGAAATTAATCCATTACTTGTGACTGTGTGTGTGTGTGTGTGTGTGTGTGTGTGTCTTGCCGCGATGCACAAAGGGGTGAGGAGAGGTGCCTGCGAGCTCTGCCCGGGTCCCCCGGTCTCCGCCGCCCCCCGGTTCGTGTTGGGGGTGCCGCGCGATGCCGCGGGGCATTCGCCGCGCCGGGAGATGCTGCTCAGCCCGGGGAGGGGGAGGGACTGGGCCACCCTGGGGAACCCGGTGGCACGGGCTGGCGATGTGACAGCCGCCAACTCGGAGGAGAGACGGCACTCCTGCTGCCTTTCCTCTTGACCTTCCCCTCCCTGTAACATGGCTCTGCTTAGCGAGGGGCAAGGTGGTGTAATTATTATTATTATCATCGTTGTTATTTTATTTCAATCAGAGGAGCCGGCGGAAGGTGAGGGTGAACAAGCGAGTCGTTGCTCTAAGATCGGGACTTGCTTTCCCATCCCTCCCTCCGCCGGCCCGCTTTCTCGGCTGCCCCCAGCGGGCCGGGCCGGGCCGGGGCCGGGGAGCCCCCGCGGGCACCGGCCCTGCCGCCCTGCGCGGCCCCCGGGCGACACCCAGCCTCCCCCGCCCGCCGTACCCTGCGGCACCGCCATCCCTCCGCACCGGCCTCCTTCCCGCCCCTCCCCTGGCAATGTCGGCGGGAGGCGGGCGCGGGGCCACGGGAGGAGCAGGTGGCCGGGCGCGGCCGGCGGGGCAGGGGATGCTCCCGGTATCCCGGTATCCCGGCGCCGAGCAGCGCGGGACAGCGGTGCGGCCCCGAGCGGCGCGGGGCTTCCCTGCGCTGCCCGGGGAAACACCCCGGGAGAGCTGCCGCGGCTCTCGGTGCGGCGGGGGATGCGGTACCCTGCCCAGCGCCCGAGACCTGCCGTGTGCTGCTCCGGCGGGTCTGCGCCTCTCCTCGAGGTGAAACCGCCCTCAATTGAGAAAGCCGAGATTGCCTCGCTTCCTCGGCTGCCAACCCTACGTTGCACAATTCATTGCTACCTCTTCTTGTTGGTTTAGAAAGAAACCTTACTCGCGCTGTCAAGCTTAGAACCACCAGGGCAGGAGTAAAATGCATGGCTTTCGGTATTTGGTTTCTTCATTTGTGTATCTGGATTTTCACCAACGTGTGTCATAGGTTTGCAGGCAGATGGTTTTGCAAAATGGATGAAATCTGGAATACCAGCTAGGTAAATGTAAGTTACATACTGTCTGGCAATAGTATAATGGTAACAGGAGAAAAACAGCTTTCTACAAATGTAATATTCATGTATTGAAAATGTGGGGAGTTCTGTAAAAAAAGTTGATTTTTTATCACATCAGTGGATTCTAGTGTCATCGTGCTTACATAAATCACTGGGTAATTTTCCTGTGGCACAAGCCATTTAGCCAAACAAACTATTTAACGCTTAGAGAAAATAGGTATTTTTATTTGAGTTCATACTCAGAAAAAGCAAAGTCCTAATAAAAGATACATGAGCCCCACCCCAGTAAGTTTATGGCCTAAGATGTGAATGCTGTGGTACGCGCAAGTACTTGCCTCCCCAAAATAACGTGAGCGTTAAAGCATTTAAATACCTTTCCCCATCAGGGGCTTAGATCCTTTTAAGTAGCCAAAATAAGAACATAATTTGATTAAAAGCATATAATCAAATAAATTGCTATAGTGAGTTGAACATCTAGTCCAATATCCTGGCTCTGACTACAGTCATTAGCAGTTGCTGAAGGGAGAAGAACGTAAGAAACAGGATTGGCATACAGTGATCTTTTCCTGGTATATTCTTTCAAGTTTCAGCAACACATAGTACAGGGATTTCTTAAACTGGGTTTTGTTCCCAGACCATCATATTTAATAACCTTTCAATTTCTCTATCCCCTTTGTTTTTTTAATGTTTATACTTTGGTCTCAGCCATGTTTTGTGGCAATGAGCACCACGATTTAGTTATGATATGTGTGAATTTTGTTTGCTATGAACCTGCTGCCTGATAATTTCATTCACTGCTTCTTAGCTTTCATATGTGACGGGAAGTACGTAGTGTCTGTATAAAGTGCTAGGAGTTTCCTCTCACACCAGAACACTGACAGATCAAGTCCATTCATTTTACCTAACACAAAGCTGAGAGGTCTGCCCAGGAGTGTAAAGCTATATTCAGCTCTGGGTCTTTATGTTGAAATCTGCAAATAAGAATAGTCATTCTTTTTCTTGTTATGCAACATGGACACTTTATGCACAAAGAATTGCCCTGAACCCATGAACTCATTTTCAAGAAGGCTACTGAAAAGCTGTCAGCTGAAAAATAACTCCCTGCACTATTGATTTGAATTGAAATCTGACTGACAGCTTGGTGAAAGATTCTCTATCCCTATCCAGTTTTCTACCTACCCTGAAAAGAAGATGAAATGTTTTAACTGCAATTCTTTTTTTAGTAAGTACACCAAATACAAAACACAAGCTATATATCAAGGGACATATACTATGTGCATTTGAATTAGCATCACTGCTAATTGTTCTGTGTAGCGTTCATTATAAGGATGTGCAGTGAACAACATGCATAATTTCAAAAGTAAAGTTTAAATGTCCCCTAAAATCTAACTGATTTTTAAGGAGCTGTGACACAAGTTCTTCTCCCCCAGAAGAGTTTGAATCTTGCTTGAGGAGGTGCTGATCAGAACAATATTGCAGAAAATATCCCAGATCTTACTGGTAGGCCCATTTTTATTTCCTCACAAGAGTAGTAGAGGAATAAGAGACCAGAGAACTACAAAAGCACAACCTGGACCCAAAGACCCAGAAGTTCTCAGAGTTTGAAATCAGCAGCAGACACAACTTGGAGCAACACAATCCACAGCTGAATGTGATCAAGTGGAGAAGGGTAGAAACCCATGAGCTGTGAAATTTTTTACAAAAAATAAAATGCTAGAAAAACCTCAGATGCATTAATCCTCATCACCCAAAAGACTGAAAGAGGCTGGGTGGTATTGTTATGGGAATGGGGTAGGAGAAATGTCAGCCAGTCTCAGACTTAACCCAGTCTCAAACTAAATGTGAGAATGATTTTCCACTTACAAGTGGTGTATATGTGTGTGTATATATATGTGGCAAACTATATGTATGTATGGTATATACATTTTTCTTCACTAAAAATACATCATCTAAAATAAATTTTACAATCTTAGTGCCTTTAAATAGCACTTTCTTACTTATATGCTTTATGTACATGCCTTTTAGTATGAAACATATGGACATTCTTATGAATATGCCAGAAGTGTACTAAGTGAAGCAGTATTAGCTCTCACAGAGATGTTCAGCACAGTTCTGTTAGCTCCCTCCTGATCGTGTCTTCATGATGTCAAGAGATCTATTTTGCACTTGTACCTAGGTTTCAGCTTTTTAAATGAAAAATATTTCCCCACCATTCTTGCAATGCTTATTTTATGAATACAGAATGAGATTTCTAAGAACTTAAAATTCATGTGCTAATTGGCTTGAGCTAAAATTAGTTAAAAACTAAATTCTTCAAGAAATTTAGTATTTCTGTTGCCATACTCTTTGTTCTAAGTAGTCTTAAAAATGAAATAATGTAATCAAACTTTCCATACTGTTAAGTAATTAAAAGCTTGTGCATAGGGTGTAAAAACAAATTAATAGATTAAGTTGTAATTAAGCTTATCTGTTCATGGTTATAGCTACTGGCTGTGGCTATACAGGCTATAAGTAGAATGGTGTGAATAACTTTGCTGCTTACTCCTGGGAATCTACTGCACTCTCCAAAGGAGGCCAGCCCTTCAGCTTGGCACCTCTGCAGATCTTGGCTACAGTGGGTCTGAGGTAGGAAGCTGCACATCTCACTCTAGTTCTCTCGAAAGTTAACCATTTCAGAGAGATCTTTTCTACAAAGATTCTGTGTCTCAACTTGAAGTCGGATATTTGCTCTCAAAAGGTTTCCCTTGGCATTGCTGCTGTCTCTAGCGTGCACAAAGGAAGCAGCCAAGCAGTGTGACTGTGGCAGGAACCTAGGGGAATGCTTAAAGCACACAAACAGATGAACTCAGGGTCTGCTTAGCCACTATGTAACCTGTGCCTCAACCAGATCAACATAAGGGCCTGATTCCCTAGTGTGCTTTATCTACTTTCCACTGCTCCAGTAATGCAAAATAAATGTAAACTCAATTTAAATGACTTGTATGCTTTCAGTAATTTGTGTTGTTCTGCTATATTAATGAATCTGTGCTTAAATAAAACTATTATAATCAATGTAAGGTTGATTTTATCAAATCTTCATAAAAAATTTTGAATGATAGTTTTGTCTTTATGTTCTTTGTTTATAAAATATAAACAAAATGCATCTTATCTTTCATGCAATTGAAATTTTCATACACTATTTACTTCATAAGCAAAGGGTTGAAAGTGCTTAGAAATCAGTAAATTTCTAGATAGAATGTATGCAGAGAATTACAGGTAGGGAAATCGAACAGAAAGAAAACAAAATCTTAAATCCTACAGCCAAACATTAAAGACACATCTTAAACCACACATCTGCACTGAATAATCTTTCTCTATACTAGTAGTATATATCCAGCATAGGTTTTTCAGTGAGAAAGGGCTAAATGAGAGAATGATGCTATGATACCAAAGCAGCTTCACTTAAATCAGTTTGGCTGCTCTCTCCAGTGATGTGAGGCAGCTCTGTGCTTGTTGAAACATGAGACATCACAAGGTAGGACCACCCTGTGTAGCCCAACTGTGTACATACAAACTAGCAGATAGTATGCCAGACTAATGCTGTCTTCAAAAGGAGACAGGTACCCTGTCTCAGCTCCCTGATGTAAAGTCAACTGATTATGCAACTGTGCTCTGTAATTTCAACTAAGTGGAAGTCCAAGAGGGACTTGGTCTTTTTTTTTTTTTTAAGGAAGACTGAATGAGGTTTGGGCAGTTCTGCTGGGCTGTTGTATGCTGTAACAATGCCTTAATTTATCATCAACTCATGTCAGTTTACAGTAAAACAGTCCTATGAGAGAAAGCAGTTAAACCCTAGGAAGCATGGATGAAGGCTGTCATAGTATCCTTAGCATAGGACTTTTATGCCTGCTTTGAGCAACCTGGCAAGGGCATTGGAACTAGATGGTATTTAAGGTCTGTTCTAACCCAAACCATTCCATGATTCTGTGATTCTCTGACACTGTAGTCCAGACAGCTTTCAAGAGAGATATCAAAACACTGAGCACCCCAAGAGGCAGTATGTCCTAGGCACATCACAGCCGTAGCAAGGAGCTGCAGGATGTCCTTACGTTTCTTACAGTACCGTTGGCTGGTTGGTTGCACTATATACATGCTGGTCTCCCAGAAGCTTAAGTTAGAGGGAAATCATGTAATGGTTTGGACTGGAAGGAACCCTACATATAACTTAAAACTTACATAGAACTGCCACAGACAGGGACACCTTCCACTAGATCAGGTTGCTCAAAGCCATCCAACCTGACCCTGAACACTTCCAGGGGTGGAGCATCCCCAGTTTGTCTGGCAACTCGTTCCAGTGCCTCACTAACCTCATAGTGAAGAAATGTGCAGTAAATTTTTAATACCATTGTTACTGTTCACGTAAATGAGAGCAGCCTTCTAAAAAAAAGAATTTCTTATCAAATCCACCTTATTCTGACAGCATTGGAGACAGCACATGCTCTCTGATACTCCCATTGCACCAGACCTTTAGGTGGTGTAGGTGCTGCTCTCTTGATGATTTGCATCATATGAAAATCGAGAACAGTGAGTAATAACTTCCTATGTAAGGGCTTCACAAGTAGCCTTGTTTTAATGAATGTAGGTGGGAAGTATCATCCTAATTACTCAGTGTCCTAAAGGTACTTTCATTTCCAAGTCCTATTATCTTCAGAAACTGCACATTTCTAAAATATTAATCAGATACTTCCTAGCTTTCAAGATAGGTTTGGGAAGAGAGGAGTGAGATGTAGAAGTTATTTGTTATCATTCATCTAGAATGGTTTAAAAATAAATCTGGTTTGTTGTAATGCAGTTGTCATATAAAGGTCTGATAATCTCACTGATCCAGCTTGATATATGTGATAGTCTGGTAACTGGAGTCTAATGTATAGTATTTTTTTCACTATTATATGTATTATATTTGTCCACTTATTTCTATAAACACTTAGTGATCCTCACAAAGTAAAAAAAATCAGATGATAATAACAGTCCAAGTCTCAACTGTATGGTAAGCACTGTGCTGACCAGAATAGACAAGGATGTTTTCAAATTCTTTGATTATTTGATACATAAAATTAAGTCATAGACCAACTATAAAAAAATTAAGTACTCCTGTAGTGAGAGTCTTGAAAAGGATAGAGGGGATATCTTTACCCAGTGTGAATGCAGCTACTTCATAAATTACAAAATTATGAAGGTGACAGCTTTGAGCTGATAGCTCATGTTGGACGGTGTATTGGTTTTGTCCTGAGCTCTCCTTCTAGAAGGACCATCCTGTATACAGTATCTTTCTTGGAGCCTATGCCTCCACTGCTAATTGCAGTCTAGCATAGAGATATCTGACAAAAGTTGGACACTCAAAAAATTTAGGTAAAGCAGCACTGTGCCTTGTGCAAGAAAATTAGCATATTTTGCCTCTGCTGTCTGCATGGAGTCTTGCATCCTGCATGTTAGACTGCTCTGAAACTGAGAAATACACTCCTGAAAGTTTTCTAGTTTTAATGCTCCTGAGAGCATTTACTATGAAATGTGTTCCATACTCCTTCAACCATAGAATAAGCCCTGGAATTGGTTAGCTTTCCAGTACTAGCACATCACTTCTCTTCAGGAAGGCCTCTGCCTTTGGCCTGCGTTCTTTCCTCTTAGCCATATGGTATTAGCCAAAGTAAATCCATACTTGCTGTGATTTACTTAACAATGGGTCCAGATCATGTTAAGTCAGTGATTTGTCCACCTTAGCTCATGTTGTTCCCTTTGATATTCACCTACCACTAACAATAACACTAGTGATTTTTATGGTTCCTTCAGTTTTGCTCACAGCAGAGGGGAAGGTTGTCAAGTTGTGTAAATGAGTATTTTCCTGAAGGATCCAGTTAGTAACACATCTGCTTAATAATTATTCCTAATTTTTAATTTCAGATGAAGATTTATCAGCTTTTAATAAATTTAATGTTTATCCTGTTGATTTTTATCATGTTTATTCTACAAGCCCAATGTTATGTGTACTAACAGAAGTCAGCATGTTTATATTGACAATACCATCAAATTGCCAATCAAATAAAATACTAAGATAACCATCCGATACCCATATCAAATAATATATAGTTTTAAAAATTGTACTTAGCATAACTCAAATGGCTTTAGTTATATCAAGTTCATTCAAGTCCTTCATGTGTTTATTACTATTAATATTTTGTCAATTCTATTGGTTGTAGTGGTTACGATTTAGGTTCAACATTAATTTCTTCCATACAAAACAGGAGAGAGAATTGTCCAAGCAAATTCATAAAGAAAGAGTAAAGTTTAGGAAAGGTGAGTGGCTCATATCTGTGAGGTAATTGGAAAATCATATATATCTTGTATGAATTCTGCTGAGCGTTTTTCTTGGTCAGACATATAATGCTGTGACAAATACTAAGACCTGATTTTATACAATGGGTCATTTCAGGAACTTTTAAGAAAGTAAAGAATTCATGAAGTTCAAAACAATGAAAGAGGAGGGGACTACTCTTCATATTATTATTATCTGAGAATCTAGCAATTTAGTAAGCACTGAGAACAAGTAAATAACACATTTTGAAAAGGCTGTTCCTGTTCTTCCAGATTTTTGGCATTTAGACCTAATAAGGGCTTTAAGATAATTGTCCCATCATGCTGTCTTTTCTAGAGGCTCCCTTTTCAAACAGCCACATTACCTTTGCATGCTGAGAAAACAGCACTGCTAAATCAGAGAAAAGAAATATACATATACATATCAATTAAGTGATTACAAGATCACGCAGTAAAATAGTGACAGATGCAGAAATTAAATATGTAGGGAAAAATTCTTGTTGATTTCAAAGGCCAAAATTTAACATTAAAAATCTTGTTTCCTATTCCACATGAAAGCTTCTCTTTTACCAAAGTAATGCTCATATATCTAAGATAGAGAGAGCTTAAGATCCAAAAAATCTCTAGATCCAGAAAATCTCCAGATTCAAAAAATCTCCAGGACAAAAATGGGAATTTGGAGTTGAGTCAGAAGTCAGTCTCTCTGATAAAATACTCTAACTCATTTGAAGATGACCAGAGTAAAAGCTCTCCAATATAATTACTCTGCTCTTTGAATATGTAACCAGAATATCAATATGAAAAATAATCAGTTAGGGCCATGTTAGGAAAAAACCCTCAGTAAGCAGAATACTGCAAAAACATGAAGACTTTGGATGATTAAGTAACGTAGCCCTACATTTTAAAAGTAAATGAAAAAGAGAGAATGGAACCATATAGCAAGTAGCATATCTTCTGCATGCATCTCCTGATGATCAGTTCATCAGTTCTTTAAGACCACAGTGAAAGAACACATCCATAGTTTGTGGCATAAGTTGCTGCCAATCAGCTCCTCCAGTAAATTTGCTCTGAAGTGTGCTGATGGCCCAAGTAAATGCAATGTAGTTTATTTTGTAATGAAAAGAAGTTACTCTATGTCCCTTGAAAGATGGGGGAAAGGTCTCTTTGAATTCAAGAAAATACAAAGTCTAGAAGAACTTTAATGTGAGAAGACTAAATTTATCTGAAAGTGTAATTTATTGCAGATCTGGCTGCAGATGGGAGACGGTTTAAGGTTCATAGAGGTTTTAAGACTCCAAATAATTGAATTGCTTTTAACGTGTAAGACATTTTTCCATTAAATTGAATGGACTTCTATGGCAGCAACTATTCTTACAGACAATGCTAGCCATCAGTCACATTTCAAACATGTGATTGCAAGGCTCTGTTTAGGCTCTGCTAAGTAGAAACTGTTCTGCTGAATAGTGAGATCACATGCAACAAGAGACTGAATCCCAGAGCCACCTTGATTTTGACTGCACTGTTATTCCATGAGGTACTAGCTGGAATCATCTGAAGACAGTATTTTATGTTTTAAAACCAAGTTGGGTACTATTCATTAAGCAGACTGCCTTTTTTATTTGTTTGTTTCTATGTTAAACCCTGAGCTATTTAAGTGAGAAACTTTTTAAAATTGTGCTACAGTCCTGTCCTCTAAGGTACAGAGTGTATCCAGCAGAGTGCCTGCTATCAAACCAGGCAGGCAGTGTGTTCTTAGCAGTGCTCTGGATTAAACTGTTATTCATTAGTATGGCAAATTCCAGCAGGTACCATAGTAGCAGTTTTAGAAACATTGGAAATTAGGAACGTAGGCTGGAGGGAACACCCTGGTTGTTAATCAAATCCCAAACTATGTCTTTTTCCATCAAATAGTTCTTACCTGTCCTTCCTTTTCTGTATCAAGTTCATATTAAAAGCAGAAAGTTCTTCTGTTTTCGTTTTTTGGGGATTTGTTTTTTGTTTTGGTTGGTTGGTTTGGGTTTTGCTTGTGTGTTTGTTTTGGGGTTTCCTTTACATCAGTTCTTACCCTGAGACTGGTCTAGAGCTCCTGTTGAAAACCTTTTTCTCATTTCCAGTCACATGCATTCAAAGACAGCTTATTCTCCATTTACTCTTCTGCAATCATCCATATTAAATTGTTCTCCCTCCCTTATGTTTGTCTACCTGACATGCTCATCTCTCTCCCCTTTAAATATATGATCCAGAAATGCTATTCAGATCCAATGGACATCAGAAGATGAAAAGAACACTCAGAATGCAAAATTTGTATCTTCTGAAACAAGGCAGCTCAAATGTCATGACAACAGTACTACTCCCAACCACAGAATGCCTTTTCCCTTCATCTGTGGAGCTCCCAGGAGTAGAAGTGCAGTAGGCTGTGTGATTATTCCATGAGCATTCTCTTACTCCTGTTAACGTAACAGGGATCCCTTGCTAAGGAGCATTCAAGGAGCAACTAATACCTTACTAAATCTTAGAAGTGTGCTGCTTGAGTTTCAGCGCTGTGATGCAGTATGATCCTCGCTGTGCATAGTGGCGGCAAAACACATGAGGTTGTATGTGTAAGAAAACATTCGCCTACGCAAACTTCGAGAGAGCCTAAAGGGTCTTTTTTGGTTTTTTTCTGCAACATCAAAATACCTTTCCATGTTGATTTGGATACTAGAGAGCTTCAGTATGAGTATAATTTCTCTTTTCAGACAAATTAGGTCTTCCAGGAAACTCTTCTATATGTTACTTATAAGTGCTTCTTAATCTTGGTATGTTTTAGGACTAGATAAATATGTAAAATATTAGTCTAGACAGATGCTAGTCTAGCAGAGAAGAGTTCCAGCAATAAAAACTGTGTTGCAAATGCATTGGTTCACCTTCATGAGATTGCACAGGAAAAACAAAAATGTCATGATTTTGATGTGTTGTTGCTTGACTCATTTTCTAAAGAAAACTGAAATCACAAGAGAAAATTAAACAATTGTCAAGGAAATGAAGACTCCAAGCCACTAGAGTGAATTGGTGATTGTTGATGATTGTTCTTAGACTTCAGTTCTGTTATGTTGACTCACTTGCAGACTTGTATGGAAACCGATCATCCTTCTTTAGGAGGGTTTCCCATTCCCATCTAAAATGTTGTCTTCAGATGCAAGAAGAGGTTTGAGCTGACAATAACCATGCCATACCCTGTATTCTACTTGTTATCGTCCTAACTGTTACTGTGCTTTATGAAAAATAGCAATGTCTCAGGACAGGCACTTCACTAGGAAACAAAATTTGGCTATGCCCAAATCCTTGGTGGCTGAGTAATGATCAAATGTCTGATGTGATCAGCAGGTGCTATGCCTCCTACTCCTTCCCACAATTATAACATGAGTTCAGTTTATCTTTTATATTTTAAAACTAATTGTAATGTTCAAACAAACATAAACCCATTCAGAAAATGACTAAATTTGGCTTTCAGACTCAGATTTTGAATGCCTGGTCACTGCTTCTGAGTGACGAATAATGGAAATGGAAAGGTCAGTGCTATTACCACACTGAAAACATTTCCATCTACATCTCCTTCCTAAGATGTTGCATTGATGACATACCAGCAGGCAACATGTGTCACGTGTATTACCTCTGTGTGTCTGAAAACAGTCCCCTTCTCGGAAGCAGCCACTACCCGAGGTTGTGAGTACACCTGCACCATTTGTTAAAGGCCAGTCTGGACCTCAGACATTCCTAAACAAACGTGGGGGCAACACTGAATTGACCTGGCTGCCCAAGTGATAAGCACTTACCTTCTGAGTGTCCAGTGGATGGTCCTCCATCAGGTACTGCACATCTCACCCTAACCTGAGTTTCTGAGCCTCCCTGGCCCTGTTGCTGTTGTTATGCCACACAGGCACAGGAAATTTTGTCATCTTGTTCACAGGAGAATGATGGGGACTGGCCGTGGGAACTTGCCATGCTTACAGCTGGCAGGGATCTTTGTTTTTGTCCACTTGTAAGCAAAGTTTCTCAAAGATAGGCAGAAGGTTTCCACAGCACATGCTTATTCTTGCTAGAACTCTAATCTGCAACTACCAAAAATGAAAATTTCAAGTGTGGATTTAGATGAAATACTGTGTGGTAGTTTGGGCTTTAGTTTTAGCTAGACCTCAATTTAGCAGGCTCAGAGAATCTACGTAGATTAGGAGAGACAGGTATCACCTGACTTAAGTAACCAAAGAAATATTTCATACTAGACAACACAAACCTGAGATATGAATACAGTAGAGTAGGAGTGTTCTCTCAGTTGGTGTCATGGCTGCAGTAGAGGCAGGACATGCTGCTGCTGTCCTGCTGTCCCAGGCCTTGCTGCTGCCACTGGTACTTCACATTTTGTTTTAGTTCAGGGAAGTAGAAGCATTTTATTGTTATTCTTTCTTTCTGTTCTTTGCTGGGTGTCTTTTGGAGTGCTTTATGAATCTGGAGAAATGAAATCTGTTTTCAGTGGGAGGTAGAAAATGTTATGTATAACTTGTGTATGTTATATTGTAGTTTAATTTTCTCTTTTCTGTATAAATAGATATAAAGTTTAAACCTGTTTTAAGTTTTTATTTTCTTTCCTCTCTTTTCTCAGCAGGGGGGAGGGAGTCTTTGACTCTCTATTGGGCAGTTGGCATTTTGCCACCTCAACCCAAGACATACTGTTAGCAAGACTATCTACCCTTTGTCAGTCTTTCTCCAGAAGTCATGGATCATGGCACAATTAATTAATCAATTCATTAATTAATCAAACAATTAACTAATCAATCAATTAATTAATTAATTTCCAGAAGTTTTAAGACATTTAGATTGTTTTAAATAAGCATCTATAACTTTTTACAGAATATTAATGAGAATGAGAAGGTTAGAAGGAGATCTGCAGTGCTATAGAGGGTCCATGGCTAGGGATGGTTTCTGACAGGAAGAGCAGACATATACTTTCTTAGACTGCTTTGTGTGACTTCATCATAAAAGATATAGTAAAAAATAATCTTCATCATAATACTTGCCTACTGGTCTGCCCCAGTGAGGAAACACGTTAGTTCAAATCAGTAATTGCAAGGCAAAAGTAATTCGCACATTTCCCCACAATGAAATGAATAAACATGAAGACAAGCATTCACTCAAGCAGAAAAATCTGCAGAATCTTACTTTGTGACCAGATATGCAGACGGTTCAGTTTAATTCTCACTAGTTCTTTCCACTAAACTAAAAAAATTCCCTGAAGGAAGAAGTGCTTGAATCAGCTCCACAGAGAACAGAAGTTTATCCTATTCACAAAGTCAGATGAATCTTCTATTGAGATGCTAAGTGTTGTTTCATTGCCTTCCATACAGAGTTTCCATAAGATCTAAAGAACTTTTTATGCCACATTTATATTCATTGTGAGCTTTTGCCCCTGGCTCTCCAGCTGTTTCCTTGCTTACATCCTGAGGCACGAACTGCTGAACTTGGGGAGCAGGAAGACTGAATTATTGACAGGGATGGTCTAATAGACAATTTTAGAGAGTGTGTACACCACAGAATTGGTTATCCAGATATTCCAGGTAAAGGAACAAATCTCAAGAGCAGAAGTAAAAACCAGCACAGACAGAGAGAGCACAGAGATTTTAAAAGGAACATTTAAAATATGAAAGGTCAAGAAACCAGCATAGTAGACAGTGATGGTGGGTACACTAAGTGATATGAGTCTGGATGCTAGTTAGAGAAAAAAAAAATTAGTGAAGAACGGGTGGATTATATGTCTACAGTGATAAAGTGTTGGAAGTGTGGAATAGGAGCGCAGAACACTGAAAAAGAAAAAGTCAGAAGCAGAGAGAGGCTTTTTGCTATCAAAATGGGAAGAAAAGAGGCATTTTAGAAAAATGAACAGTTTGACAACAGTTGAGATGATAAATGAAGGAGAAAGGAGGTGATGGTAAACACAGGCTTAACAGGTTGGCAGCAAAGTGATTTTAAAGATTATGGTAAAGAACAGAGAGGAAAATTTGGAGTAGAGATAAGATGGTTTTTCTCTATCCAATGAATTCACTGATGAGTAAGTTGTTCTCACCAGCAGTAAACTGACGACATGAGTGCCAGTGTAGGCTTAAGCAGTAGGGGAATGTGTTACGGGAAAAAGGGATCCACCATTAAAGAGTTAGAAAAAGAAGCAATAGATGTTGAAGGGCTTTCTAATAAGAACTGAGAAGAATGGAAGAAATGTGTTAGGGTTGCTTTTTAAAATAAAAGCTGATTTCTAATAGCTTTTGATTATTAGAAGATGTTTATAGCATTTGAGGAATTCAAGGGGACGTTTGTTCAGCTTGATTATTAAGAAAGACATTACACAAGTCCTGCTTTAAAAAAAAAGTGTTAAAATAATTCCTTTATGTGCAATAAATAATGTCATATGGACAATACCAGAATAACAACACAAAAAGCATGCTAAACCAAGGTTGTTTTCCTATCTGCAACTAGAATTTCCTCCTGAAACCCTCAAAACTATAAGCCATTCAATCAAATTTCCTTGATCTGGAGATAACAGGAGACAGGAACTAAAAAATCGATAATGCTTCTATTCCTGCTCCTCCTTTCTGATCTACACCATGGTCAAAATAAGTAAAACACCTCTGGCTAAGCAAGAGAAGACAATCTCGGGTAGAAAGATCAGATTTCCCAAAGCTGCACTTTAATTGGATCTGGAAATCTGCACATGAAGGCAGACAACTTTTGATAGTGGTGAAAGCTCATGCTATTTACTTAATGTTGCAAACCTACTGGAGGTGTTTCTTGTCCACAGCAGACTTTCTGTTACAAGACTAAGGTCCTAACAAGGAAGGTACTGTTGGGAAGTGCAAGTCTCTCGAATATTTTATTGCTGTTAGAGATAATTTGAAATTGTATCCTGATCAGTACCCTTAGTATTTGAAAACTAGCTTTGTTTCATTGTTTTGATTTTTTAAAATTTTCTACTATCCAAAATTGCCCCAGTATTATTCCCTAATATTCCCTAGTAATATTTTCATCAATTCTTTTTATGAAAGATGCATAAATAATAGAGTAGCATACTTATTGTCACCACTGGTGTCCTGAGTATCAACCCGCTGGTAAACAAAAAATGGCCATTTTAATAATGCCTAAATATATCTTCAGGGATAAAATCTAAGAACTCTGTAATTCGGAGGATGACTGATTTACATGTTCTTGAGGAAAACATAGTTTTTAGAAGAGAAGCAAAAAATGCAGGTAAAATATTTCACTCAGGTTAAACTTTTCCTATATGCAGCCTTCCAAGATGAAATTTATGCTTATAAGTAGAACTGGCCTAGCATAGAAACAGGGAAGGAAAAGTTTATCTTCTCTACTCAAGCTGGGATGACAGTGGCTGCTGTATGCACCCTGACCCCAAACTGCTACAGATATTATGTATCCAAACTAAGACTTAGTTGGTTTTCAGTGCTCTAAGAGTATCTAAGAACACAATATCCTGTTCCCCTCACACCTTTAGGTACTCAAATTTTCCCAATCAAGTGAATTGAGTGCCTATTACTGGTGCTTGGAACTGCTTCCTGCTAACTAGGTCACAACCAGCTCTCAACAGGACATGTTGTCTGCCAGAGATCCCAGAGGAGCTTGGTCCAGAAGACATGCTGAGAGTGTACTTCTCATTTTCTAAAAGAGCTGAGCTCATCACAAAACACAAGACACAAATGAACTGTCTTTCTAAAACACAGCCAGAAAAGGAGGCTGGTCAGAAGTAAGCTTTGTAGTTGTTTCCTCGTGCCTGTCCTCACCAAAACATTTCCAATTTTTTCTTTAAAGCAGGAGGGACACTCACAGCCAGGATGTGACACACCTGGGTTCATCCCATGTGAAGCTGAGGGAATTCAGACCTTCCCCTTCCCGTCACAAAAAGTCTTCCCTAATCACCAGTTTTGTGTTCTGAAGATATTCAAAGGGATATTCCACTATTCCCATTCACACTATAGTGCTTTACGAGAAAAACCTACCCAAACCCCCATCAAACAATTAAAGAGCAATTAGCCAGAGAGACAGCAGAGTACTCACCATTACAGTGTTCACCTCTGAGTTGGAACATGTTGATTTCTGCCCTCTTCTAAGCACTAAAGAATGTGGGAGCCACATTATTTAATCTTTGCAATATTGAGTAAAGGCAAGAAAGCACATCCACCATCTCTTTTTTCAAAGCGTATTGTAGTCCTTAATGTGTGTTTTTTAAAGGGATGGCTCAGGTTCCTAAATCTAGGAGAGGACTGTCACTGCAAATCGCACTCATTCTGCAGTTAAGGCTAGATTCTTTTATCCTGTGAAGGGACACAGCAAAGCACTGTCTTGGTCACCAATCCTTCACTCCTATTTGTGCAGCATCCTATGCCAGTCTAAGCCAGAACTGCCTGCCCCTCTCTCCCTGCCTAAGTGACCATAGTGAATCAGTTCAGAGAGTTAATCCACCTAACAGCCAATCATTTGTTTCTATGGAGTTAGTTTTCTGCTACAAACCCTACTTGATTTGTGTTACCACATGGTAGAAACACATCAACCAGGAAGCAGGAGTTGAAGAAATGATGGGCTTGGACTGAAGTTGACCAAAGTTGCCCAAGAGCCTCATACTTGGAATGCTACCTTGAAAATTCATCCCTAGGTGTCTCATGTTGTCAAGGTATTGCAGATGCCTGCATACTTCATTCAAGGCTGTTCTCTTCTAGGAGAGGGAAAATAAAAACAAACCCAACAAAAAACTCAACAAAAAATAGCACCCCCCAAAAACCCCTCTAAAAGCAAATGTTTCATAGCCTCTGCACCCAGAGTTGTCTGGTCTGAGCAGGGACAGCTTCAGGGAACCCAGTCCTTCCCACAGTGCACACTAGAAGCAGAAGGAGCTTCAGACCAGCTTTCTCATTTCCTCATTTTGGTAATAGTGCGCATGTGAACTGAGTGATTTTTTTCTCCTGGTGTTCTATTTTTATTGGGCTCCACTTTTATCTTTCAGAGTTATGCTTTTGTTTAATATTGTTGTTATCTTAAATATGATCATATGCGATAGGACTAACATATAACAAATAACTGAATCAAAAGCTTAAAAAGGTGGTTCAACTTATCAATTGTTGTTCAAACAAATAGAAAAATTAGGTAGCATACTAGAACGGTAACAATCTAGGTGCCTACCTGAGACAAAGACTAAACATACAGTAAATGTTACACAGAACAAGCACCTGCCAAGTTCCCATCAAAGAACCAGACATCCTAAAAGGTATTTATCCTTGCATAGAAGTTCTTATCTCTGTGGTTATCCTAAGCCCATTATCCCATAGCATCTTTCCCTTTTCTGTTTTCTAAGAAATTAAACCATAACCAAGTCTCCTTAAACTTCACCTGGGTGAAGATACTCACCAAACCTGGATTCAGAGTCCATGGAAAGCAGACCTTTTCTAACCATTTCATCTTACACAGCTTTTGGTCAGGACACAAATGAGCTCTTGTGGGAGTTGTGTCTGACAATTTTGAAATTGCTGCTTTCTGTAGAGACCATTTGTTTTTAATCCTTCAAGTGCTATAGGAACATCAAACAAGATTGTAAGGAAGTTGCTTCCTGGGGACAGGACCCATGCTGATGGAAGCAGAATGTGGATGAATTTAGGAAAACTGCTTAACATTTCTGAATTCTCTGTGAGTCTCAGTTCCAGAGACCCATGGAAGTGATAAGAGACTGTTTCCCTAGTTCATGAAATTATTAGTGTGACAGAAATCATATATGATGAAAGCTGTTGTTTAAAAGTTATTACAGGACTGAAGCAAATAATGTAAAGCAGTTTTGGTAATTCCAGACAGGACTCCCTTAATGCTTAAAAATCTTTGTCTCGAGTCTGAGCACGACTTTTTAACTGTCTAGTCAAAAACAAAAGACTCCTTTCTCCTCATCCAATAGTCAATCACTTGTTCTTCCTCCTGGATTTAGAAAGCAAAGTTTAAGTTCATGATGTGCAGAAAAGGTACTTACATCTCTTGCATCCCCTGTTAGCGTTATGTCTGCTAAGTTACATCCCTTTTGATACACCCTATATACCTATGCATAGGTGAGAAGTCTGGAGTCACTCAATTCAACCCTGGAAAGATTTTAAAATCATATGATGCTTCATGAAATAACAAATTATATTTCATATGAATACCTGAAATGCACAGTTTCACAACCTCTAGTATCCAACTTCTATTGAAAGGTAAAAGACAGTAACAGTTATGTCAGGTTTCTTGAATTTTAGAGTAGTCCTCAGCTACTGGATCATCTTTCCTCTCCAGTTTGTTGACTATCTCTGATCAATTTGATATGGTGCCTGACCTGGGCACAAGTGGAACTTTCTTTGTTAGCTATTTATTAAAGTTGTGGTGAACAGCCAGCTGTCATTGAAAGTTTGAAGCTGTGTTCTTTAGTGGAATCTGAACACTTACTCTTAACCTGACCCTCTAACTTATCTACTTAGACACTGACAGATGTGAATCATAGCAGATTTTCTTGCTGCCTTCTTTGTAGAATTGGACATACTGAGAAAGTGTCTGCATCTCCATCATCAGATTTTCTAGTTACTTAATGTAAGTACTAACTGTGTACTGTTGGGATGTTTTTCCTGAAAGGAATGTCTTGCTTATACACTGTCGATTTTAGGATATGAGACAGCAGTGAAAATGAACACTGAAAGACAAATCAAATAAAGAATCTGTGTGGACTTTTAGGGGATTACAACAGCAGGAAACACCGTTAAAACCAAAGTGCAGTAAGAGAGAGAATTTTTTATGTTAAATTAAACTTTAATGATCAGGATTCCACCTGGAGCTCAGAACTTATTTCATCAGTTAAAAAGCATGAAAGTATCTTTGTGTGAGACTAACAGACTGACCAGATTTTTAAGGCCTCTCATGGAAGTGACACAAATGCACAGAAATGGGAATAAATTACTAAATGGGGAAGCCACATTTCTATCCATTGCTGCAATAACTTAGATGGAAAAGGACACATCATTAAAAGAGAAGTGGTGATAAAAGCATATCACTAGACTGCTAAGTTTGCCTTGTACTTTGCCATAAAAGCTAGGGGTCATCAGTCTGAGTGTTCTGAAAGCTTCTCTGGTCAGCAGGACTCAAAAAACCCCAATTCCTATTTTGTTGTGAGTCAAGCCAACAAAATGTTTTTAATGGGCTTTCAGGCTTGATTTTGGAAATATCATAGTGTCACTTCTGGTAAAACTAGAACAAATAATAGATCTGTCTTGAGTATAGCCATCTGAGCCCCATTACACCATAGCAATGCCATTAGAAGCAAACTGGTTTTCCTGTCCTCTCTATCTATTAAATTATCTTACCAGGAAAATTTGCCAAGCGTGTCTAAAGATGATTAACTGTCTATATATTACTTCAATTTCTCCCTCCTTCTGTTGCACTTTCTGATTTGCTTTTGTTTATGTCTTGAGCATCACATCAAAAAAGTAATTCATTGCCCCCATTTGCTAAAAAATACCCTCTGTATCTAAAGGAAGCTAGTGTTTAGCTTTCATCTTGGTTAGTATAATGGTAGTTGAGACATTACCAATTAGTGACTCCAAATTTAAAGAAATTCATCTTTTCAAGAAACTGTGATATGTGAGGTATATTGCTGCACTGGGGTTTGCGGTTTTGGGGTATTTTCTTTTTCTACCTTTCACAAAGGAAGCATACTGAAGTAATCCATGTAAACTGCCTGTCCACAGGATAATTAATGTCAGCTGTCACTGAAGAAAATATTTGAATGAGGAATGGTGTACACCATTTAGCATGGATTGGAGAACTCTGAATCTCTTTCATGTAATTTTGGTGACTGAATATGGTATGGTGCTGAAGACCAAAGCAGTATTCTCTTGGCTGCAGCTTATCCTCCGTAAACTCACTTGAACTAAGGGAGTTTGAGAGCTAAGCTACCAGAAAGGCATAGCTACAGCAGGTGACCAGACTGAGATTATTTCTGAAATCTGAGGTCAGTCAGTTACATCTACATGGCTGCTGAACCCCGCTGACTCACATCTCAGTTTCCTGACATGATAAAGCATAAAGTTTTTGCAAAATGGCTATGAACTGCCACTAGGGCCTCACAGTAGATATTTCTGTGGCTGAAGTATAAGCACTCACTGAATAACAGGGGAGGATGGAGAGCAGAGAAAGGGACCTGAGAAAGCTGGGACAGCTGGCAAAACTGTTGTTGTAAAGGAGAACAAGGTGAACACCTGCAAACTTCTACATTATGGCATATTTCACCCTCTTGAGCAAGGAGTGGAAACTGTCCCCGTGTTTGCACAGCAGGAATCCTGGCTTATTTAGGAGACAAGCATATCCAAGCTATTACTTGGCTTTTTGATCAGAATAGTCACTTTGCTTCTGCTTGTTCTATAGCAATTTAGTATCTCTGTGCTCAGTATCAAGCTTCTCAACTGCCAAGCAAATAAGTAAAAAAATCTGAGCCCTATACTATTCCCTTCTTCTTCATAGGAGTAAAAAATGCAAAGGCCATCCCTTCTGTCTTAAGTCCTTTGCCCTTCATTCCTCTAATTATGAAAAGAAAGAGAGAAAAAAACCCCAAAACTTTAACTTTATCCAATGTGAGGTATACTTAGTTCTCTCTGGGGGCATTTGGGGCATTTAAGAAAACCTGGTGTTCTAAAGCCTTTCATTGTGATTTCCTATATAACCTTGCAGAATATCCCACCAAACCCTTGTGCATTTGCTTTTATGTTCATAAGTTACGGGAAACCAGAACTCCTTTTCCTTCTAGGGTAATTTGGGAACCTGATGTATATCTCAAGTATTTGGAATCTGATGACAATTCTGTGCAAGTGTCTGTTGTTTTTGCAATAGCTATGATGGAGTTAAATCAGAAATACATCTGGGCGGCTTTATTGGGTCACTGGTTAAACTGATTACTCTTTGATGTACACTATTGCTGCTCTTTAAATTTTGTCTCTTCTCCAACAGCTCACTGTTCACTTTCTCATTTTAAACTATCAGTTTATATACTTCGTCCAGTTTAAGAGTAAAGGGGTGGTAAATGATGACTAACAATTCCTAGATGTATTTATGTTCCACAGCCCTAGAAAGCAACTATGCAAATAATAGATACCTGTCTTGTGAAAGAAGGGATAATTTCATAATCTTCGAAGCACAACTTTTCAGGCAACAGTCACTGTGTATCAGTTTTGCATCCCTGATCCATTCCGTTGTCCAGGCAGGAAACATCCCACACAGCTCATGTGTTGAGGTGCAATCAGGACTAAATACCTTGCCATAATATACAGTAAACTTGAGTGTGGTCACTCAATCCCTCTATGAATGGATGGGAATAATTGTTGTTCTCATACATGAGATTTCTTTTTGTGCAGATTTATCGTAAACATCAGATATTATATTATTATAATATATCAGACATTATATTTCTGTGCATATTTGTTGACTATTTGACATTACTTAACTGAGTGGAGTTCTAGTTTTTCCTCTCCATTATGTCCGAAGAGTCCCATTCCCTCTGTTCAATTACCTACTTGTCTACTGGTGTATTCAAAAGGGGTTGAGCTAATTAGCAGAGGTAGCATGGATGTCTTTAACAGAAGGGATTAAATTTTCAAAAATTTCTAAATATTCTTTTTTTTTTTCTTATTGTGAGATACTCAGAACAACCAGCTTACTTCTAGGTGCCGTGTATTTGCCTTTGTACATAGTGTTGGTATTATAGCTGTTTTTGTAAGTGGACAAGCTTTGTTAATCTAGAAAGCTTTTGTTAGTATTTATTCTAAGTTAAATACATAATTGCTATGAGGGAACACTGTTTTCTGATGTAAAATAACCAGGTATACCCAACTGAATCAGTAGCAATCAGTTAATTAGAGCCAAATTTAAGGTGTTTGTTCACAACATAAAAAGCAAGCAAACCGGATTTGGGTATAAGAATTCTTGGTGTGTTCGCTAAGTATCAGTTTGGGTTTTTTCCGAACCAACTATTTATGAATTCTGTAACTGGAGCTCTGATTTCTCCTCTGAATTGTTTTCCCATTTTTAGTCATACCACAGCAGTTTTCAGTATTCATGTGGAAGCACTCAGGGTTTTTTCACCAATACTACTTGAAAACAAGATCACTTGGATTCCATAGGAGAATGCAACTTCGAACTCTAGAAAATTAGTCATTTATAGGCATGTAGGAAATTGATATTATTATAAAAGTATTGTGGTTTACTTTTAACTTGCCAACTTCTCTAGGAACGAGTTGACACAGAGTTCTGAATGATTCCAGTCTACAGCCCGAAAGATTTGGCCTGTCCCATAAGCATCTTTAGTGTTTTCAAAACTTTTCCTGCCCTGAACAGTGAAAAGAAACCTCTCAAATGTAACCATCCTTCATACATAGGAAAATGTGAAAATTAGGTTGGATTAATTAAAACATGGTGATTTGGTTATTCCTTTATTTCAATTCCCAATATAAATTGATTATTTTCAAGCCAAAGTTTTCTTTTAATGGAAAACTGTCTTCCAATGATTCAAACAAAAACAGAACGAACCAAACTAAACCATTTCAATGAGATACTTTGGTAACTTCCAAACTTTCTGTAAAAGATTTATTTAAGGAGAACATCTGTCAGAAACAATTGTTTCAGCATTTAGTTTTGATTTTGACAAACATAGACTTTTCTAATGAATATTTAATTGAAAAATTTCTTACCATGCCTGTTCTAGATTGACATGGGAGTTGGCTAGCAGTTGGGCACTGTGCAAAAGAAATGTGATAGTTGTGTAGCCCAAGGAAGAAAAGCAAGCTGGGGAGTGAGGGCGTAAAAATTAAGGTGATGTTATATAAGGCGACTTCTTCCCCAGAAAAATCTCATAGTGAGCAGAAAGCATTCCTCATATTGTTTGCTGTGACAGCAAGGGGAACTAGCATAGCCAAACCCGGTTTGCTTAATGCCCTGGCTGTTTCCCTGCCCTGGAAAGCATCTGCATATATCAATATGTCCTCTGCAGGACATAGCAGTAGTATATCAACATGCACAGTGCTGGTTAAAAAGTTGAAATTTCAGTGGCAATGAGTATCTCATTTTGATGAAAAAAAGATGAAAACATAGATTTCCCTTTACTCCATAGAATAGCCTTTGTGATAGTATAAAGCTTATATTCTGCTAATTGCAGGGCTACTGGAAACTACGCACATACACACAGTTTCAGAGCTTCATGTTCCTCTTGAAATACCTTAACAAAATAATTACCTTGCCAATTAAAAATTAACCCTGTTTATAAAGCATCCCCCGATTTTTAGGCTGAATTTTCAAGGGGAAAAAGTGGTTGTTCTTTGCGGCTGTTGTACTTCCCACCAGATTTATTACTGCTGCTACTACCACAAGCTGGCTCTCTAGCAGAGGCAGTGGAGAGGTGCACTGAGAGAGACAGCAGTGGTTCTTGCAGTGGGAGCTATACCTGTGGAGGTGGGAAAAGTGCAATGATAAGAGCAGTAGCAAAAGAGTTGGGTACATGTAGGATGAGTTGGAATTTCTGCACTCCTAGGGAGAGGAAATGAGATGTTTTCAAAACTTTTTATTTCTCCAAATCAAATCCTCTCCCCGCGCCCCCCCCCCTTTTTTTTTTCCTGCTAAAGCACAACAGGAGAATAGTGATTACAGTATCTCCATGCAATTCCATCTTTCTAGCCACAGCCATTTGGGGGGCAGATATAATTCATCTCTTTCTTGTGTACTCGAAAATGCTTTGGAATGCTCTCCAAGTCCCATCTTCAGCAGACACCTTTGTTCACCGGGGGAGAATTTATTCACTGCCACAAATCACTTACTTAGAACAACTTAATCGATATGTTTCAAGAGAGTTTGGATAAATTATGCTTGGAAGCTGAGCTGAATAATTCTTCATTTAGAAGGAAACAAACTCTCCTTGGGAGGGTGTGCATCGTATATGATTCTGGAGCAGAACTGACAAATTGGACAGAAATACTTAGATACCTACTTCACCATAGCAGCTGCTCTTCAGTGTGAATTTTAGGGAACGATAAAACAAAAATATAGAAATACTCAGGTTTTTAGTGTGATGGCAGAGGTTGTTCTTTCAACATAGGAACAAAAATAGTCATATCTGCATAGGCCATGCTGACATTAAAGCCCTGAGTGTATCAAGGGGATAACATGACTTTTTCAGCCTCAGCAGGTGAATAAGCACACTGGGTGTTACTACCCTCCTTTCCTGAGCCCTTCAGAACAGAAAGAGGACATGAATGTCAGGAGTACCTTGTAACACATGTAGATTGATTAAAATTCTAATTTACCTCATCTTATGTAAACAAATATCTTAAGTGCAGGTGTCCAGAGGATGGGGCCAGGCTCTTTTCATTGGTGCCCAGTGAGAGGACACGGCACAACAGTCACAAACCGAAATACAGTAAGTTCCTCCTGACCATGGGGAAGAACTTCTTTATTGTGAGAGTGACCAAGCACCAAAATAGACTGCCCAGAGAGTTTTCTGAGTCTCCTTCTCTGAAGATACTCATTGCAACCTGCTCTAGGTGAACCTGCTTGAGCAGGGGGCTTGGACTAGATGAGCTCCAGATGTCTCTTCCAACACCAACCATTCTGTAATTCTGTGATTGTGTGTATATGTGCCAGAAGGAATGGGAAGGGGAAGACAAAGGGGGGTTGTAATGACACAAAATTACTTCACTGAGCTCCAGTTTGATTTAATTCAGCCTACCAAAAGGCTGCCTGAAATGAAATCTACAGTCTTGAACTGCTGAATGAGAAGTAGGTAAGGAAGAGAAGCAGTCATTAGAAATGTCAAAGTGGCTGGCATTCCTGATTAGTTCAAGAACACCCAGACTCGCCACACCTCTGCAAAGGAAGAACACTTACAATAGAGTCAATGGAGTAGTCACATTTACCATAAAACAGGAAGATGAGAATTTGGCCTTTTGTCACTAAAGTGTCAATTAATTAATATAAACAATAGTTTCAATGCAGGCAATTAAAATAATGAGGGATGTGAATAAGAAGTTACTTACTCCAGTAAAATTATTCTTCTGAATGTCTTTGAATTTGAAAAACCCACACAGCTGATAGAAGTGCCAGTGAACTTTTTCAGCCTCTCTTCTGTCTCTAAAACAAAAGTAACTTAGGCAAAAATGAGAATATCCATCCAATGGAAATCTGCCTTACTTAAATATTGAGTTCATTTCCAGTGATTTAAATAACTCTGAAAAACTTCTGAACTTTGATTTAGAAATACTGAAGCATCATTAAAACAACTCCAGTCAAAGTATTTCAGGCATTATGTGCAGAATAGCACCTTTCCATTGCTTTAAGATCTTCTCTACCCACTGTTTTCTGTGATGCATTTCCAGTAATGAAACTTAAGTGATACATTGTGAGGTTTAGCCAGAGAAGGAAAACAGTGCATCAGAGAAGATAAATCTAGTGAATGCTCCCAGCATTTGGGAAATTGATGAATCATAGAGTCAGTGGCAGAAACAGTCTAATGCTGAACTGAACAAATCTGAAAGGAGACAAGGAGAGGGGAGAATTCCCCCAACCAGGAACATAATATATAAGCAGCAAAATCTTTCCACCACTACCACACCCCTGGAAACCTGTAATGTTGCAAAAATGCTGCTTTCCAGCAGTCACAGGGAAACTTGGATTAGTCCTTGTCAGAGCCACATTAAATGTTGTTCAGTAATTTGTAGCAAGACGCAACTTTTGCCTTCTGCAGAATATTTTGTATTTTTTAAAACTCTATGACTTCAAAATATCTCTAGAAAAGCTTGTCTCATATCTGATGTGAGCAGCAGCATTTAATTTGAGTCTGTTTTTCTTGGAAAAAGGTGCAGTCATAGTTGTGAATATTGTTGAACAATTCACAAGAAGTGTTTCAGGACAGAGCAGGTTATTTGGAAGTTCTGTTTATGGATGAATAAATCAAAAGTAAGATACCTGGTGACTTCTCAAGAACCTGAGTAGGAGTGTCCAGCAAGATCATCTGAATAATTTTTAATAAGCCATTTTTTGGTTTAATGAATTAGCTTTTCTGTCAGAGCACATGGAGTATACAACTTCTAAGTTTTCATTACTTTCATTAACTACATTCAAATTACGTGTAATGATTAATTAATTTGAAAAGAATTACTTGGCAACATGCCTTTAACCACTACTGCTTGTGGTTGAAAGCATGGCCTTGAAGGGTGGCAGATGCATTTACATAAAAAAGGAAAAAACCCACCATGTTCCCCCCTCTTACAGTAAGAATTGATTGTGAACTTATATCAGCCAATTTTAGGGGACCTTATTATTATAGTTCCTTCTATGGAGAGGCATCCTTAGGTGGACTGGAACCAGGGATGGAGCTGCATGTTGGGTTTGGAGGAAGGAGGACACTCAAGGGCCTCACAAGGGATGCCAACCCACAGCCAGGCACCAGTCCAGAGAGGACAAAAATAGCAATGGAAACTGTTAGCCCAGCTCCAGGGAAGAAAGGAGCAGGTCATTGTCCACTGAGAACAGGAAGTCTGGAAATGGGAAAGGCTAACAGAAAAGTTTCAGACATTCTTTCATTTTGGTGGTAGTCAGTGCTATTTGAAAAGGAAGATGGGCAGGAGAATTCATGTTTCCAAAAGTAGATGGTATTGAAGAATCTGTTGGGTTTTGTTATTTTTGATAAATTGAGGAGAGGTGCTTAAGGACCTATTCTATGTTCAAACTAGGAGCAATATACAAAAATGAGCCTCAGAAGTGATGTGTTTTATAACAAGATATTACATGAAAGTAAAAATGGAGTTAATGACTGGTCTGTATTTCAAAGGTAATTTTGGCAAAGTGAATTTAGATACAATTGCACACTAGGACTGTAATTTGAGGCAAGGGTCTTGCCCTACTGAAAAATCCGTAATTATCTCTTATCGATATGTTTATTGATGGGCAAAGGAACTGCCTCTGGCTGAAATTTTGAATGATAAACAGGAGTTTGATATTATGGAAATTGAGGGCAGATGTAAAACACATTTAAAAACAGACCCGAGATAGGACAGTATTCAGAACTTGAAGTCCACCATGGGGAGCACCCGACAAACAGCATAAGCATGGACAAAATAAAGGAGTTGTGTTGGAATTTGCTTTTAGGAAGACTTAGCAAATTTTAGGAAATTCGATGAACAGAAGAATGCTTATTTACAGTACAAGATAGCCCTGGAATGGATCAATAACTGCATATATATGGAATACTTAGTTATCCAGTGTTAATTGCTGATGCACAGTTAGTACAGTGCTGGAACTGATGATAGGTGCAACAGATAGTAACAAGTAACTAGAAATAGGGTTTTTCTGTTGACTTTTGCCCCACAAGAGGACAGCTAAATAACACAGAGAAAAGGCAACTAACACCGGTAGTACTGCTGGGGAAAGTATTCCAGTTCAGGTTAATACCTGTTACATCTTTCTTTTTGTTCGTAAGCTGTTTTCCTTTCAGAAGAGGCTTCAGGTGGCCTCCAGTCTAATAGCAGCTTGGACATCTCTGCCTCCACATGCTCTGTAGGTGGCACATGTGCCTGCTGTATCAGCCACATTTGTCCGCATCTGTGAGCTCCTCTGTGCAGCACAGGGCAATTCTTCTCCATCAATCTTCTCCAAGCATAACTGAGTAACTAATGGGATTTTTTTGTTCTCCTTGTCTGTAATGTGGAATGAAGCCACTCCAAGAGATGTGAATTAGAACTAGCAAGGACTAGGAGACTAGCATTATGCATGCTGACTTGTGTTGGGTGTGCTGGGAGGAAATGCTGAGTTGTTTTTTTTTCAGTTATGCGTTCACTGAAAGTACCAAAACTTTGCAAGAGGCATGAAAACCTAACAGGAAAGCATCATTTAGTTTGAGAGATCTTGAAACAAAGCAGTGATCTCTATTGAGAAATATTGTGTTTAATGTCCCTCTGTAAAGCCTCTGTTCTTACTTACCATTGCCCTGAGTTACACATCATACAGGTATCAACAGCGAAAGATATGAAGTAGATTTCTGAGGCGAGGCTGCACAGTTGTGTTAAATATTCATCTTTTTCCTCAAAGGATAAGGATTTATTTAACTATAGCAAATGTAATGGTTTTTTTGCTTCATGAAAGAGCTAGAATGTCAAAGGAATCTCTGATCCACATTGTGAAACCTTACAAGCCACCAGTATGAAACAACCTTATGTGTAGTGCTTAAAGCACAGATACCTTTGCAGTTAATAAAAATATTTCCATGCAGATTTCTGTAATTTATGCATTTTTAAAAGACTGTCTCCAAAATATACCTAAGGTTTTAAGAATATGTTCAGAGATATTCACCTTCTTCAGGATGAGAGCCTCATCTTCACTTTGCTTCACATTAGAGAAGCTTTTAAGAGTTCGTTCAGTGAGCAAAGCATATTACAATCACTGGATGTTTTGAAAGTCCTATCATACAGAACATGTATTTTTCATGAGTGGAAAGACAGGCCTTGGTCCATAACAGGCTCAGGTTGCTAGTAGCATTGTGCCCTAATTTCCAGTTTGCTCACTCAAAAAAAGACTTCATTATTCTTTTATTGTAACGGGGTTTGGAAGAAGAGATACTAAAAATAGCCAGGGTAGAGATTTTAAAGCAACTGGTTCCTTATTACATGTAAGTATTATAGAACAACATATTCTACCTTATGCCTCAGGTGAATCAGCTGAGGCAAATAAAAACAGGCCATAAGCATTTTGACCTGAAATGAGAGCTCGATAAGGCCCTTCAGCTGGAATATTCTGAACTTTCATGTCTTTGGGGACTAAAACAAACAAACAAACAAACAAAAAACTCTCTAAAGAAACCTTGTTTCTAATTGTTGCCTTTTTTTAAAAGAGACTGAAGTAGTTTCCGATATTAAACCTCCTACTTAGCCTGTTGCAAAGCTTCAACCATATTTTCTAGTTTTATTGCGTAACTTGTTTCTACTCCCCAAAGTAGCTGATTAAGCTGCACAATTGGCAGGACTGGATCTAGCCTAAATAGTCCTAACATTAAAAAACCTCAAACAACAAAAAACATAGAGGAGTCTAGCTCTGTTAGACTCAATGTAGCTGGGCTAGAAAGCAAGCACTACTCTTCTCCTTCCACACCTCTTCCCAGCAACACCCTTGCCCCTTTGCCTCAATGACTGAAGGTAGCTTCTGGATCTCAGTTGTGATTGGAGAAACAAGAATTTACTATTCCATGGTAGGCTACCCAGCCAGGCCATACTGCTCAAAGATCTTCACATTCACCTATTTCTGAATTTTCTTTTCCTAAGCTGATGATGCTTGTGAGACCTTGTTGTGTCTGCCTGTCACTCTCCACTAACTTCATGTATGTCATTCAATTTCAACCAAATGACAGGTCAAACTGTCAGAGAAAATTTCAAAGGCAGAAAATTAACCTAAGTGCCTGGAAAAAGAAATCTCAACAGCCAAGTGAAGAAGAGAGGTCCTTCTAAAGCTCTTGCAGACAGAATCACAGAACCATAGAACCATCACAAAATGGGTAAGGTTGGAAAGCACAACAGTGGTTCATCTGGTCCAAGCTTCCTGCTCAAGCAGGGTCATCGTAGAGCACAGGACACAGCGTTGTGTCCAGATGGTTGTTGAGTATCTCCGGCAAGGGAGACTCCACAACCTCTCTGGGCAGTATGTGCCATTGCATGGTCACCTGCATGCTAATGAGGAAGAATCCTCATATTGAGGTGGAACTTCCTGGGCATCTCTTTCTGCCCATTGTCTCTTGTCCTATTGTTTGGCATCACTAAGAAGCGCATGGCTCCATCCTCTTGACATTCTCCCTTCAGATACTTACAAACATTGATGAGGTCCCCTTCAGTTGTCTCTTCTTGAGGCTGAACAGGCCCAGCCTGTTCAGATTTGATCTACAGGCTTAATCTTTACTAGTCAACAGAGCTGGTATAAATCCCTGCTGCTGGAAGAGTTGCTGTGGCTGAGAAGGTACTCAGAAGGAATTGGTGTGTGAGGTCTCAGTACAACCAGGCCTTGTACCCAGGCTTGTTCCCAAGCTTTCCATGTTCCCCATGCTCTTACAGATCTCACAGCAAGGTCCTGTCTTCAAAGAGAGTTTGGAACAAGATTCAATGTCCAAGTCATGGTACACCTGACTGTCTGGAAAATTGTGGGGAAGGTAGAGTTGCATATAGCTGGGTGGGCCAGATTTGCCATACCCATAATTATTTTTAATCCATTTATGCTGTGCTTATACATACAGTGAACAACCTTCCCAGAGTTCTTGCACAGTTCTTTTAAATTAAAACATTACCTTGTTCTGTTATTTTTAGAGACATAATTTTTCTAAAATTCAGCAAAAATCAGCTACCTAAGTGTATTTCATTGGCTGGAGATTATATGTATCTTTCTGCAAAGCTCTGAATTTTTTTTTCAAAATGATGAAATATTGGATAAAAGGATACATACGGACTTCTCTCTTGGAGTCTGTCATCTGTGCGGCACTAAACAAGGACATCAGGCTGTAATGACAGTGAGCAGAGCTTTTATTGGAAAAGAGTGCTAGACCAGACAGTCACATCAGGCTTCGCTCAGCAATGTGATAACAGTGTTTCAAGAGGTCTTGTTTACAGAACTTCAGGCATCTATTTGTCTAAATTAGGTTGGTTTACTCTATCCCATTGCACACTGAAGTGGAAGAGCTACTTTATTGTAACATAGCTGGTGATTGCAAATCTGTGCTAATGCTCAGCATAAGAAGAGGGAGCTTGTAAATGGATCTGACTAGGCATGACACTTTCATACCAAAACTGTCATGTTTCCAGAGGTTTCAAATGTTTTAAGTTTTCACAAAATGTTTTCAGTCCTTTGTGTTTTAGAAGATTTTTTTTTTTTTTACCTTGGTTCAATAAACAGACTTGGATTATTAAAAATCATTAACTTTTTATTATGGAAGAGTAGTTTTCAGTTCCATTCTTTAAACTTTATAAAAATGGATAAAAGTAGACCTTTCATGTAAGACTGTTTTGTAACACTTATAAGTGGTCTTCAAAAGATTTCTGTGTTTGGATGTATTTTGCTCTCTTCTGGGCAGCAAGGAATTCACTATGCTTTTTCCCTTCTTCAGCTTTGAACAAATGCAGTAGTGCCCAGCCTTCCCTGAGCACATATTGCATCAAATATATACCATCGTACAAAAAAGATGAGGAACGAATTAACTTCTGGAATATTACTTACTATTGTTGTCTGCCTTCCAAAGTAAGATATCCTTTCCAAGAAAGGAAAATGATAGATTCTTTCCATGCAATTTTTTATTTAGCATTTGTAGCCATTATAGAAGAGTTAACCCACATGCTTGATAGGGTTAAAAAGGAAAAAAAAAAGGGAAGAAAAACTGGTACATTGTTTTGTTTTGTGATATGTAAGTTTTCCATACTGCAATAACTGTCAGATTCTGCAGGAATACATAATTTGTTCTTTTCTGTTGGTGAATATGAAAACACATGCACATCTTGCTATAAAAATTTGTTTACTGGAATGGTTGGGAAATTGTTTTTGAAAAACTGACACATGAAAAAGTGACCATGGGAAGAGAAAAGAGAAGAGAAGAAATTATAATTGGTTTTGTTTTATTTCTCTGAACCTTGATACATTCCTTCCAACACACAACATCCTAACTAGTTTAGTGACTTCTCACACTAGTTTCAAAACATCTCAAGCCCCCTGCCTCAGTGTGGTGTTTTGAGAATCTCTATGAATTGAGAGATACCACTTTGACTGTTAGGCATTTTCTGTATAATTTTAGATATTTATGTCTTTTGTTCATACTTGCATCATACCTCTTTGTTTAGGGGAGAGAGGCTATGTTAGGGGTGTCCACTATCTGATGTTATAAAATAGCATCAATAGACACATGAATTTGTAGTCGTTGGAAAGTGACCTGTGAGTAGCTCTCAAGAAACCCATTCTTCCAGGCAAGCTAACAAAGAAGATGGTGACAATTCAGGCAGCTGAGGTAGGTGCTTGAGTGATGAGGTACACAGAGGAGGCTGCAGCTTTGTACGTGGGAATTTTTGCAGCAAGGGAAGCGATTCTCTTACTGAAAAGACAGTAAGTTCTAGAAAGCTCTTGTAATGGCAAGGGGATTTAACCTGGAAGTCTAATTTTTTTCATTTGCTCCACAAATCTCTTTATATTTCCTGTGCGGCCTAGTGGTATTGACAGAGGAGTTGCAGTGAGTTGCTGCAGCAGCATTAGAGACATATCTGCCTCCTGTATTGCTCTTCAGCCTATCAGTTTCACAGCAGAACTGACAGACATCTTAGCCAGGGAAAGAAAGTGACCTCAGGAGAGGGAAGGAAATGAGGCAATGGGAAAGGAACTGAGCTAGGACAGTGGTACAAATCAGCAGGAGGCAGATGGTCCCATGAAAGTCTGTCACTGGTATCAGCTGAGTGCATCCTGTACCACTGCACTGGGTTGTTACAGGTGAGTACAAATCAAAGCTCGAAGAGCGCAGTGTCATCTTTTAAAAGCCCTGTGGTGCTTTTTTTCTGCTGTCAGAGCGCCTTAGAAGCAAAGAACTTCAGGGTCTAGACCAGTGGCTTCCACTGTGCAGAGATTCCTCATTTTTCCATGAGGTCTAGGTAGAATTTCTATATATTTGATCAACATAAATGTTGTTGCTGAAGTATTTCCATTGTTAACATATTAATATACTTCAAGGCACACAGTACTTGAAAGCTGTGTGCCTGGTCTTCTCTAGATCATAAAAGCCTCCCATTAAAAGTTTGAAGTTTTTCAAGCCACATAGCTTGTCATTGCATTGACATCCATTCTAATTCCTTGCACCAAAATGGTTTTAACCCAAGATTTAGTCAGGTAAATTCACTTCTTTTGTATTTCCTCCATATTTGTTTGTTGTCTTCCCATTTTACCCCTCTCATCAGCTGCCCTTTTTATTTCATGCCAGTTTTGCCTTGTGACTTGCTGAATAGCATAAAGAGGGAAAAGAGCCCTTGGTAGCTCCTTGCAGTGACTGTCCCACGTTGGTGGCTGTGATCAGTGGCTCCCAGCTCTCTCTGCACTGGTGAAGTCGCAGTCAAGTCTCAAAACCAGCAGTAATAGATGCAGAGCCTGGAGAGGGGAGAGCAGCACTTAAAGGATGGAACAAAACCTTGAGGAAGCATGTGGGGCCACAGTGCTCACTCCAGCACATCCACAAACTATTCTGCTACTGAAGGAAAGAGCCACATTCATTTTATAAGTGGGAATCATAGAATCATAGAATCGATTGGGTTGGAAAAGACCTCTGAGATCATCAAATTCAACCCTTGGTCCAACTCCAGTCCATTTACCAGATCATGGCACTCAGTGCCACGTCCAATCTCAGTTTAAAAACCT
>JAWWEV010000115.1:56252180-56313918 GCA_035583235.1 Hafferia zeledoni
AACTGAACACAATACTCAAGGTGTGGCCTCACCAATGCAGAGTACAGGGGAAGGATCACTGCCCTGGTCCTGCTGGCTACGCTATTTTTGACACAGGACAGGATCCCATTGGCCTCACATGTGATAGAGCATGAAAGACATGAAGCTTGGTAGAAGCAGATGGAAAAGTGAGTGTTGCTGCATGGGATATGGAGGTGAACAAAACGGCATTAAACACAGGACAAGCAAGTACAGCAATGCAGGATTTCAGAAAACAAACCTTTTCCAAGCACAGGAACAACAGCTGATTCTAATAGCATGTGCCAAGCATGGTGAAAAAGAGCATGTTCCTTGCACATGGGAGAACTGTTCTCCTCTTGCTTCCTCAGACCAGCGAGCATTGGCAATAAGTAGAGGACCAGAAGTATCAGGAGCTTGCTGGGAGTTTAACAGAAGCAGCAAAGCTTGTGGGAGGGAGGTGGAGCTTCGTTACTGGTGGGTGTGTACCCAGTCTGGCCACTCTGCTGAGGGCAAGTATTCCTTTAGTTCTACAGCCATGAAATTCATAGAAACTGTAAGGTAAGTAGAGCATGGCCACATGGGCATCCCTGCCCCTGTGTGTCATATCAGAAGCAACCCATCTGCATGTACTGCTTGGATTCACCCCCTCCCACTATTCTAAGCCATCTGGAAAGACCCTAAGGCTGTTTCTATCTCATGCCACCTTCTGCTCCTCTCCCTCTCAATTATACCATGTCAGCCAAATACCTTCTCCCTACCATAGTAATCTCTTGATTTTATTTATTATCCTTTTTTTTTTTTTTTAACTTATGAGGATGACTGAGGAAAGGAGGGCTGAAGCACACAGAGATCAGAGGATACCTCGAAAGTCAGTCAGTGTAACTAAAATCAGCATGACTACCAGATATCCAGTTATTTAAAAAAAAAAAAAAACTATATTAAGGAAAACTTTTTGAAGCTGCTTCTGTTTGAATTTGAGACTTTGTGGTAGTTTTGGCTTTACTTTCAGCTAGGCCTTATCTAGGCCTCAATTCAGCAGGCCCAAAGGAAGTGACATAGATTAGAAGAGGCATCCCCTGACTTAAGCAACCAAAGAGGTATTTCATATCATCTGACATCATCAAGAAGTATCAAGAAGTATAAAAAGAAAGAGAGGTGGAGCTTCTGTCTCTTTTGGTCTTTGCCTTAGACTCCTGAAGACACACTGCCCTGCCTGTGCAGAGATTAGGCCTTGCCGTCATCCCTTCTGTGTTATCTAGGGAAATGAACATTTTCTTGTTAATTTTTTTCCTCTCTTGCTGAGAGTTTTCTCTGGGAGAGTTCTTGAGAAGTTTTGTGGTGTTTGGGTAGTTGGAATCTGTATTATTTGGTTAGGTGACTCAGTAGTTATTGTTCTTAGTATTTTCTCACATTTGTATATATATGTATTATATTCTATTTTTAATTATCTTCTTTTGTATAATATGAAGCTTGCTGTTTTGGGTTTGTTTTTTTTTTTCCCCCCTCTCTCTTCTTCCCTTTCTCTCTGCGTTGGGCAGTTGGCATTTCGCCAGCTCAACCTAACACAACTTCAATTGCAAAAAGGAATTTGAAAAAATAAAGAACCTTGAAAGTAGAGGATGCAAGTCTTCATTTTACAGTGAAAATGTAGATTCTGTCATTTTAGAGGCTAGAACCATGTTCAGTGTAGTTTCAGAGAAGGTCTTCTCATACTTACACAATTTTCCTAATGCCTTCTTTTGTCTTTCAGCCCACAGTAGCATGTGCACCATAAACAAAAGTTGTGTGCATTTATTTGATTAAATGCTGTCATTCCTGAAGATGAAAATTTTCCAGAATGGTCTTATCTGCTGAAAAAGTAGTTCAGAAACATTAAAGCTTGTTTGATATTCAGATTGTACTTGCCAATCTCTTTACCCTCTGTTGCTAAAAGTTTTTGTGTTAGGCCTAGGACTTTTTTCTTAAATTTCTGCTGAAATTTGTGCAGAATCTGTGCAGTTCATCTGACCCCCAAATGACATCTAGCTTTTTACACAGAGAAATGGCTTTGAGGACAAGAAAACTTACTCAGAAATTACAGTTCTAATGCCTGCAGTAAAACTCTCTGTGTTCTCAAGTGTCTTCTTCTTTATGAATAATGTCAGAGACTTTAACAAACACTTCTTTCCAACAATATCTCAAGATCTGTATTTCCCCGCTGTGGGGAAATTATCTTTTCCGCTTTCTAAGGTATACTGGTGTCATGTGTCTTAAGTCAGTGGAAGCCATCCTAGCCACAATGAATAGGTATATAGATGCAATGTAAAACAGGATTCTCAGATTGTTTTTCAAACATACACCAATAAAAACAATATGCTTAAAAAAAGATAAAAGGTTTCCTGATGAGTTTTACATTTTGCTTTTCATAAAATGTTCCTGAAGACTGTAAAGTGCTCTTAATCATAATTTTAGTGCAGCTTCTTAAAAGCCACATGCAGCCATCTCAAACCTTTCAATAATGCATTACTGTGAGGCTTAATGTTTTGTTACTGAGCAGTAATGTCTGATTCATAAGTACAAATTCATATCTACTAGATGATGCAAAGATTTAAGCAAGGCTTCCTCAGGATACCAAGTTCATCATAAAATAATAAAAAGAAATCTCAGACATCCTTTTTGAGTACAGAAGCTGTCTGGTAAAGTCATAAAAAGAATATTACTATACAAAGGAAGGAATTTATAGTGTTCAGCCAAATTACACAGTTTCAATTTGAATGAATATTTGTAATAGAAGTGTTCTACCCCAAATAAAACACTTAATGTCTGAACACTTTCTGGCACTTAGCTGCAAAATTTCTTCCTCTTTCAATCCTATCCTATAGTGAATAGAATGTCTGCCTTCTGACCTTCTCAGAGCTTGCTTTGAAAGACTTTAGAAAGAGTTAAATATCTCCAGATCAAAAGACCTGACAAGATAAAGATGACTGTAGGGTAGCAGTGGTGTACAGCTTGAAGCCTTTTTGCTGAGTTGCAGTAACTAATAGAAGAGCTAGATGTTTTGCTGTAGGTGCTCAAGTATTCAGTGCTCCAAAAGTGAAATTCAGTAGATACAACTGACAACTGATAACTTGTTCTCTGAACCAACAAGTATTCAAAACCTATGATTTCAAAAGTTACTACCAAAAGGTGACCTGCCATTTATAGAAGAAGAGTGACAGCAGAGGGGCTGTGCAGTGTCTTGGGCATTGCAAGCCACTTAAGAGAAATTCCCTCCATGGTTCTGCCACCTTGGTAATCATTACAGGACCATCAAAGTTAAAATTAACAGTTCATGTAGCTGTATGTAGGCAGCTAGGCTTTTAAAATTAAAAACTATAATATATGTGTGCCCTTTCTGGGCTAAACTCAGCATGCAGAACCCAGAATCTGTGCAGTGGCCTGTATGACACATTGACATGGGGTATGTATGAAATACGAAGTTCTTGCTACAAATACATGTGTCAGCTTCTGTCTTGATTCAGACCTTCTTACTCCTCACAATTTTTTTGAACTTAGATATGGAGTAAAATAAAGTTTTTGAAGCACCCAGAAAAGCAAATCTGTTAAAATTTGGAGCTGTAATTCACATTCTGACATGAGTACTGTGAACCAGAATAATTTTTAGAAATTGCGTTGTGTGTTGTTCTTGACTTCCAAAACACAAGTACTTAAAAATACAAACATTTCAAACTTCCCATATGCTTCAATTAATTGAAATTTTCCATGTAGACTATTTTTAAATCAATTAAGGTGTGGTTAAGATTTCATTGTTGCCAATAGCTTCTAATTATTGTGTAATAGACTACAGATACATTGAAGTAAGTAAATGGAGCCCAAGATAACTCAATTTCACTTCTTCTGTAGATTTCTTCTCTGTTACTGTATCCAAATTTATTTGTGAAATACCAAAAGTCTTTCAGGACTGGTGGCAAGAAAAAATGTACCCATGTCAAGGTTTGTCTTGTGCAGAGTGACTGATATGAATGCCATTGCCCTGTGACGGCTGTCTAAGTGGTCAGCAGCATTTAAAAGGGTGTCCATGGTTGTCCTGTTTTGATTTCACCACTCATTCAGCATTACAAGAGGTATATGGGAATCTTTTTAGCTCAGAGACATGTGGTAAAATCTTGTGGTCTGTATTCATTTAGCTTGTGGTACCTTTTAAACACTCCTCCAGGTGAATGAAGACAGACAAATAAAAAATCGATGTTGTGTTAAGGCTATCTTGGCATTGAAAGGGCAGCACATGCATCTCTGAGATTATTCAGCTGGCAGCTGTATCCAGACTGTGTTACATTGTTCTGTTACTCTCTCATGTCTGTTCTTAAAAAAACTATGGGTTCAAAAAATATAGGATATGGCACTATAGATTTAAAACAGGTAGCATATCACAGATCATTAGTTGTATCGTATTGTGGCATTCACTGAGGGGTTTTGGTTAGTCTTTCAGGTTAAAAAGAGGTCTATGTATTAAAAATTCAATAAGGCACCTGACTACTTCGAGAAATAAAGCCCAAGAGTATTTCAGGGTTATCTCTGTCACTCTTCCAGTGACTATTTTAGGAAATTAAAACCCAAGCAACCAATCAAATTCTTGTAAAGATCACTCCAGTTATGCTCAAACAACTCATTAAAAAAATTCAAGGAAGTGTTAATTAAACTGTTTTTATAAATGTTGAGATTTTTCAAATACATGGGAAATCCAAAATGGGAGTTGAAAGTCTTGAATGAACAATATACAAAGCTTTCCTCAGGGTACATTTTGGTTCTTACAATGAAGCTGTGATCGAGTCTTAAATGTATAGTGTCTGCCTTAACACTTAGAGCTTGAAGGCTTTCAAAGTCCCTAAATTTAAAACCAATTCTTGTTTGGGATCTGTGTACCCAGTGAGTGCCAGCTAAGACAGTGAAAACATATGGTTAACAGATTTATAGAGTCACATCTAGGGCTGAAATAAGCTGGTATAAGGTATGAATTTATGTAAGCTACACAGTTGAAGTTTTGGTCCTTTATTGTCAAAGTCAGAAGAGGTAAAGCAATACAGAAGAACTGATGGGATAGATCACACACACACAAAAAAAAGGCTAAGTTTTTTGCCTGCAGAGCAAATCACCCTCTCTATCCTCAAGTCATTGACTGCACCTTTCTGATGCAAGGTGATCTTTCTTGCCTATTGCAGACATTTGAAAAAAGACAGATTGCTGTAGCTGATTCTGCACCAATTCTGTCCTGAAATCTAAGCCATTGTGTCCTACTTGCGACAAAAGACAAAATGTCACTTCCTTGCTGTATAAAATGGTGAGTGTGTTTATCTTCACCCTTATATGATCTCTGTTTCAAAACAGCCATTAGATAATAGTTCAGAGGATATGATAAAAAAATTCTCAGTCCCTGGTGTAGTTTCAAGATGTTTCACTGGCGATATAGTTCATGAGCTTCTCCAGGGAATGCCTTCACAATCCTGAGAGGAATAGAAATGCTTGCAGGAGGGTCATGTGCAAGGAGAAGCTCCAAAACGAGCAGAGGCAGCTGGATGAGACAGTGCCAAAAGTTCAGATAACTTGCAGTACTGTAACAACAGGCTTTTGAGACCATGGGGAAAAAAGGAAAAGAAAAAACCCCAAACTTCCTCTTGCTTCATCAGAAGATAGGCATGAAATAAAATGATTGAAATGATGGAGCCTGTGTTTTTGACAATGTCCAACAACTTGGGGATTTCTGGGGAAAACACTCTAAAACCTAGATAAAACCTAACACAAATCCTGAAGGAGGTGGAGTCAGGGAGGTGGAACCATTCAGAAATTACCTTCTTTTCATCTGCTAGAGGTCCTCTGTGGAATTTGAAAGGACTGTAGTCTTTATTCAGTCGGGCTGCCCAGCTATAAATGTAAGAAACCAAACCATTCTTCTGTCAGTTACTCCCTTTGAACTCTCTTCCCTAGACAGTGCTCTGTGCACAAAGGTGTTTCTTTAATAATTACCCCTGAGAACCCAGAGGAATAAGTGGTAATTGTCTAAACACAGAAATAGATCCTTGTGCCTTACTCCAAATTTCTAAGGATTTTTTAGTTATCATATCATTGCAAGATTGAAGATACACATAAGGTTACACAGACTTTCTTGCTCTGTGGCTTGTAAGAACCACCTGTCTCATAACTGGTGAAATAAACAGTTGCTGTACTCTTGGGTTCCTTCCCTCAGCTGCACAGTAGGGACAGCAGATGTTCTGCAAAATGAAGTCCTTTGTGATTATGGGATTGCTCAAAGGGCCATAGTACCTACCCATCCCTAAGAGAATGAGTGAGTCAAGCAAGCTGGCATACAATGCCTATTTCCTATCAGCACAAATAGAATCATAACACTGTTAGTAAACCATGCCACCAAATGGAGGCAAAGAACCAGATGCAAAACTAACAGAAGAAACTGGTATCTGTGAGGTGATGGTCTGAGAGATCATATATAGAGTACCAAGATAAAAAACTGTTCCGTTGGACAAAGGCCCTCCTTCACCACCTGGTATATTTGCTGAAGAATGAAAATGTCGAATAAGCTAGAAGGCAAACTGAAATCTTGGAGACATTATGTACTATCTGTATTATCCTAGAAGGTCTACTCAGTATCAGTTCACAGCATTCTACTACTTCACAATGATGCACTAGCTTTCACACTTAAGTTCAGAAAAATAATTCATCAGAGTTACTGAATTAAAGATTCTAAATTTCTTTTTCGTGCCTTGGACCAAGGCACTATATATAAACCCTCTGTGTACAGTTCAGTCTCTAAATATAGGCAAGAATTAAGATACTCCTGCTTCTGCATCCTAAATAATCTAATGGAATCAATTACTGTTTTGCGTAGATGACATCTGGTATTTGCAAATAAAACATGCAACATGAAATCCAACCAAAATAAGCATGAAACTAAAGTTTCCTCCCATCCTACTTCATCCTCAGTAAACTTTTACAGCTTTGCATCACAGCGTGGATTCTTCATATTTCCTGCAGACTTCAGCTTAAAAGCTCTCTGAGAGAATGTAAAACAAGCAGAAGAACGGGGCTGATAAGTTTGACTTCAGCCGGTGGATAAGCCAGTGGAGTGAACTTTGTTCATGTATTCACTGAGAACACTATTTGGATTTTCAGCCTAGTGCTTTTATTGATCAGTGCACCAGTCATGACAAGCAAAATCACTGTTTGCATTGTGAGATACAGCAAAGTTTAGAGGGAACACCAGTGTCAGCTGTGGAAAGAATAGAATCTGAAATGGATTAAATACAACTATTTTCCACTGTGCCAGTAAGATGTTTCCCTGTTGTGCTTGGAAGCTAAGTCCCAGTGCATAGTATCCATGTTTAGAATTAATTTTGAAATATTCCCTGTTGCATCACTTCATTGGCATTGTAATTAATGCTTAATCATACATATAATACTAGGGCTAGAATGCAAACTCTCCTTGGATGTACATACAGGATTTTGGGGAATTGTTCACTCTTCCTTGCTTCCTCAAGAAAAAAATTCTTTACTGCAAGGGTGGTGAGACAGTGGAACAGATTGCCCAGAGAAGCTGTGGATGCCCCATCCCTGGTGGTGTTCAAAGCCAGGTTGGATGGGCACTGAGCAAATTCCTCTAGTGAAAGGTGTCCCTGTCCATGTCAGGGGGATTGGAACTACATTAAGATCCCTTCTAACCCAGGATATTCTATGATTCTGTGACTCTAGGATTTATGTATGTATGTATGTATTTATTTATTTTTAGGTACAGCCTAAATATATAAATATAACTGTACATGCAATCAAGGACTGCCCTCTTCCTTCTCTAAATAATGGTCAGAAAGGTTTGGGTTCTGTGTCTCCCCACACTCCAGAGCAGTCAGAGCATTGCAAAACAAGCAGTCCCACTTTGGAGACTGGCTAGCCGATGGGCTCTGAGCAGCCTGGAAGGAAGCCATTTCTCATGAAATGTTTTACAGTGAAGAGCCATGTTTCCTCACAGTTCTGTGTTCTGTCAGACTTGAAAGCCTCTAAAACAATTGACTATGGCAGGCCATACCAAAAGATAAATGCTGGAGAATTTTCAGTGGTTGCTGGGCCGGACTGAGGATGTGAACCATTCCTGTGAAAACCCACTCATGACTCTGCCCACCTCTGCCATGTGCTGTGTGTTGGGCATTTCAGTTGCAGATTTTACCTTTCTGCAGCTGCACAACTTTCATCAGTTTCACCATCATGTTCTGATAGTGTTAGCAGGAATTAAGAAACTGGTCCCCATACTCTCCTTGCCTGCCAGATGTTCTGTTTCTTCCTTTATTCTGGTCCAAGAGCTCACATCTTCCCAAGGTGAACAGGACAAGGACTTGAAGCAAGTTAAAACTTTTTTTTCTTTTCCTCTCTTCATTAAATTTAAATCATGCCTACTCTTTTATCCAATTCACCAAGTACCTCCACAAATGCAACTGCCAGCACAGAGAAGGGGACAGCTCAGGTGAGGGAATCAGTGACTGAGCCATGAGTAAAGGAAGAGGTATTTATTTCACTGACAGCAGCATCTTGTGGTTGTAAATGTTATTGTGTAACTACAGCACAGTCACTGTCATCATGTTTAATGGGTAACCTTCATTCTGGCCTCTTTATTTATAGTGCAACAGATTCTAATCATACTACATTTTTTATATATAGCTAAAATTGTGTAAAAAATGCTTGACTTCAGGTACACAGGTGGAATGAATGGGATTACAGTCCAACAAATACCTAAATATGGGTAATTTGACTGGCTTCTGATACTAATTTTTTTTTTCCTTATACAAATGGTTTTAGAATCTCTGTCATAGTTAAAAGAAACAAACATTCCCTGTGAAAGTATCTGGCTTTAATTCCTTTATCATAGGCATTGCACTTGCTGTGCAAATACCATTCACAGCATGACACAGCTATCTACGAAATAATTTAACTGCATCATGCACAGTCAGCAGAAGTTCAGCACTGTAATTTGGAGAAGGTGACTTCATACTGTCACTCACTGTCTGAGCTACATATTATGCTGCAACTCATTTTCCTTCCTTCCTATCTGTTGTAAAAATATGGGCAGTTTTCCAGCTATGTGAAAGTATTCCTTGTTAACAATACAGGTTTACATTTGATTTAAAAAAAAAAAAAAAAGGCGTGGGGTTTTTTTTTGTTTGTCATTTTAATCTGCAAGGGCAGATATAAGCCATAAGAAGTAATATCCATAGCATAAGCAGGTGCACCAAGCATGGCTAGTTAAATGGTTCCTCATTGTTTGATTTGACCAAATACTCCAGAAATTACTTGATTCTACTCAGAGACAGTGTACATGGAAAAGGTAGTAATTTCAGCTCTAAGCTGAAATAAAAACCAACCTTGAGTTTTGGAGTATGAGTTCAAGTTCCGAAGCTAAGTATCCTTGCTACATGTTGTTACGTGTGAGCTGTCTAGAAGGACACTATTACAGAATAAAATCTTCAGGAGTTCAGCAACCCTGTAAATGCAATCTCTCCCAACTGCTGCTTGAATGCATGTAGGTAGAGTGGCACATCTCTTGTTTGTCTGTGCATGGTGTACCCAGGTGGTAAATCAACCAGAGTCTGCCTTTCCCCAGCAGTCCTGGCTGCAGCAGGATGCCCTGGCAGTGTGGAGCACAGCACATGCTGCTCACACCAGACCATCTTCTACCCACTTCTGTTTTAAATGAGGCTCCTCCCCACAGTAATCTGTTAGTACTTTCTCAAAGGCAAAGTACTACATTTATTATAATTTATATGTGTTTGTACTAGCCATTACTCTTGGAAGCTTACAGTTGTTGTACGAAGATGTGAACCATTAGAAGGATCCTGACATCTAAACCTACCTAAACAACGTAACTTAGCAATAAATGTTTAACTTCTTTTGAAAACTAGGTAATGTATAATATACTACTTCCAGCCACATATTTCAAGTCACTGGAAAGAAAAAGATCTTGGCCTGATAAAACCTAGGAAGAACTGGCAATGAGCAAGAGAAAAATCTGTGACCAGAAAATAGTCTCAAAGTTGGAAAACTATTTTAGATATATGTAATTATTGTTCATTTTATTTACCAAGAAATCTTGGCTATTAACATCCAGCTATTAGTGCCTATATAATATCACTTATATCAATTTCATTGGTCCAGCCTAGACTAAAGAAGTCAAAAAGTAAAAATTACCAGTTTCCAGCTCGTGTTTAAAGTGAATAATCATCCCACTGCATTTCTAGTACAATGGAAAGAGCTGTGATAGGCTTCTGGTAAGGAACAACTCATTTTCTCCCAAGTGCTAGACAAGCTGTGTGCCTTGCTGTTCAGAACAGTGATAAGAAGCCATCCTTTGAGCCCAGCCATAGGTGTGATTCAACGGCACAGCAGCGTAAGCGCGTCACTAAATTGTGGTCTTCTGGAAACTGCTTTTAACACAGTAGAAGTATTACTTGGCCAGCTCTGTTGATGGTCATGTGCTTTTGTTGCCATGAGCTGTGAGAATCAGTTAAATCAGAGATTGCTGTAGAAATGTGAATGTACTTTATGACGGTCTGTAGTAATTCTGTACATCTTTTATGTCTGTGTTCTTATAGCCACTTGGCACTGAAGTAGCTGAAATGAGAAAGAGGCAGCAGTCACAAAATGAAGGAACATCAGCTGTGTCTCAAGCACCTGGAAACCAAAGGCCCAACAACACATGTTGCTTTTGTTGGTGCTGTTGCTGCAGCTGTTCATGGTATGTTCTGTAGTATATTTGGTTCCATATCCACCACAGGTAAATGATGAGAATGGAAAATGTCAAGCACTGGGAATGTGCAAATTTCTGGGAGAGGAGGCACAATTTAACTTTTCACTTAAAATTTTATTTAAAAATTCCCAGGTTTGGTTGGACATCGTGTGAGGGGGAAGAGGAGAGAGTAGTTAGTTCAAGCTATATTTACCCTACTTAAACTATAACGGAATGAGGAAATTTCAGTTGTAAAACTCCTATGTGTGACTGAGAGACTTGATACTGAACATTTTATAGTTTGAAATAAAACCATTTTTTTTCTGCTTGTACTTTTGATATTGCAGTTCTCTGCATTTGGGAGAATAAAAGGGAAATAGTCATAAATGTGAATATGTGGTGTTCTGTTATACTACTTAGTTGTTGAATAATATATATTTGGTAAATCTGAAAACACAAGCCTTAAATTCCACTTTATCTTTTAAATGATGTGGCATAATTCTAGTGGAAAAAAAGGCTTAGAAATGTTGGCTGCTTGTCCCTTCCTAAACAAAGAGTTCACTTGCAAAATGAAAAATTTAAAGTCAGTTTCAGAAATATCTTTAAATTCTCAATGTCTTGAGAAGCATCAGGGCTTTATTTCTTATTTTTATGAACACAGTATTGAAATATAAAGTAACTGACATGCAGTACTGTTTGGAGCCTGTGCATCCTATTACCTGTGCAGTTCAGTTTTTTTGGAGTGCCTGTGCCTCTGTGTATCTGTGTTATTTTCACTTGAATCAGCCGTCTGGCCCCAGTCTAAAACCTGAGGCTATTTACCCCAGTATATTTAATAATACCAATATGTGTATGCACAAGGTACCAAATGGGACAACTTTTTTCCAAGATGCCACATCCTGAAAGCAGTAGCAAGGTGTTCCTGCCTTGGCTGTTACTTCCAGTTTCACCCAAAGGCAGAGGATATTTGGAGCAAGGATGCGCAAGAGCTCCTGCTTTTACCGAGTTACTTTGAAATATGTTCAATCCATATTGCAAAAGAGGTGGAAGTGTATTAAATAGGAAGGAGAAGGTGTTTTGCCACTTTGCTCTGGGACAAGGGCACAATGTAAGGTTAGCTATGCTTTTACAGGCCAGAGGTTCATTTAGCTCAGTATCCTGTTTCAGAAAGTAACCTTTACGGGATGCAACAAAGAAAGGATGAAACAAGTAGAGATGCACCTCCTCAACCTTCCCACAGCAAAACTCCTCACAACTTCTGGCAGTTGGCAACTTAGGGAATTTCTGGCCCAGAATTCATTTCTGTGTGGTTTATAGCAGTTGATGGAATTTTCTTTTGTTAATTGTCAAACCATTTTCAAAAGTGACTTCCTGAACTCATTTAAACTTTTGGCATCCAGGCCTTCCTGTAGCAATGAATTCTACAACAAGCCTGTGCACTCCGTGAAATATTACTCGCATTTATTTGTTTAACCTACTAGTCACTAATTTAATTTGATGCCTCCTTGTTCTTATGATTGTGAAGAACAGTGACTAATTGTTCCCAGGATGGTCAAGATTTTATAGACCTCTCTCATGTCACCCTTGAGCTGTTTTGTTGGGGTTTTTTTGGTAGTGTTCTCTATTTTAATCTCCATGATACAGAAACTGACCCTTATCTGTCCTATCTACCCACCTACTCTTTGTCTATGTATATTTCCTATTCCACCATTTCCTGTCTGAGTTGTGTGACTAGATCTGTTGCAGTAGTCAAGACATGGGTGCACCATGCTTTATGTTTGCTCTTAACTTTTGTTATTAATTCCTAGTACTCTGCTTGCTTTTTAACAACCCCAGAGATAATGTTTTCATAGCATTATCCACCCTGACTGCAACATCTCTTTCCTGAATGGAAATAAAGTCCATTATTGTGCATGTACAGCTAGAGTTGGCTTTTTCCTTGCATATTAGAGTATGAATACCCATAGAAGTAAGCAGGTAAATGCCTCCCTGAATCCAATCCCGTCAGATCTCAGAAGCTCAGCAGGGTCAGGCCCTGTTGGTACTTGGATGGAAGACCTACTGGGAATACCGGGGGCTGTAAATTCTAGTCCTGAGGACTTCACTGTCACAGTCCAAGCTCGCTCGGGTGTGGCAGGTGAACCTTAGGAGTTAAAGGTTGGGGCCAGTTCTGTGCACGCTGTGCCTCACCTAAAAAATCCACTGGGCAGGCTGGAAGGGCACACCCACGTGGGGAGAACCCTGCCCAAATCTTTGTTCGTGAAGCCTAGCCGTATGCACATACCCATAAAAGTATCAGTCTACTTTCTGAAACTTAAAGAAAACTGGTTTTGTTTTTTAAGCATGCTGTAGCTCAAGAAATCTTATTTGACAACTACACTCTATTTTGAAGCTTTATGAGATTTTTGACCCTTGGAGTGCCTCCACTCCTTAGAATGGAGAACAGCTTAGGCACGTAAACTCAAATTAGAGCAATTACTGATTTAAAACAGAAGATATCTTCATCTGCTTTAGTAGTTGTTTTTGTTGTCTTTCAGGGCTTGAGGTTTTGTGGGTTTTTTGTAAAGTAGATAAGACTGAGCATGTAGAAATTCTGTCAGTGTAAGCTACTTTTTAAGATTAAGTAAAATAACTGGTGAAAGGAGATAGCTACATCACTTACATTTACTAAAATCAAAAAGCTAGAAAAGGTGATGTAATAAGTCTTTTTGAGCTGTATCTTCTATGATCGAGTAGTGGAAACTCCATTAGAGGAGAGAAGAGACAAAACCTTGAAAAATCAGAAGGAAATATTTCATAATCTCAGTAAAAATAAAGTAATTGTGGTGCCAAATTCCTTTTGTAAATTTGAACTGTCCAGGTAGAGTACAGATTACTGTTCTTGACTCAGTTGTGGACACTAAAAAAACTACAAAAGTAATTTTTAAAAAATATAGCAAACATTGTTATTCACTCATATATAGAGGATTCCAGGTAGCTAATTCTCTAGTGTAGTTCTCTGTAGTAGGAAATCCTAATCAACAATTGTTAACAGGTTCTCTGGACCTAATGTAATTATATGCTTTCCCTAGTACCACAGGTCTTTGGAATTGAATAACATTAATTTCTCAAGAGATACCTACCTGGAAATGTTGCTGCATTCACTAATGGTGAAGACAATGCTACAACTGTCAATATCAGGATTAGAAGGATTTTATTCTATTTTTCCACCTGTGTGTGACTGAGGATGACTCTTATATCACTAACCCCTTATTGCCTCAACTTCCTCACCATTCTTAGAAATGGGCAGAGTATGTACAGGTTTTAATAAGAAAATTTTTACTTTTTCCTGTTTGAAGAGTTAGCTTGATAGTTCATATATCCAAGCAAATCATTAGAATTCTAAAAATATCTTTTGTGAATCATGTGATGTTTGTTTTCTTCTATTCTACCCCATATTAAAATCAGAATAGGCATTAAGTATTCTGTTTGCACAACAGCATAGGCAAATATTCACACCCTTGTTTGGGGAAATAGTATCTTGCCTAATAAAGACTTGTTAACAGCAAAAGGTTAGATTGAAAAATTGTTCGGTAAACCTTATTACAAACTTTTTTGTTTTACTGTAATAACTCCTTCTCAAAGGTAGAAACTATTTGGATCACTTCTCTGTTGTAGTTTGATAACCCTCTGAGGTATCTCATCCCCATGCAGATGCTTACTCACTCCTCACCAGCAGGATAGGGAAGAGAATCTGAAAGGTGAAAGTGAAAAAACTCTTTCATGGAGATAAAGAGCTTGATGCATAAAGCAAATCTGTGTGCACAAGTAAAGCAAAACTAGAAATTTATTTACTGCTTCCCACCAGCAGGCAGGTGTTCAGCCATCTCCAGGAAAGCAAGGCGCCATCACATGTTACAGTGACTTGTGAAGACAAATTCTACAACTCTGAACCTCCATCCTTCCTTTTTGCCCCCCAGCTTTTATTGCTGAGCACAATGCCATGTGGTATGGAATATCCCTTTGGTCAGTTGTCGTCAGCTGTCCCAGCCGTGTCCCCTCCCAACTTTTTGTGCACCCCCAGCCTACTTGCTGGCAAGGCACTGTGAGGAACTGAGAAATCCTTGGTGCTGTACAAGTGCTGCTGATCAGCAGCTAAAACATTCATGTGTTATCAACATTGTTTTGGTCACAAATCCCAACCATAGCACCGTATGAATGGCTGTGAAGGAAATTAACTCCACCACAGCCAGACCTGGTACATACATTGTCACTGATAATTATCAGGACACCAAATTGCTCAGTTTACAAGGGCAAAGCAAGAGTTATTACCAAGGTTTGCTCAGACTGGAAAAGATGGCGATAAACAGGATTATTAAGATGGACATTTTATTTTTGATGGGTATGCTTAGGATATTGCCCAATTAGTTTCAGTTCTGAACTTGTTTCTGAGCATCAGTAGTGAAGGAAGCAGTCCTTGTCACTGGAGAAAATAAAGTGCTGTGAAAGTTCCCAACTGGAAAAAGCTTGTCCACTTACAGCAGAAGCAAGTGATATAACCCCGTGGAGATCTTCTGTAGGACCTTCCTCTCTTCACTGACCAGGTACAGACTTCAGGAAGACTGCCTCATTAAAGCAGCTAAGTACCAGTCAGGTACTCAAGGTCCTGGACTGAATCTCATCCTGTGTCTTAAGTTTCTGCAAAACTCCATTCCAATAGAGAACAGAAGAGAGTGCTTCCATACTAGGTGTAATTTAATGACTTGGGTAGCCTGAGAGTTGCAAAATTTGAAGACTTCCAACATGACAGTCTATGATTTCCTCAATTACACTTTCTCTGGACAGTTGCTCCAGAGAGTATTTACAGCTGTGACTTCATGGTTTTGAGCACAGCTTGGCAAGGTAAGGGGAGTAAGCATGATATTTCACCTCCCTAGTCTTATTTAGCAATCCATTACTTCAGCTTCCTGAGCAGACATGAAGCCAGTCATTCACTTGCAAACACTTCTAAATCACATTCTTCAAAAAACCTCTCCAGATGCTAGCACAGGAAGGTTGGCTTTTCTGCCAATTCTGTTTTGCTTCCTACTTTGTCTCCCACCCAGAGCAGGAGACACATCTTTTTGTCCTTTCTTCCTTTCATAAGGTGCTCAGTGAGTTTGAAAACTGTGGAACACACTGATGCCCAATAATCCCTCTCCTTTTACTGGACAGAGAAGGCTTAGAAGGCATCTAACATCTACCCTGTGAGAGACCTTAGCAGTGTGGCAATCTGGGGGACATGACAAGGCTTCCAGGGGATAAGTGAAGATGATCACTTAACTTCCCTTGTAGCTCGTTTCAAATGAGTGAGCGTTTACCTGAAAGGGAACCATTAAAACAACTGCTGAAGACTTGTGGAAGAGGGTTTCCCATCCACAAGAGATGCCAGGGAAGATAGGGTATTTGCTATCTTGGCAGTAAACAAGAGTTACTCTTGGCAAGAAACATCTCTCCTCCAGTTCTTAAAACTTGTCTGTGACTGCTGTGAGTTATGTCTGAAACTTCTTCCTGATGACCTCATTACACAAATATTTTTCTATATTACAGGGAACATTTTCCTTGCATGAGTTTAGCAATTTACTTGGGCCTACAAGAAGATATTTTTGTCACTTGTGCCATGAATGTAAGATGACAGCAACAGTTCTAAGAAAAGTTTTAAATTACATTAATATTTTTTCTCTACAAGGTTATCATTCTTCTAACAAACAGTGTGCATGGAACTGTAAATGAAAAAGAAAACAAACAAACAATCAAAAATCCACAACACTTTTTATATTTGTCTTCCTCCCTCTCTAGTACTTTGAGAGGAATCAATTTTTCCTGGCATATTCAATGTTAGTTTGCTATTAAAAATTTGTCTAAGCTTTGCATAAGTCTACACAATGTAATCTTGGGGACCCATAATCATGGCTGCTTTATGTAATAAAACTATGGTAGAACATTAGAGGAGAGAGAAGAAAAGAAATGAAACAAAAAACAATTTCATGCAATAAATTACAGCCACATATTCTGAAAGATGTGGAACACAAAATCCATCTCCTTCTTCCCATGCTGGTCTGCAGCAGAACTTTTAGACTAGAAGCAGGTTAGAGGTGGGCTGGTACACAGGCTGCAGCATTTTGTTAAAACTTTAAAGAAGATAAGAAAATCCTTATCTTTGAAACAAAAGCACTGATTTTGAAAAATGTATTTTGGCTTTTAATTTATTTTTAATTTTTCTTTTCCTCCCTGAACACATAGGACAACACATCTGAAACAGATGTACTCAATTCTCTGTGTTTTACCTTTTCAAAACATCCCACTTGAGAAAAAGGAAGTATGGAAAAGTGCATCAAGAATTATTGTACTCTTGTGCAGAAGACAGAATTGCAGGCTACTGTACTCTAACTTACTGAAATAGAAGGTGATATTGTTAAAAATATTTAATGGGAAAAGATGTTCCATTCTGAGGCTTTTTGTACTTTAAAATTTCAAAAGACATCCCTACCTTTTTATAATTTGCTCTTCCAGAGATCAGAGATGAAAACATTCCCTTCCTTTCCTGAAGAATAATTTATTTTGAGGGACAGTAGGCTTAGCTAGCTCAGGAGCTCATGCTTTGCATGCCTATGGGACAGTGTCATCTGCATGATCACAGAGCGATGGGCAGCACTTGTACTTTCTTAGGAAAGGAGCACCAGTTCTTCTGATGAGTAGTATTTAAAGCTGGATAAAATCCATTATCTGACCTGTCACACAAGCTGCTGAATGTGATATTCCTTAAAATTGGTCTTAAATCACCTTGTCATTATCCTGAGTGCTGAGGCTATGAGAGAAAGCTGGCAGACATTCCTGTTGTCACTGGAATGCCCATGGGGTGAGTGTGGGCTAAGGATTTAAATATTTAGTCCTCAGAAATGGGCCTCTCAAGGTTCCCTGAGCTACTTCAAAGAAAAAAGTGAATTCTCAGCATTTGGAAAAATAACCAGATGACACTCTAAAAATACATAGCTTCTCAAGTATTTTTTTTCATACTTTTGTAAATAAATAGTATTTATTAAATCATCATCATGGCTAGGCTTCGTGAACGAAGATTTGGAAAGGGCACTACCCACGCTTGCTTTATTATTCATTATTATTTATTAAATAATACCCAAGTAAAGCATTTCCTTTCCCTTTAAAGTAAAAGACAATCTTTAAAATGAAAAAAAAAAACATAGCAGAGAAACATGTCTTCCTAATGGGTATGATATTTAATAGGCTCATTCTTCTTTACAATTAAGACAGGACAAGTGATTTTATTGGCAGTTTATGGAAGTTTAGGTCCTCAGGGCAGGCTGGGGACAGGTGGCTCCATGCATGCTTGTTTACACAACTCTCCAAGGGCATCACAGCCTGACTTTCCAACCTCTGGGCTTGTGCCGTACTGTGACACTGGGCCAGATTGTCAGTGTTCCTGGAAATCTGCTCTCCTTGAGCCAGAACACAGAAAACCCTTATATGTGGTTCAATACACAGCTTATCCCAGAGCTGCAGAAGTGGTGACTAAAGGCAGCTTTTACCACTTCCTGCACCTCCCTGTGAAGCAGATGGGAAACGCTACCTTTGCAAAGGTGGGCACATTTCTTGTACATAAATGATGCCACAGGGTATAGAGGTAGGCTGGAGGAGCTCACAGGTATAGTAACTGCTGATAACTAATAATTTTTGCTGCATCTGCTTCTAAAGAGTAAGATGTGAATGCAGGAAAATGTTACTGGCAAACAAAAAGAACTTTATAAATAAAATTTACAGAAAACAAAATGTAATATCAAAACAACTGAAGGAAGCTTGAAGTTGACCTGCTAAATCTCATGAGAGCCTGCCTTGGCCACTGTGGAGCCTTGTTCTAAATTAGTCAAATATATCTCACCACCCCTCATCAAACAGCCGGCAAGAAATTCCTGTATCCAAGCTCATGAACCACCCTTTTTCTTCCTTCTTTCTTCTTCTCAGCCTCCTGTTACCTACCTCCAAATTTCCTGTGGAAGCACAATCTCTTACACAGCTTTAAAACAGGGGCAGGAACTGTGAGCCACCACTCCCACAGCAGCAAGGGGTTTTCACACGTCATTTGCCATGCACCAGTGGCTGTGGTGCAGGCCATTGCTTTGTGGGACATGCAAAGTAAATCCTAATTATGTTATTTTCTAGGAAAAGCTGTAAGCTATGTACTGCATTTATTTTGGCCAGTGATGTGAAAGGGTAATCACTAAGGCACTGCTGGGTCTACCATGAAACCATGGTGGAAGCACAAAGATACACAAGACACTACACAGATATGCAGCATATATGAATAATTTTAAATCAATTTCCAACCAAGAAACCTGATTTGAAAAAAACACACTGTAAATGGAGTCTAACTCCATGTAAACTGATAAATGTTTGTCTTTTCAAAGGTATGAAGTGAACTTGCTCTTCCCCATAATAAAGTAATATAGAAGGCTAATGCAAAGAGTGGAGCAACAGCTTCTTATGCAGCTGGTCTGTTTGCTTTGATTCCAAGCCAGTGGTAGAATCCTCGTTAACATCAAAACCAGTCCTAGGCTTTCTGGGCCAACCTTTCTTAGTATCAGGATTTTATTCTTCATAATTTAAACTTTGAAAGTTCATTTCATTTTGAGGAACAGATGGAGGCTCATGTGTTTACTGACATTTTTACCCATCTGTGATAACACAAGCAGGTTAGAGAATGAGTAGATTGTAAACATAATACATTAGCAAATTTTAAATGCTTCTGAAGATTCATAAATAAAATGTATCGATTCCTTTATATGTAATACTACTACGATATGAAACCCTCATCAGTCTAGCTGTGGAAAATAGTCCTATTTCAACAAACAATTCTGTAAAGAAAATTACTAGGGGAAAAAAATAAGAACTGCAATCCTCCTAAATTGAAGAATAAATACGTGCTCAGAGGGGATTTGGGATTACCCAAGGCTCATTCTAATTCAGTGGTGCAAATGATACTGACAGTAGCTCCTTAGAAGGAGATAGCAGACTAAATCTAGTTAAGTTTAGAAAATGATCTTGATTCTGTCCTGGCACAGCATCCAAGAGTGTATTCAGGGACAGCTGCTCTTGAGGAGACTAGAGGGAGTGAAAGCAGCAGCAGAATCATTTCCACTGGGGAAAAGCAGCTTGATGCCTCCTTTGAGGCTGTTTAAGAGATGGATTGTTTCAGAGCCTCAGAATCTTGGCTCTTCCTCACCCCTCATACCTGCTTCCCACCTGCCTGTGCCAAAATGCTATTCAGCTTGATGTCTGTGGAACAGTGGCTGAAGGAAGATTCATAATGTCATGACAGATTTTCTGTCACCAGGGCACAGCTTGACTGTTGCTGTGGAAAAAAAGAAAAAACACAAAAACCAAGGAGTGCTGAGAATGCCTGAGACCAGCTTATGCTGTGATTTTTAGATATTAGAAGTTTGAAGCCCTTGAAATCTCCCCTGATAGGGTTGTGGCTGTTTTTTGGTTTCCATATCCAAATTTGCAATTAGATATTTACACAAAGATGCATTAACTCAGGAGTCCATGGAAAACCACAGAAATGGAGAAGTATGTGAAAGACCAAAATGGGTCTGAGATCAAAATATAATCTGAAGGCATGTTGATAGATGCTGACATTTTAAAGGCACCAAATTGGCCTTGCAAAACCTCTGAACTTTATTCATTGTGGAATAATGAAAACTTAAATATTTAACATGCAAAACCAACAACAAAATACCCTTATTCAAATTAAACACACTGGCTATGTCTTTACCAGTAAACTAAGCAGGGCCAGGGTCTAACGTGGGTTGCAGTCCGCCTGTACAGTGAGTAGGATGGCAGAGATTTGGCAAGTACCAAAGTGCACAGTCTCAGGCAATGGCCTGTCACAGGTGCAGAAACCCAGAATTTTGTGTATGGGCTTTGATGGACTGACTACATGATGCCAGTCAGCCTCAGGACCAGAGAACTCTCCCAGACCAATAATAAATGCAGTCTGTAGTCCCAAACCAAAAGGCAAAAAATCAGGTTACTAAAATCTGTTAGCAGTAGAATTTCCATCTTACATAGGTTTATTTTTTAACTATGTATAATTCCAAGTCAATTTAAAATGTTGGTTATAACAGGAATAAATGTCTAGGACTTTTAAGAGAAAAAATGAGAGAATGTTTCAGGGAAATTAGTCTGGGCCACTAGTAGAGAACACTTATAAGATGGATATTCTCTCACTAGAAAAGTGGGTCAGACATTCATTATATGAGGCAGAAAGGCAAAGGAGATGCGAGTCTTGTCTAACCACTCTTCATAATTCCATAGCACATTTTTCTAGATGGTAACTGGTTCTTTCGAAGTACCTGACTGAGGGCCTGATACTGGCAAATGCTGAGCACCTGTTATGGAGGAGTGAATATCTTCCACTCTTGTTGACATCCATGTTGAAAGGGCTTCCCAGCCGAGGGTCTTGTCTGACAATAGATCTGGAAACGAGCACCAATAAAACAGATGTCTGTAATATACACAAACTGGCACAGAGGTTCTCAAGCCTCTTTGTTAATCTGGACAGATGTTAAATGGACTATCCCCCATCTTCCTTGACTGTGATGTGGATAAGCATAAACTAGCTTGCTCCAGGTTAATTTCACAAAATACAGTGTTCATAAACATCATGGTAGGAATTATCCTTTACAAATTCCTAAAGCTCTGTTTAACTGGAGAACTTTACAGCACCTTATGGAAAGGAAAAATGTGAATTTGGTATGAATGTTTTCAGGCATCTCTTCCCATCTGGAAACTACATCCAATTCTGTGGAATCAAAGGAGTGACCTTATGCAGGCTCAATTCTTTACTGTTTCCAATATTTTAATATTTGAAAATCAATAATGATAATTTTTAAAAAGCCAGAAACTGAGACTAGGCTCATTTATCAGAATTAATTGAGACCATTAGGCTTACTTGCTAGTGATCTGGAGGGCTTTTTTTTTATCTAGCTACCCTTTCAAGGAATACAATTTCAATTTCTTTGAACACTGCAGAACTGACACTTTTAATTGTCTCAAATATATGAAGGAATTGCTTGCAAAATAGCTGTAGCCAGGAGTAAGGACACTGCAGATTATCTAGTAATTAAATGTATCCATCATACAAGATGGAATATGAATGGTAATATTATTCTGAAGGAAGGAATGAAGATGACAGCCAGACTAGTGATCTGTTGGGTGACCTGACAAGAGAAATACAGCCTTGAGTTGAATATTGCCTAAAGCAGAAACCAGCTCTACAGTAATGAAACAAAGCTGGAATAACTCCATTGGAAATCATTGGCAAGCAAACTTTGGCAAGCCATGGATTTCTTACTTATACGGAAATTACATTCCACATCATAGAACAAAAAATCTCAAAAAAAATAGCTTAGACAAAACTAAGTTTCCAAAAGTTGTAATTGCTTCCAAAGTGACTATCATTATGTAAAAGCAATATAAGCTCTTTAAAATAGAATCCAGCAGAAAACATACTTTCTTACAGGTTTTCAGAAAAACAAAATACATGTGAGAAAAAAGAGCTTGTGAAAGCCAGATTGCTTTAAATCACTAGTTCTTCCCTGCACAATTACTACTTTTGCTCAACACTACTCTAAGTTTGAGGGGGATACTGTCCTTTATTTCAGAAGTTCAAGTACAGTGCACACTGGTAGTTTCCATCTGCCTCTGAATGCCTGCTGAGCTGCGGTATCTGTAGCTCGGTAGTTTAAATCAGTCATGCAAGAACAGAGGAAGAAAACAAGTTCAGCAAAAGCTGTCCATTAAAAGGGCCAGTCTCCTGTCACATAACTTTTGGCCTGTGTTGACCTTGAGACCAGTTCTCTCCTTCACCCTTGAGCCATCCTGAAATGTAAATATAATTACATTTTGTTTAAGTAGTCCCCCTAAATATTCCTCAGTTGCAGTCTCTTTTTAAATACAATTGCAGCAAATGTGTTGTTTGTGGCTCTAGTGGCCCCTAGAGCTCTATGTCCAGTTCTGCGCTCTTTGTTACAAGAGTTCTGGATATATGGAAGAGTCCAGCAAAGGGCCCTTAAAATGATTAGGGGACTGGAGCACCTCTCCTGTGAGGAAAGGCTGAGACACCTACACTGTTCCACCTGGAGAAGAGAAGGGTCACGAGGTCTTATCAATATGTATAAACACTTGAAGGGAGTGAGGAAAGAAGATGGAGTCAGTCTCTTTTTAGTAGTGCCCAGTGACAGGACCAGAGCACAAGCTGTAACACAGGAGATTGCCTCTGAACATTAAGAAACATTTTTTACCTGTGAAGATGTCATGGTTTAGGATTGGTATTCCTCAGTTTAAGTACTTCCACTAAAAAGAAAACCACAAACCACTCCCCTTCCACCTCCAGTGGGAGATACCAAAGGCAGAGATTATGAGTTGAGTTAAGAGCAAGTTACTGGAAACAGCAATGAGATAACAAAATGAACAGTAACAGCGACAATAATAATAACAACAGTGTATGAAAGAGAGGGTGATGTACATGCAAAATGCTCACCAGGCCAGTACAATGAATAATGGCAGACAGACTGCTATGCCCACCACCCTTGCCCATGACTGGCAACCACACACCTTCCCAGAATCGAGAGTCCCTTAGTTCTGTTGCCCCTGCCCCCCCAAAAAATGACATGGATGGTAGAGAATAACAACCAAGACTCACCCACTGGGCTCCAGGCTCCACCCGCTCCTGACCACTGTGGAGAATTTAAACCTGCCATGGACAAAAGACAGGACAGAAGGTTACTGAGTACTGTCACAGGTTTCTCAGAGAGACTGTGTATTCTATATCCTTGCAGATACTCAAAAGCCAACTGGACACAATCCTAAGCAGCCTTCTCTAGATTCTCTGCCTTGAGTGGGACAGGGGAGTGTGGGGGCAGCGTGGACAAGATGACCTCTAGATCTCTATCCCTTCCAGCCTCAGCCATTCTGTGACTGTATTTCTGTGATTCTGTGCTCAGCTTGGCAAAGGCTGAACTCACATATTAAGTGTTTGCAAAGCAGTTCTGGATGTATTTGTGAGCATCTTAGTATCCCTTTTCACAAGGGCTTTCCAGCAGGTTAGTTTTCCACTATGAATACACTTCTGAACATTTTCTAAAAGAAGAAAGAATATGTATAAAAATTACATCAAAGATCACATTGCAAATAGCAATCTATGATGGAAGATGTATTGACACATGTTTTTCTGATTCTACAAGGCTTTGCTTTCATGAGTCCAAAAAGAAAATGTGGGGTTTTTACAAATTTAGTAACTAGTCTGCCAAGTGTATACTGAATTCAACAATTATGGAAAATACAGCAGGAGAATATAACTCATAGTTATAGAAAGAGATTGTTAATCTGACTGTTCCTTATGAAGAGAAAAGGCTACCAGATTTTAAATTCCATTTCCATTCATTAAATACACAGGAAAGGGAAGAGAGTGAAACACTGCTAAAACCTTTTTAAGTTCTGCTTTACCAAGCACATCCCTCTATAACTTACTTTAGTTCAGTATTCATATTTCAGTAAGGATGATCTACCTTCACAGTGGCACGTGGGACGCACATTAATAACCTTACATAATGATCTTACATAAACTCCAAAATCTTGGCCAAGACTTCCCATTAACAAAGAGATGATTATGCTCTTAAGCAGTAGATCAGTTCAATTCTGCTTTTACTCAAGCTGAGGACCAGAACATCATAAGACTATCAGGACAGAGATAAACATCTTAACTGAGTAGACCTTAATAGCCTGAGGTGCTCCAGATATCTTAAACCTTAATTTCCACCAGTCTCCTCTTTCTTTTATGGCTTAGAGTTGAATCTGTAATGACTTTGAACAATTATGCTGAATCCAGCACAGTATTAAGAAACCATTACAATAGAAAAGCTGTTGGAAATTGAACCCACTCTCCCCCACCTTCAAAGTAAGGCAGAAAGATACAATGTCAGATGAATGAGATATTTCTTATTTTTCATAGGGAAGTTCACAGCTCTGAACATAGATGAGCTGGCCTTATCATGAGCCTTTGCGCAAAAGAACTCACAGAACTTAGTCCAGGTTGTCACAAGGAAGAGAGGTCGGAACCAGTTCATCCATAATATTTTTAAGTGTATTTCTTTCTATCTAGCTTTCTATCTAGCTATCCCTTCACACAGAAAGGTCTAAATGGCACTGCAAGAGCAGCACTATGGAGAAAATACAGGAAAATTGGCAGTGATTCTTTCAGTCAAGCCTGGATTGCTGCTACAGCATCAGTGTCAGAAATATGGCAGGGAACAGGCCAATATACCTGTGTGTAGGCATGGGAGGTTTGGACTACAACTCTTTATTTCTGTGTCCACATACTTCACAGTCATACCATCAGTGCTACTCTTCTAGAAATCTCAAGACTGTTTTAGGGAAGCAAGAATACTTGAAATACAAAAAACAAATGTAGTTTTTGCTGTGCTTTAGGATTTTGATGCTGTCAGGCATTGCTCTTCATGCTTCTCTTCACAGTTGGTACTATAAATGTGATTTTGAGTGAAAGGTGGAGGTGCTGTTTGCAGGACTCTGAGAAATGAGGCTCTAATAAAATAAATACTCCACCTATCATGAAGTTAATAGTTGCTGGATTTTCTGATGAGCTATTTTCTTAATAGAAAATCTCTTTTAGTCAGAAAGCCTACTGGAAAAAACATGTCCTGTGATAGAATGCATTTTTTCTAAAGATCTTAAAGTTAAGCACAACGTTGCATTTAAATCTATTATTTTATTATACTAACTAGAATTACTCAAAAAAGACTAGTTAGAATAATGGTAACTAACAATGAGTAAAACCAAGACGGTTAATTATTTAATTTTAAAATGTAATGATATTTATTTCTAAAACCATCAAAACCAATTGTGAAATTTCATTAAACTTTTCCACAAATGCTGTTTTAGTAGAAATCCAATTTAGAAGCAAATTAATTTTAACTGTCAAATCTGTGCAAAACACAAACTCGGTTCCAGTCAGCTGTATTCTCCATAAAACCCCAGTGGAAGGGCCTGTGAAACAGCTTCTGCACCTATCCCAGGTAGCAAAAATCAGACCAGAAAATTTACACCTTGAGCTTCTGCTTTGCCTACATGATTTATGGTATGCAGAAATGTGTATATGGGAGCCAGAAGTCTGCCTGCATTTACTATTACTGGATCCTGAGCAGACACTAAGCTTTTCAGTTGAAAGCACGTTCATGGCACATACAAGTGCCCAACCGTCTGTTACAGGCTGTTCCTCAGCTTTATGCTCTTCAAACAAAGAGATGAAAAAAGGGGAGGAAATATGAGCTACACCACACTACAACATAGCAAACTGAATCAAGGGTGAAAATATCACCAAGAAAAATTGGAAAGGAAGAAATTGTATGTTTTCCGGCCATTGGAAGTTACAAAGCATCTGTTTTTATAATTTATTTCATTTTATCTTACTTTTTGTGACCTGTGAGGAAAAAAAAATAATGCCAGTTATCATGGCAGCTTTTCTAGTTACAAGTCAAAGTGATGGGACCACAGTGTAAGCCCAGCAAAGAACTGGGAGGTTTGTGGCTCCACATTCCTTTGCTCATGTGAAGTTTTGAAGTATTGGAGGGGTTTTAGCTATAATACAAAATCTCCAGGATGATAAACTTGCAAATGCTTGCATTATTTAAAAAAAAAAAAAATTGAAGTTTTTACTTACATGAGGTAAGACTTGCAGAATCAGATGTCAAGTTTATAAATTCTTGCAAACACATACTTTTCCACTCCAAAACAGCTGAGTCCAAGCTTGTTTCTTTTTTAGTTTTAAAAACAATTTGGATTACACATGCCTCTTGGACCATCTTATCTCCTAAGGCAAATGTAACTCTGGCACTCAGTAGACTTAGCACCACAGGTACCTGGACTTCTTGAAAGGAGTTTATAGTTTCAGTGGACACTGCCAAGTAGGCTGATTATAGCCTTATGGTAATTGTTGGCTTTCCCCCAACAGACTGTTTTCCTATGTCAGGCTGCTAAACACAATCTCCATCATTTAGTTTTAAGGACAAGACAGTTAATTTTTTACTCAGAGTAGAATATAGCTATTTTTCATTAAAATTCTAACTCATTTTCAGTATAAAATTTTACATCCTACATTTCTTTACTGAATTCAGTGAAGATCTGTTAAAGAACTGGGATGGGCACAAATGAAAAAACCCAGCCTTCACATTATTTCTGACCTTTGCCTCTTCTTTGTAAAAAAAATTACCATGTTCTGCTAACTGAGTTAGGACCAGATTCTGATCAGTTTAAGTAATTCCAAAGGCTCTTGACCACCTCTTCCCTCCAAAATCTCTCGCAGACTACCAGTGCAGTTATACGGGAATACCAAGTTTGCAATTTCTGCTGTTTCATATCTTTCTGTGGATGGATGAACTGCAAATCACTTATGTTCACCTTGCAGACAGCCAGGAGCCCATGTATGACTCCACTCTAGAATTCATTTGATACTACAGATTTGGCTGAAGTTTGGTCTGCATTTCTATATTTTGCATATACTGGTATTATTACAACATTTGTAGAGCTTCAATATGTCTTGTTTGTCTTATAAGGACATAAATTCTCTGAGGTCAGATAAAAGATGCATCCTCTTTTTCTAATACAGCCAGGGGCCTGAAGGATATAGGGAAGTTTATCTGAGCCTATTAAAATACCTCGTATGAGGCATTGCTTCTTCATAAAAATAATGATTCTAGCTTTCTCAAATAGTTATTCTGGATATTATTCACTTATTGTAACAAAAAGTGAATTATTTTCCTAGCTTGGATGGAAGCAGGTTTTTTACCCTCTACTCAGATTACCAAACAAACTCAATCAAACAAAAAAAAGTTATCCTTTGATAACATTGTTCATGTTACATTTCATTCTCATCGATACCTATTTTTGTGACATTAAAAGGGACGTAGAATACAGTATTACTGATTAGACTCTAAGTGATTCGAGATTAACATAGCTGTATTGTTCTTTATGAACAGATCAAAATAATATTTTTCATTATTATTGCTTTGCACAGTATCGCAAAATCATCATTCTCCTCTGTTCATAAACAAACACAGCCCTGACTAGTATTCACTGACATCAGGCTTAAATATTCCATCTGTCAGAAAAAAATAAGGTGTCAGAAAATAATTTGGAGTCATAAAATAAATAAGATTTCATAAAACAAATTAAAGAGTGTCTTTTGCATTATCAAACAACATATGGGTATGGGGATCACATCTATCTCTGATGTCTACCACAGCATGCTTCAGCATGTAGGAGTGAGCTTCTGAATAGAACTGTGCAAACAATTGATTTTTCAATGACTGTCTGTTGAACCACAGTAATTGAAGACAGTCTGGTCAGATTGAACTGCAATCAAAAATGAAAAAGATACAAGCATGCACTTTGTCTGCATCTAAATTCAAACCAGAAAAAATAAGTTTCTGTTCATATAGCATGTTTTATCCAGTCACTTGTAATAAAATGGAATAAAGGAATAAGAGAATCTGGAGACAGACAAGAGCGCAACCACTCTGATGAATGGAAGAGTGAAGGCATTTACCCAGCTGGTGAAAGATTTAGGGTTGTTGCTCATCTTTGTCTTGGAGTGTTCAAAACCATTTTCCTTTCACTTCAGGAAAATACACTAATCCTGTGTTCTTGTTCTCATGTGCAGTAATTTGTTTAAAAGCTTTTCCCAACTATGAAAAAATATTTCCTATCTGAATCTATTTGGTAAATTCAACTTGTGTTTGTCGGCGCTTTTGGGGAACGGTCAATTTACATCATTTACCAGTGGAATTTTAAAATCACAGTTACATCCTGAGGTTTTCTGAGGGGGAGAGAGATGTAGGGTTTTTTTTAAGAAAGCTAAAAATATTGCCTCTCTTGATCTGATGATAAGAAAAATTCCTAGTAGTAGGATAGGGTGAATTGTGCAGTGAGATACATTCTTTCAAAGGGTAGATCAGTGAAGGAAGCATGTGCGAACATCTGTTATACAGAGAATCCTAACTGAATATTCATTTTCATCTGAAAACTAAATTCTGCCTTTGGGTTATGTATTTCAAATTGACTTAAGGGGGCCTTTGGGATGGAATAAGGAAGGTTTTTGTGTTTCAGTGCTCATGACCCTACTGTGTGACATACACAGGTTCAGCCTAAAATGTAGTCCCTTCCTGGCAGAGCTGAGCATCTACAACCTTCATCCAAGAAGTAGAAACTGAGTGTAGATCTCTTGAATGGTCACCCAATAGCCTACCAGACTAGTTCAAAGTGTCACAGTCTGATTTCTACTTCTTATTGCCATGGTAGCACAAAAAACACCACTTAGGCAAGAGATCTTAATAGTCACATTTTCTTCAGTGCCAGACATAATTGCAAAATACTGTGATGATATACTGCATATGATGCACATAACTGAGATAAAAACTGAAAAAATAGTAACTGGTGTCAGCCATGCAGGAGCAGAATATTAATCTTGGCACCTGTCACAATGGCATGGGTTTCTTGCCAGAGTGATAACAGCCATTTCACTGATTCACCAGATTTAGGCTGCTGGGACATGAGAATCTGGCCCTTGGGAAGCAATTAAATATCATTTGTTTACTGTATATACAGAGAATGAAAGATCAGGTCCAAGCTCTGAATTGCTTTCAGTTTGTTAATGGCAGTAGAAAGTAAGTGCAGCAGTAGGGATGCAACTTAGAAAAAAAGCTAAAACCACTAGCTGGAAACACTTGGAAGAAGAGTCAGTGAGATATTCACTCTTAAAGTAATTCAACTCTCTAGATGATTTTATCCAATTAGCTTGGCTTTTTTACCTTCTCATGCACTAGGGTGCTGCAATATTGATTTAGCTAAGTAATTACTCTACAGAACAATTATTTATTTGATGAATATGAACATCCAAATTAAAGCAGCTAAATAAATAAAGATTTGTTTTCTGCATCCCAGTAGTTCCTCCAAAAACACATCAGCTAGGAACCAGGACCAGTTTAACCTTATTTGTGGTCTTTTGTTCAATTTGTATACTTCTTCAAGTATCCCCTGATCATTAAAATTTTTACTTATAAAGTGTGTGAAGTATTTCAGGCCACTGAAATACTTTTTACCATACTTCCAGAGCAATAAAATCAGCATAAAAGTGGGCAGAACAAACCTTGCACTAAAATAGAAAACAAACATGGACTTGTGCTTTCCATTTAAACTCTGCCTTTAGACTCTCTCTTTTAAAGTCATTAGTAGTTTTTTGTACTTTTATCATGGGTAATTTGCATCTCTAAATTTTAAAGCTATCTGCTGGGTGTATTCCAGCTAATAAATAATAATAGCACCATAGATGTTAGTTTACATCAGATGCCTCTCTGGAACACCTCCCTTTCATTTAACTACTATTTGATAAGGTGTATCAGCAATTTCCTCTTCTTAAAGCAGTAATTAAGTAAGGTCATTTTGTTAATCTTTAGCCTGTTACTGTTAGTCTAACACTATACAGCATAATTCTTCTGACATAATCAGCCAGTTCCAATGACGGATTGTTGTATTAAGGACATCCACTCCGGTATGCAGGATGCTTTTGCTGCTGTGCACTGATTGAATTCCACACATTAGAGAAATGTGAACAGATACAATGTTTCCAGCTGAAGATATCAACCTAGGAAAGAGCAGGGCAGTGTTGTAATTTCAAGTTAAAAAGCAGCAATCTGTTACTGTGATCAGTTATTTAAAGCTGCTTTCAATTAGCTTTGCAGTCACAAATGTATAAATATTTAATTTTTTTCTAAGAGAATATGAACCAGTTCCTTGAGTGAAAACAGAACATGTCTGAATTGAATGAACTTCTGTATAAAAATGATGGTTTCATTCACAGGAAAAACATATCAAAAGTAATGCATCCGATGGAACTCTTGCCTTGACAGATGTAGATAAATAAAAGTTGAAACGTAGTGCTAGTGCTTGTCACTGAAAACATAATGCAGAATTTAGACCAAGATGCATTATAAATTTACACAGTTTTAGGTGCATTACTCAAATGTGAGAAAGTGTACAACACCTCTGTCTTTAGAATCTTCCCTGTTTTGCATCTCTGACTAAATTCAGCCATCAAACTCCAGCTATTAAGGGTGAGATGAAGAAATCAGGGCCAAGTGTGTACCTTGTATTGTCAGTCTGGTATAGATACCAGAAAAGTGGTACATTACTTTCCAGACCCACTGTCTGAACTTTTTATTTAGACACAGTCTTGTAGAAAATTAAAATGCATAATGCCTATCTATTACTCCTTTGGGGAAAAAAAAAGTACAATGAAGTCAACATGGCTTTCTTGTCCCTTTTCCTGTTTTTCTTACCACTCACTCCTTCACTGTTCCACATTCATCAACCCATGATAGTTTTCCTAAGTCTAGCAGAGATTTTGCATGAGCAAAACAAACAGTACTTGATCCCAGACAACAAATTAAATTATCAGTGTAGACTGACTGCTCTCAGATGAGTCACTTTCTACTTCCAGTAAGACTCTGCATCCAAACCTTGCACAAATACTGCCCGACAACTAAATTATCTCAGTGCAGCTTAGCTGCTGCTCATGTGATGGAGGAAGGAAAACGAGCAGCTTCATTCCCTTTTAGACAGACTTGGGTGAACACCCTGTTGCATTTGAAACCTACACAAGCTGTTTCTTGCTTCCATGGTGTTACTCTTCCATGGAACCAAAGGACATTCAGTTCTCTGCACCCGGCAGAGAAGACAAATGAATGCTGCTCTACCAATGGACTGCAAAGGAGGGAAGGAGGCAGGGAAAGAGACAAGCTTTGTGCCTTCCCTGCTTCTCCCTCACCCCAACTTGGTGCTCTTGCCAAATGAAAGGTGACCCTAAGCAGCTACATGTGTGGACTTAAAGATTACAAGACAGAAGGAAAGTGGATGGTCCCTTTTTTTTCCTCCTCCTGTATATGGAACTCCTGTTGTCTTTCCTGAGTGCTCCCTCTATAGACTGATGAACAACAGGTCAGAGGAGACGGGAAAGGCTTTTTACCTGCCAACCCCAGAGTTCAGGATGTGTTGTTTCTCCTGCAGCAGTTGATGACATCCTAACACCTTAGCAGCACTGGAGCTGCATTCCTACGCTGTAACAGGGGAAGTAGGACCAAGGGCCTGAACTAAGGTCTTGGCAGGTAAGTGAAGGAGCAACCAGTACCAAAGAGCTTCGTTTGAAAGTGTACGTCTTTGTAATGTTTAAGTCTTAATATGTGCTCTGCTTTACCTGGAAGCTTAAACTTCCAGTTTTCAGAAGAGTGCTTGAAATCACCTGTTAGCTCCACCAAATGCTTGAAAGAAGTGTTAAAGAAACTCATAAATACAGAGGGCCTAGAAAGAAAGGTTATTGTCTCAGAGCAGGGATTTCTTTTTAGAGCTGAACAGGAGTTACTCAGATTAGTAGGGGAAGGAGAAGCTTTATGCTACCAACATATTTTTGTATAGCAACACTTAGGATGGCTGAGAGCATCATCGTATGGTGTATACTCAGTATTCCAAATATGAGCTCTCTTGGGATTGGGAGGGGGATTTTTTGCTTGGTTGCTTGTTTTCTTCCAATTGAAAACATGAGGAACATCTGATAAAGGGAAATTTCCATCTCCTTAGTACATTCCACTTCTGAAGCTTAATTACTGGAACCAGGTTTCCTGTATGCATAACTATGTCACTCATAAGGTACTTTATTTCAGTAGTTATCAGGAATTGTGTTTTTGCTGGCAATACCATGTTCTGCAACATTCACAGAGAACACACACAGAGCAAATCTGATTAAAAAGATATCTGTAGAAAACTAAGTGATGCCAGTTAGCAGCTCAAAAAAATTAAGAGAAAAAATACTAAAAACATCCTCACATAAGGAAGTCTTTCTTTTCCTTGCTTGTGGTAATATGAGAGTAATGGATGCCTTTCTGTTCAGAGGCCAGTAAGTTTTTACTTTTTGAAATAGAAAACAAATTTAAGTCAAAGGAAGAAATCATAAGGAGCTGCTGCCACATTCTAAGTTCTGTATCTGAGCAATCTACTGTCACTATATCCTGGAGAGAAAAAATGGAACATTCATAAAGAATGGAAGACTGATCAGAACTGATGGGGCATGAAAGCTGCATCAATTTCCAGTTCAGATATTCTTATCCCCTCCCCTCCCCTTATTGTTACTAATATTCTCAATTTACTAAGTGAAATCGCTCCAAAAGTTACCTGTAAGTTTTTGCCTTTCAGTGGATAAACTGTGAGCTTCTAAAAAATAGCACATGCTAATAGCAACTGTTAATTAATATTTATCAGAATGCAGGAGAAAAGTCATTATTAAAAAATTCCAAAATTTTAGGGACGAGTGAAAAATGACACTTTATAAAGGTTTATATCTTTTAAAAGTTGGCATTACTATAGTCATTGTTTTAAATTAACTTTCTTTAGACAAAATAAAGTGTTGTACTACATTGCAGCCTCACTGTTAGGAATGAAGATAGAGGAGACAGTTCAGGAAGGACAACACATACGACCAAACTGGAGAGTATCCAAGTCATAGAAGAATGGTAAGTTGGTCGAACTGTTGTCTAATCAGTGTTTTAAATTGCCTTTAACTGATATTAAGAATTGTCTTGGGTTTTATGCTTTGGGAATGTCCTTTTAATTGCTTTTCTTCAAAAAACTCTATAGAAAAGGAAACAAAATCTGTCCTGACAATGAAATGACAGTAGAGACATTTGAAAGTCAGGCTTATTTACAGTTTCTTATTTGTGGGGAAAAACTGTGGAGAGGAATGGGAGGTACATGGATGTTTCCCTGTGTGGGCCTCTGTAAGAAGCCTCTGCTACCTGTGAGATCATTTTCTTCTGTTTATGCAAACAAAAAGAAAAAGGAGATTTTTAGCATGGCTACCATTCATAAAAGAGTTGGGACTATGGTTCCACTGCGATTAACCAAAAACATGTACCTTGAGAACTGGGTTAAACACACTGAAAGTGTAAGCTTCTATTTCTGTCTAAAGCTTGGGCCCTATTTGTTGTGTGTAGAAATATGCTAACCTATCAGAGGCTCTGAGTTCTCTAATCCCATAAAAAGCAAATTAAAACTTTAGAGGACATGTCTGATGGTATAAGCAGCCCAAACAATTCATTCTCTTCATCGCTAATTATGTTTTTCATGAGAGGAAAATGTCATAAATTTCCACAGAATACTGTAGTGAAGAGAGCTTCCCAGTAGACAGTAATGGAGCATAGGTTGCTTGTCAGCAGGTTCTTTGCACTCTCATCAGAGAGATCTTTTGCCCTCAAATCTGTGTTTAAACTTTTTCATTCAGATTAAAATTATTTTGCAGGATAGTTTAAATGTTAAGCACTTTCTGATTTATCATTTATTACAAATAGCTTCCTATCATGCAGTCTGCCTTGCATGCAGAGGAGGGCTTGATTAATGGACTTGAAGAGAAATTATATAGACAAATGTCACTTATTGTGCATCATGATTACACAGAAAATATTAACAACAGCTAGCAAAGCTCTTGTGTTGGATCAGGAAGGGGAGGATGAGCATTCAGAATTAAGAATTAAGATTAGTGACACAAATTAGTCTTCTGATCACTTATCCATTGCATCCACCATTAAAAGCCACAAATAGTTTCCTGCAGGAAGTGGGAATAAGGACTTTTTCCATTTCTTCTCTTTCCAGTTTTGCCAGCAACATCCATCACATCTCATGCCAATAGATCATCATTCAGGTCAATAGCACCAAACAAAATGAAGCTTAGCAACCCTTAGGTACAAGCACAGGGAAATATGCTAATTTAAAAGCTCTCTGAATTACTATTTTGTTGGGGCTCATTAGTATGCTTTTGGCTGCCAAGAGGCTTTTGTTTTTCTTGTTTTTCCTAAACCAAATTGTGTGGCAGCCAGAGTTTGGCCAGTCACCATCAGAATCAGGCAGGAACATCAGGTGTCATCTCAATTGCTCATGAAAGAGAGTCTATTTCCAGCTTCCTGAAATCACATCTCCTTTATCTGCAGAGGCAGGAATTCAGCGCTGTTGTGAGATTTTGTCTTTGGGTCACATGGTTAGGAACACTAGCAGAAAGCTTGTAGTAAGCCAAGTGCATGTCTTGTAACATTAAACATGTTTAGTGGGCTATTGAGATAATGAATGCACAAGTGAAGAGCAAACATAATTCCTCTGTGACCGGTGAAGCATTGTTGCTTCCAGTTTTCACTTTGGACTAAAGTGCAGTTGAATGGAGAATTTTTGGATGAATGTATGAAAACACTGTTACAAAAATAGAAGCATATTTGTAATGATATTTGCTTTTGCAGCCAAAACCCTACTGCAGATGAAATTTTGTCTTGGGCTCAGAATTTTGACAAGATGATGAAAACACCAGCTGGGAGGAACCTTTTCAGAGAGTTTCTTAGAACAGAGTATAGTGAGGAGAACCTGCTTTTCTGGCTCGCATGTGAAGATCTAAAGAAGGAGCAGAACAAGAAAGTTATTGAAGAAAAAGCAAAACTTATATATGAAGATTACATTTCTATACTATCACCAAAAGAGGTAAATCTGTAAATGTTACATATGCGTTTTCTGTTATTCCAGAGCAGAAATGTTATACCCTGAATTGCCAGGATGTGGGTGTGAAAGTCTGCCTGTTCTGTCAGATGAAAGTCCTAGTATGGACATTAAATCAGGAAAGGAAGACATAGAAAAAGCAGAGATACGGGTGCTAGGTTATTTAGCATCACTGACAGCAACACATCTAAGTTCTCTGTAAGACTCAAGAAACTCCTGTAAGAGAAGGCTAAGAAAGAGGTATGCTTCTTTAGTAATGTTGCGTGGCTGCCAGACAGAGGAAGTAAGTAATGCAAATAGATTTCTGGAGAAAAGGTACCAAAATAAGGAATTTAAAACAGAATCATTACAGATTTATCTGCTGCAACAGCTGTCCGGGAGAAAATCCAAATTTGCACTTGCTATTCCTATGTGAGAGTCCAAGAATGAAGACCACGTATTTCCTGTAACGAACCATATACTATCTAGGAAATTGTATAAGATTTTCTTCTTTTGACTGAAACAGAAATTTTGAAATTATCTTCACCCAGAGTAAAGAAAAAGGATTCCCTATCAAAGCATGTTTTGGGATACAGATATGTAAATATATAAGCATTATAGGAGTCTTTCTTAGGTCACATCATGTACCTTTATCTCCTTTGTCTTGTCTCTGTGCATTGCATTTGACTTCCTACTCAATGGCTAATTTATGCTCACTGTGGACATTGCTTCCTGTATTTTACTTCTGCACTGCATTCAGGTGACTTATAGCTCTATTATCTTCTCTTGTGCCATAGTATCTGCTTTTGCTTTGTGATACAACACTAAGAGTTTGACTTAGAGCTTAACAAAAGTGCTCACAAACTGGGTGCACTAAATGTGTGCAGATCTCCTCAATCCAGTTGCTCCTGCCCATAATGGAAATCTTAGGAGGTGCACAAGAACAGTTTGCAATGCTTTGGAACAGCATGGAAGCTGAAAAGTTCTTGTTCATCCAGGCGTCCCATTCCAGATGTTACCTTTTGGCATAAGAGCTGAAATATTTAGCATCACTTGTTCAGTGAAGAAGTTATTGAGGCAGAAGGTCTTAGTGTTCTAAACACATAACCTTGTTATTCATGTGTTTAGCAAAAAAATACCTTTAGCAATTCCAACTAGTTTTGCCATCTGGTTTTAGTGAGTCACTGAAAAAATGAAATGCAAATTAATGTTCCATAATTAATTTTTTTTCATTCTATAAGTGCTGTTAACTTTTACAGTGTTCAATGGCCCAAACTCCCACCAACCTGACAAATTGAGGGTTTTTTTATCCTATTATATTTGATACTGAATAGCCAATTAGCTGCACAAATGGTTTTTGTTGATACAAACACATGTCCCTGTGTCATTTCTGTGCTGCAGAAGTGCAATGGTCTGGGATTGAAATCTATTCAAACAAATTCTGAAGATGCATGGCTGCAACACTGCTTCTCAAAACTACCTCAGCACTACACTCGTGCACGTAGCCACTGGCCAATGAGTGCCACTGGTCTGTTTGTTCTTGCTGTGTCACCCGGTCTGCTTATACAGCTACCTTAGTTAGACAGTAAAGTCAATCAGAAAACAGCCCAAAAAAGATACAGCACTTTCAGATTCCTTAACTCATCTAGCTGTGGGGCTGCTGTGCCAGAACCAGGAGTGGAAGCCCCAGGATGGGAAAGCGGAGAGGTTGTTCAAGCCATTGACAGAGCCCCGCTCGCTGCCCATCCATCTCAGAGCTGGACAGGAGGGACACTTGCTGCACCCCGGGGTGCTGCCTGCAGGTGCAGCAGTGAGTGCTTAGATGGAGAGTGTGCATGGGACAGGTGTAGTGAATGGCGTGCAGAGATGGTGTACTTGAGTAATACGCATAGTTTGCTAGCACAAATAGACAACAGCTTACTTGCAGTTCATCTGCATCAGTTGTACCTTGTGACTGATATCCAACCAACAGCAAATTTGGAGAAGAAAGAGCTTGTCTACTGTGTCAGTAATATACTCCAATATGCCAACAAACCAACAATGCCAGATTCTACAGTTGGTACTGAAGATACACTGAAAATGTATATTTACTACTTTACTACTTAGATTATTTACCATACTGTCCATACCATACATCACATATATAAAAGCACACAAACTCACACATCGAAACATGTTCTTAGTTTTCATCTTGGTTGCCATCCTTTGCATGTCAAGGTATCTTAGTACAGTTTCCACAATTAAACAATACTTTAGATGGTATGAGTATCTTTTTGTATGTCTGCAGAGTAGTAGAGTCAGATTGCAACTTGGTGTAAATCACAGCAGCTTAATTGCTGTCTGCGTGGCCTTTCTCTACTTAGTATTTTAGCTTTTTTCTTCTTAACTGAGTGAACCCTTGCTGGTTCCAGTGGGCTTTCCTGCTACTGCTATTACATTTAATCCAGAAGGTATTAATTTGATGAGGTTTAGAGCATTTTATGGATAAGCTGTACATTCACTCAGATTTCTAAATTATATTCTAAAATTACCTGTGCATTCTTCCCAATTATAATATGCCCTTTTCTGCCTAGGCACAGAAGTTCATTACAAATGGTAAGTAAATGAGAAGCTAAAACTGAAACTTGTTAAAAACTTCAATGTGGACATATGATATCTTGACAGTATAAATTATCAGATATTAAAGAGTGTTAAAAAGAAGAACAAATCTGAAACAGTTAATATTAATGGGGAGATTAACACAATAAAAATGATAAAAAACTCTAGGTGATTTGTGAGGAACAAGTGTAGTGCCTGAAAAAAATGCCAAAATATCTGTAGGGCAGATAGATGAGAATGATGAATAGAAAGCTTCTAAAAGATTAACCACAAACATTCAGGAGAAAAAAAAAGGCATTTCAGCTCTCTGAATGAGAGGTAATTCAACATTCATTTCAGAGAAATAATTTTAAGAACATAACAATTATTTCTTTAAGGTAAAATAGCATATTTTGAAAAATCCAGGTGACTGCAGAGCTTAGTTTAGTTGCACTGCATTTAATCTGTTACACGACTGCATTTCATCATACAGATCTTAAGATGGATGCAAAGACCAAGACAAAACTGAATTAGAGTCGATGGTCTCAGTGCATTACATAGCAATTGTGTGATGGCTCTGAAAGCAGCACAGAGCATCACTGGAATAAACTGATAAATTCAGCATGTTCAATGGAGCTGTGAGAAACAAAGATACATATTACAACTTTTCTAATATTGTTGTTTAATATTATTGTGTTCTCATCTTCTTCAGGTTAGTCTCGATTCCCGGGTGAGAGAAGTGATCAACAGAAACTTGTTGGACCCCAGTCCTCACATGTATGAAGATGCTCAGCTCCAGATATACACCCTAATGCACAGAGACTCTTTTCCAAGGTTTTTGAACTCTCAGATTTATAAGTCTGTTGTTGAAAATATTACAGGCTCTACTTCTGAAACTTAGATTTAATTTTCAAAGAAAATACCTTGATTTTTTTTTTTTTTTTGGTGGGTGGGATGGAAGAAAAGTAGTTTAATAACATCTGGAGCTGGGTTCCTGGAGAACTACAGTTAAGCACTACTCAGGCTACTGTGAAGAAAACAAATACATATTATGATCTCTGTCTACATTTTTACCAAGGTCCTCCTTGCTCAAGATGGCGTGGGAGGGGAACAATGGATTTGCCAAAATACATTTGTTTCACACTCCTTTCACCCTACTGCAGTCAAGATTGCAATGATGTATTTGTAGTTTTATGAACAGTCTCCTTGTGTATCCTCACACTGCATGTGCAAGGTAAAACTGCTTCACTTACCAGTTAGTTGTTGCAATATTTAATCCAATAACATAAATTATATCTGTATTTAAGAACTTTTTTTTGTGCAATACAGTCTTATGGTACATAGAAACAATTGCAGCAAACCAGAAAGAGGCTTGCATTTTTTTAACATCAGTAACTGAAAAAAAGCCAATTTTTAAGGTGTAGCATTACTCAACATGCTCTACTGAGTACAATACACTGACTTTTTGAAGCCAATATTTCTGTACAGAGAAAAAGAGCTATTTATCACTGTTTATTTAAAATAAAACAAGCAGAGGGTTCCTCTGGTTGTTCACTGCCAAAACTGTGGCATTTTCATTACAGAGTTTGCAATGTCAAAAAAAAAAAAAAGAAAAAAGAAATAAAAAAAGCACAAATCACTTAAAGGGATCCATATCTGGGTGACACAATCTATGCGCTGATATTGTTTAATTGTTAAAAGAACAAAGATTTTCAATGTACATTTCAGATGTCAGATACTGTAACTGATTTATTAAAGACTGGCTATCCAGTTCTAACACTGTTGTATAATGTATGTACTTCAGCAAAAAAACAAAACAAAACAAAAAAACAACAGAAAGAGCTTGATAATTTAGTTTTTTGAATAAAGAAATTTAATAAAAGATTGCCTACATGTAGCATTTTAGAGCATTTTAGAACATTTTGATGAATTGCATCTGTCCTGTAAGATTTTTTTTTTGAAAGCTAAACCCAGTAAAATATGTTTTTAAACAAAGTAATGTTTTACAAGGTGGCGGGTTAAAGAAGATTTATCTTAGCTTCTAGCCTCATTGATTTTTAATAACTCCTTGAAAACAAGGGGTTTGGAGAATAATACTAAACCAAACTTCAAGGGCTCGTAAACCTACAGATCTTACCCGAGCAAAATGCCTACAGAAACGCAATGGGTGTCTTTTCTGGGTAAAGAATCCTGTACTGAGTCCTTAATCAGAGCTAAGGCAGCACAGTACCCCCACCACTTGGCTGCCATGGTGTTTTTAATAGGTGTTTGCTTGGCCTTTTTATCAAAAAAATGTCCAGTTTTAGGACACATTTTGATGTTTAAAGAGACAGTGACTTGGAACTTAAAAAAACCCCATCTTCTTATCTACCATACACAAGCAAAATGAGTGTTAGCATCCCTCATAAACTGCTAAAGATATACCAAGAAATGGCTCTGAATACTTGCTAAATATATATATATGTACGTATGTGTATATATATGTATACATATATATATTTAATACTGATAACTATACTAAGACTTAAGAGGCAAGGTTCTTCTCACTTACATAGGACTAAACATGGCATAAGCTTGTTGCTTTTCATTGGACTGGAAGGTCTGTCAGTTGTGTCCTTGAGTGGAATCTGGCCCAAGCACAGTTGGCTCCAACCACCCAGTTGCTTCTTGCAGGCAGCCTCTGGTGCCGGCTTTGGTGGGAACCGCGGCTGCCCAGGCAGTGATGCAGGAACTGGGAGGATGCAGGTCTTAGTTTGTCTTTTGGGGCTTATTTTTTTCCCTTTGTTTTACTACCTCTCATTTTCTTAATTTATTGAACATGCTTCAAATAGCAAGTTTGGGGAATTTTTTAGTCATTCTTTTTACTTGAAACCTGTGTACTTTTTTTGGATATATATATAAACAATTTAACAAACTGTTTCTTAAACTCATTTGGTTTTGTAATTTATATAGAATTCAGGAGATGATTAAAAGGGCTATTCTCTATTCCCTATGCAAATATTTTAACTGTTGTAGTGTTTGACAAAATGGGATCTGAAACAAAAATCTGCAAAGTGGAAAACAAATCTGTTTACAGTGGCGTTGCTGACTATCCTACCATATTCAGCACTTTTAAATATTGTTATTTATGAAAATGTAGTTTAAAATGCAAGACAAAATATTTATAAATGTTTCTTTTAATAAATACCTGTTTTGTCTGAAAATGTTACCGTGTTACAACTTTATTCATGTTGGTTAGTTATTTACCATTATGAATAAAAAATTCAATTATTATACTGATAGAATAACAGCTATGATGTTTACAAATCCTGAGGGAGGAAAATTCAGTGAGAAAGCACTGCCTCCTTCTACTGTGAAATACTGAATTTTTCTGGCTTTTTTCTTACTTGGAATTTAACTATGGTCCTACATATGTCTAGTATCATTTGATTACATTTATATTTACTGTGGTACTAAACATATACAGCATCATATATGTATATATTTACATAGTGTAATTTCAAGTTGTTGGTGTTTGAGGCACAATACATTTAGTCTACACATTAAACAATGTGCAAGAGAGAAAACTGCATGCATAAGTCTTTACAAATGTAGACTTGAATATTCTTAATGTTACTATTTGATGGTGACCTGCTAGTCATTAGCTATCTTTATAAGATATTTCACACAGGTAAAAGTTCTTGTCAACACAGACAAGTCATCCTTTCAAGACAATTTTAAAGCTAGATATGCAGGCCCTAAAATATTATCTTGATTTCTAGCATAAGATTCCAAAATCTGTATTTGGAAAGTGTGACATCATTTTGAAAAATATTACACCAATCTTCAGTGTAATACTGCAATGAAATCATGTTCAAAATTTATTGTCTAAAATCCTCTATTTGGAGGGATTTAAAAATTGAACATAGCATGTGAAGTTTCTTTCTTGGAGCAAATGCTCATATTAAAATGTTTAATATGCATTTCATTTATCAGTTTGGGTTTCCCAAATTTTTTTAATGACAAAAATGGATGTTGTCCAAATGGACAATAAGTCATGCCGTAACATGATTTCATTGCCTCTCATACAGTTCTTTGAACACAAATTGTAAAACGGTCAAGTTATTTAACTGATTTACTGTGCATGCAGTGTACAATACACTTTGAAAAACTGCCTAAATACACTTATTCTATAGTCTGGAATAAAATAAGTATGTATTTAACTTGTATTTCAGTTTTTCATGAGAATGTATATAGCAAGGGCACTACAGAAAATGAGTTATGTTTGTATCACTTTTGCCCAGTGTTTAGTATTTCTTTGAAATAGAGCCTAATGCCAAATAGCCACAAATAAGCAGAGAACTTGTGTACACTCCTGACCTTCAGGTTTCAAAGAAATTGAGTCTGTATTGTGATACGTGGGTTTAACTCAGCTGTTTCCAGTCAGCTGTCACATAACTGAGCTGAAAGTAGTTTGCAATACCCAGGATGAAGCAAGACCCACACTTGAATACACGAGTATTGAAATGAGACTGAAGGCACATATGGTGGATATGGTGTTCAAGGCATGAAAGACAGGTCAGTGACAAAGGGGGCTTGGCTGCAGATTAACCAGCTGAGTCCAGGTACCATGGAAATGTGGCCATAGCACTTCCAGGTCCACAGCCTGCCTGCACCTCACTTGAATACTTGTGGAATCCACACAGTCCATTTGCAGGACAACAGAGAGGGGACACAAACCAGACTTAAGCAGTAATAGCTCTATTTTAAGTTAAAAGCATGATAAAGTGTCTGCAAAGCTGTGGTCTAAATTCAGCAAATAAAAGGAGGGTTACACTCTACCTTAAAAAGCCAGGGTTTAAGCTGTGACCTGATGCCCAACTTGCTTCCCTAGGCAGCAAATTCAATCACAAAGAGCACCTGTCTGTGGAATCAATATCTAAAAAGAAATGGGGGGCTTTTTCAGTAAGTGCAGCTTGCTGGACTGACCAAGCCATGAGTCTGCTGAGGAACATGCAGCTTCTGTGTGCAGGAAGTGCTTGCAAAAGCCATTTAGCCTAAGTATTCCACAATGCCAATTCAAAAGCAATCAAAGCTGATACAAGAAAGTCTCTAATTTCAGCAACTCTCTACACCACAAGGAGCAAAGCTCACACCTCTGCAATGTCTATGAGCCTGCTGCTGGCATCATTAACCCAGCCAACAGAGCCTTAACAGTCCTTATCAAATCCAACAAAGCAAAAAATGAAGGTTGCACATAGACAGGCAGCTGCAATGTTTGCTCCAAGTTGACTTGACCCTTGTCTCACTACCAACTTCAAAAAAGGGTTTTTCTTGGCCCATAGTGCTGTTGGTTTTGGAGAGACTCAAGAGTAGCACTGTAGAACATTCTGAGACCTGGATGCAGTGACAAAAGTCCAGTCCTGTTCACGGATACCCTGAGTACACTTGCAACTACAAAACATCAGCCGTGTTCACATATGTCCTGAATATTTCTGCCAGCAGTAGAAATGATGTTTGTGGGATGAAGGAACAAAGCAATAATGCTGCCAAAATCATCTGACAAAAACCTGGCAGAAACACTGTTTGCATATTACTTTAACATTACACCAAAATCCAGATTTTGCCCCTTCCTTTATCCAGGAACTCACTTTGTGGAAATCCATCCTTCAGATTAAAACAGGGATATGATTCAAAGGTTGACCCTTACACTACCTTTTTTCTTTCTAAAAGCTTTACATTAAATCATCCCTTACTTTAAATTTCCTGAGTTTTCCATACTTCTCTTCACAAGCACGGTTTACACAGTAGTTAGATTCTCATTCACTGTTACAAGAAACCAACGTATTTGGTTGCAAAATGCATAAATTTAGCCATTTTTCCTTTACCATTCTGAAAGGATTCTTGAAGGAGCTTCACGATCAGGCAGCAGTCAGTGCAAAGGAAGCTTTCAGTGGGTGAGATCTCATAAGCAGTGCTGTTTATCTGCACCAGACTAGTCACACAGACTGTACATTCTCCACAAGGTTTTTGAGTGTGATTTTTACTTATAAAGTAATGCTACAATGTATTTCACCAATGAACCTTATCCAAAAGGGTGCACTTACAATCATAGGAAAATGTTTTTATTCAGCCATTCATTTCAATGTTTAATATTCTGAATACCAAATTCTCATGTTGGCTATGCTGCCTTTGGATTTCCATCGTGGAACAAAAACTGAGTTTTTATTTCTGACTACCAAAATGCTTAGGTATGCAAGCATTACTTGATACTACATCACAAGAATAACAATGTACTAATGTATCACATGGAAGTTACTGTTACTCCACCAGTGTAATTTAGTTGTAAGATATAATTTCCTAGTTCTGTTAAGACACGAATAAAGGCAGAAGAAAGGCAAGGAAAAACCTCTGATTCCTCCAATGATTGTAATATAAAATACTGCCTAATGAAGTGTTATGGATAGTTGCACATTGCTATAATAAAGTATATTCTTCAAGCTGTTTTGAGTTTAGCCAAGAATCTTATTACTTATCTAAAACAAAGTTACTATGCTATTCAGAAGGAATTTGCCCACATCATTCCACAGCACTCGTTACATCACAGTTACTTACTTATTGCATCCTTGCTGCCCTCCCGAGGTGAAGATACTTCAAATTGCCCCTTTTTTATCTTTGACAATACATTTCTTTTCCACTGAGCACTGAATTTTACACCTGCTGGCACTGCGGGGGGATCCTTCTGCAAGCATTTGCATGTTTCTCCTCAGGGTACTTGATTCTGAAGATTTCTCCTGGAGGGACAGGAGAAGGTCTGTAAGAGTAACCTGGATTCCAAAGCCACAGCTCAGGCTTCCCACCAACCCGCCCTTCACCTATGCAGCCTTGCAGGTCGCACTAACCCTCCCCGGTAAAAACCTCAGTACTCTCGCTACTCTTGCCCACGAGCCCTGCTACAAAACTGGGGTATGGAGGATTTTGCGGGCTTTGAGGCTTTTTGGAGTTTGTTTATATTAGTTTGTTGGTCAGTGACCGAAATTCCCCTCAGTGACCCCCCGAGGCCTGCAGGGGGCGCACAGGGCACATCCCTTTCACGGCCGGGCCCCGCCCCCTGCCCCGCCCCACCGCCCTGGCCAATCAGAGCGCGCCCGTCGGGACGAGCCGAACGGCTTCGGCCGTTTCCGCCACCACAGCCGCGATAATTCCCGACCGCTCCCGAAGCGCGCCGAGCCGCTTCGGCAGGTTCCGGAAACCCGGAAGGGAAGCAGCCGAGCGCCTTCGGGTGTCCCCGGCGCGGCTGTGACGCCCTGGGGAAAGGAGAGCGCCCGCGCTCCCGGCCCGGCCGGACATGCGGCTGCTCTGGCGAGCTCTCCGCGCAGCGCAGGGCTGCGAGGCCGCAGCGCTGCGCCCTCGGAGCCTCCGGGCAGCGCCGGCCGGCAGCAGCGCGGCGGGGAGGTGCCCTCTGCAGCCGCGCCGCGGGCTGAGCGCCCGGCCCGGCCTGGACGAGCTGTTCTCCGCCCCGTCGCTGCGGCGGTTGCTGGAGGCGCGGGCCGAGGGCGGGGCGGCGCCGCAGCTGGCGGCGCGCGTGCGGGAGCTGCGCCACAAGGAGCGGGAGCTGCGCGACACGCGCGAGCTGGCGCGGCAAGGTGCGGGACGCGCGCGGACATCTGCGGGCGCGATTGGAGGAGAGGCCTCCGGGGGGCGGGGCGCAGGGCGGGGCGATTTGCAAGTGCCGACGCGATTGGAGGAGCGCCCCGAGGGGGCGGGGCGGAGGCGGGCGCGTGGCCCCGCGCGCCTGTGGTGCTGCGGGCGCGCGGCGGAGGGGGACGCGCCGCACGTGTCACTTCGGGAGGAGATGGTGACACACCTGTCACCTCGGGGGACCCGGCGCGGTCTCCTCGGGCCTTCCGGAAGTAATGAAACCACCCGAGCAGAGGTCAAGGGTACGGGTGAGTGGGAAAGCACATCCGCCGGCGGGAGAGCAGCTGATAGTGGAAGGAAAAGCAGCGTGATGGCAACAGTTTCACATGGAATCATAGGATTTTCTGATTTGGGAAGGACTCGCGAGGATCATTGACTCCAGCTCTTAAAGTGAATGGCACATACGGGGGTCAAACCCATAAACTTGCTGTTGCTAGCACCATGCTCTAACCAACTAAATTTAAGATAATTAATCGAGATAGAAAACTTTTATAGTTGGGGACATTTTTAATCAATTTTGCTCTTGCTGCCGAGGCAGCCCAGCCTGCCTGTCTCTATTTTGGCAGTCATAAGACATCAGCATCTGTTTGTGCTGCCTCCACACTATGTTGACTTTGTATTGTGTCAGTAGCAGCACACTTTTAGTGCTGCTAAATAGTATTTTTTTTACCCAGATTCAAACTTCATTTTGGTAGCAGTTAGAAAACCCAAAGGCAGAAAAGGAGTACTTCAAGGTCAATAAACATTCACTGGATGGTGAAATATTCCCTAGATGATTTAATACTTGCTACTAAATACCAGTCAATCAAAAGTGCCAACTGTAGGCAGCTTTTCTGATTCATGACGATGGCAATCACTGTCCAAAAAACAATTGCTCCTTTTTGGTATTTCTACTATTCAATCTCTTACACCTCAGTTTGAAAAGGGGAAATTATTTCAGTTAGGGTTTGAGTATCTCCACAGATGGAAACTCAAAACCACTCCAGGCAGCCTAACCCACTGTTTGACCACTGGTACAGCAATTGTTCTTTTTTTTTTTCGGTTGTGCTGGGTTTTGTTTGTTTTGTTTTTTGATGCTTAAGTGGAACTTCTTCTATTTCAGGTTTTTCCCATGTCTTAGACCTTCACAGAAATAGAAAACACCTAAAATCTACTGTACATCTTCATTACAGATCACATTAGTAATTTGGTTTTCTGACAGGTTTAGTGTATTGGGGAAGAGGGACAAGTTGTGTGGTAGTTTGTTTTAAGGAATATTTTTTGTAGAGTAAGTTCTTCATGTGGTTATTTTTCAGAATGTTTTCTCAGAGTGACCCTGATATAAGTCTGAGGATTAACCATACTGAAATATTGCAGATGAGAATGAAGATTTACGGAAGCTTGCAGAAATGGAAATTGCCTCCTGTGAAGAAGAGATAGCTGAACTGAAACAACAGGTGAGATCCCCTTGTCATTTTTAACAAAGCCTAATTGTCTTCTCAGGAGCATTAGAAGTAGATCATATTTAAGCTGTCTTCCAACACAAACCATTCTATGATTCTCATCAACAGGTATATGATAAACTCTTCCTCCCCTTCTTGCTAGTTATACTCCTCAAGTAGTGTCTGTTATCTGAGGAAAATGAAAAAAGCAGATGCTATAGAAATAGCCTGTAAGCAAGTGCTTATTTGTACTTGAATATGTTTTAAATCAATATGTCTTTTTAAGTTGGCGCTATAGTTTATCTTGTCTGGATATACCTTTATGGATGTCGAGTTCTTTATCCCTTGGAAACATGAAACTTACATAGTATCACTTGTACTAGTGGTCTTGGAGAAAATAGTACTACTTAACTAGTTTAGTTGCCCACCTAATCTGGGATTTACAGAGTGCTATTTAACAAAAAAGATAATGATCTTCACATAAAAAATCCTGTTCAACTTAATGTTACTGATGAAGTAGAAGCTGGTATGGTCACATTCCTTATTTCTCTGACAACAATGCAACAGTGACTTTGTAAATATTGTTGTAAATATTTATGATTTTGCCAGAGGAAGTCATTATCTATGGAAAGAAACATCACATAATGCTAGTAAAGGAAGACAATTGAAAGCATTTGCAAATCATCCAGGGTTTTTGATCCAGCATGCAAAATTGTGATGCGGTTTTTTAGTTCTGATGTATCTTTCTTCTACAGATCAGACTTTTCCTTTTTAAATAAATAAATGAATAGTAAGTTTAATTTGTTGAAGGATTGTCTTCCTGAACATCCATACCTTGTTAGCTCTGCAGCTGAGATGGGATTAGAAGGGAATCTGATAGGAAGGGAGATGTTTGGTTGTCTTGTATCATTAAGGGTCCAAATGTCCTCACAGTGCTCCTGATGGGTGGAAACTTCTGTGAAGTTTTGTGGGTAAAGAGAGAGACCAGTGTAGCTCCTGTAACTGAGCAGACACAGGGAGCCTTCCTGCAATGCATCGTCACCCCAGTCACCTCTTGCTGGCTGCTGCTTCCTCACTTACAGGAGGCATGAGAGGCCCGTCCTCAGGGTGACCCAGGGGTCAGTGCAGAGAACACAGCCTAGATCAGTTCCTGACTTGTCTAGTGTTTTATACTGTCTCAGTTGTGGATAACAGTGTCAGAGAGGAGTCATAGCTGGGTGTTTTTGTATTTACAGATAGTGTTGCTTTTGATTCCTTCAGAAGAAACAGATGAGAGTGATCTTGTTATGGAAGTAACTGCTGGAGTTGGAGGGCAGGAAGCCATGCTGTTCACTTCGGAGATATTTGATATGTATCAACGATATGCTGCCTATAAAAAATGGAAATTTGAAGTATTAGAATACTTTCCCAGTGAAATAGGTCAGTAATGAAAATACGGTAACTTCCTAATATATGTTGAAACAGTCATTCACATGACACTTTTAATTTTATAACTACAGGAAGCTAATTTGCACTCTTCATTTTAGAAGTGGAAGACTGTTTGAATGTCTGAGTACAATTTTCCTCAGCTTCTATATTTAAGAATGAAGTTCCATTTCAGGACTACTGTTAAAATACTAGAATGCTAAAAGGAAAACTCATCTTTCAGTAGTTTCCTTCCTATGTTTTGAAACTACTGAAAGGCAAGTGCTTGGCAGAAGGAAATTTGGAAAGCAATGCAAATATGTGGTTTGTTTTTTTGTTGTTGGGTTTTTTTTTTAGAAATATAAATTACATATACTTTTTATTTGGCTACACTCTTCTACTTAGTTAATATTTTAGTGTTTATTGGACAGTTTGGTGGCAGATTGAAAGTCTGTTTATTATTATGGATATGTTGGCAGAGAGGAATCAGTTTTATTAAAACAATTCTTGAAGTTTAATCTAAAACATCTTGAATTTATTTGAAATAAGATCTGATGTTTAATACAAGGAAATGGGATGTTTGGATATAGCTCATCAGTAATAGATAATGGATGAGCAAAATGAGAGCATTGTTGAGGCTTTGAGAGGAGAGATAAGAGATCTAATTGTTTTTGAAAGCCTTCCACTAAAATTTCACAACTTGATGCCAGTAAAAGGAGATGTTCCTCCTTTCTCCCTTCTTCCTTATTGTTCTCTGCCTGTCCGAGCAGTCCTATCTTTTTTTTTTCCTGTCTGTTTTGAAGTCTTTCCATTTAAACTGGCAAAAAATTTTAATTTTATGACTGGGATATTTTCTTGCCTAGTCAATGTGTTAAGCCAGTTCTCATGAGCCTTGAACCAGCTTTGGGTAAGTGGCAACATGGGGCTGAAGGCAAGGAGGTGGAAAAACTGGATCTTCTGGTGATGATGAACTGCGAAGTTGGTTCAGGGCATCTCATGGAATGATGTCTTTGAAGAGGTGGGAATTAGCTGAATTACACAAGAAACTGAGGCAGTGGCACATTAGTTAATTTTAACTTAATCTAGATAGTGTGTAAAGTTTTTCACAAAGCTCAGCTTGCTGTCTCTGCATTGTTCCTGATGGCTTTTCATTGCCACTTCTGATTGTGCATCTTCCTAGAGTCTCATCACCAAGTCAATCCACCCAAAAAGTAGCACACAAAAAATGTCCAATTAGTTTTCATTTAGTGCAGCACAAGAGAAGAGGAGAAATGCTCACAGGGTTGCTGAAAACAGAGGTGTGTGGTTGCTGGTGGTGGCAGTGAGAAAACCACGACTGCCTTCCAGCAGCAAGAGGTTCAGCAAGCTGAAGCGCACTGTGGAACGGCAATCCAAGATATGCCCAGCCATGGCAGGGCTTTTCAGTTTTGATTGACAGATTACTAGCCACATTGCTCAGCAGCATAGATTTGCTAAATCTCTGTGTTAATAGATCTACAGCCTTTCAGTTACCCATGATGTGTTGTGAGTAAAGCTGGCACATTTTGCTTATTAGGATATTGCTGTGGAGGTAATTCATATGTCCTAGTGAGTATGGATCAGTAGATGGGCACTTGTGCAACTTACTGCTCCTAGCTCAGATTGATTGTGAAATTTTACCTGTATTCATACTTTAATCAACTTTTTTTTTTTTTTGATGAAATTTGGAAGGAGAACTGAGAAAAGCTAGGATGTTAGAGTATGCAATCTGTCAGAAAAATTCTAATATTTTTTCAGTCAACATTTAATATAATTGCAGAGAGATTTTTAACAAGCTCTGAGAAATGTGAAGCATCTTCTAATGCTTCTTCTGTTCATCTATGCCATATTTTGGACTCAGTGATATTTTCAAGTATCTTGAACCCTTTCTGTCTCAACCATGTGGATATTCACAGCAAATAAATATCCACAACTGTCCCAGCTAAGCTCATGTCAGTGAGCTACTTTTCCCCTCTAATAAGTGTCCTCCTGTATCCCTAAGAAGGGTCAAAAATTGGACTCCATGAAAGAAATGCAGTTAGATGTCACAAACTAGGAACTTGAAAATCTAGTTGCAGGATTGATTTATTGTCTATTCACATTTAAAAAAAGGGAGGCCCTTGTTTATACCTTTCAGGTATGCAGATACAATTTAAGTTACTATGGATTTCACTTACACTTCTGGATTCTCAAAATCTTCATTGGAGTTTGATTTTAAAAATGTTATACTTGTAAAATCTTCTAATAACTTTCTTTAGAGTTCTTAGCAGGTATCCTGTGTCAAGTTGATGAACATGAACTCAGATTTTCACCTTTTTCAGTATCAGCATCCCCTTTTAGAGTGGCTGCTGACAATTCAATTAATATACTTTATTTTATGACACTTGAATTCAGTATTGTCTTTTATCTAGATTTGTTACTATTAATATTTTTTGTATGGTCAAGAGGTCATTTGCCAAGTAAACTCAGTTCAAGAAGATTCATATTACAGTGCATGTTGTTGCTGTGAAAGAGCAAAGTCATGTTCATCTCTACTCATGACCAGGCAAAGGCTTTGCCAGGAGCTGAGCCAGTTCAGCCTTGAAAGCCGACAGAAATCTATTTACTTTCTTTTTTGAAAGTAAGTGGAATAAACATTGTAGAGGTTAAATGGATGTAAACAGAAACAGGAGAGGTTCTGGGTCTTCTTTTCTTCATGTATAAGGTGGAGAGAAGTGTTGCACTTTCCACTGAGGAATACTTGGATCAAGTAAACCCCAGCAGTCACATACACTTTACCTTCAGAGCACAGTCAGCTTAAGCAAGGATTGTCTCATCTTCTAGCCAGCTGCCAGCTGTATGTTTCTTCTCTTTCAGCTCTAGCAATTTTAAATCACCAGTGCTAATTGGATCAGTCCACTGATTTGACTTAAAAACCCTGTTACAGCATAGTTTTAAGTCAGATCTGACTCAGCTTGCAGTCCTATGATTGGAAGAGAAAGGGAGTTGGGCTTGGCTACCCTTTTGGTGAAAGCTCAATCCTTGGACAAGGAGCCCATGCCCTCATAGAGGGCATGCATATATTAACCTAATATGTATCTACCCGTATTTACTCCTTGAAAAGACGAGGTTTTTAATGTGTCTATGTTTATCTTAAAAGCTTCTGTTTTGCTGAGGGCACACCTGTGCACTGAAATTCATCTTTAGGAAGGTAGGATATATATTTTGGGAAAAATAAAGGCAGCCCTAGCTTTTGTCAGTCTCTTGTGTATTTTCTGATTTTGCATGCCCACATATTATAAAAAGAGATGCTAGAAATAAAGTAGGGGCACTGTACATGGCACTGCCAATGAAAGGCATGTTTGAACCCTCAGGTTCAAATTGTCTGTGCTGCTCTGAGTAAAAGTGGAGCAAAGGGTGCTGGTGACACTAGACTGTTGCACTCCATCCACACTCCGTTTTTATCAATTGTGTGAGCAAGAGCAAGGTCCTAAGTTAAAATGTCAAACTCTCTCATTTGAGAGCTCCTGAACTTGACTGAAATCTGAATGTGGGCATGTGTGAACAAGATGAATGTTAAATAAAGCTGCAATTTAAAATTGGTTTCAGTCTACTATTAAATGACTTTATTGACCTACCCCAAGGGATGCCACTGTGCAAAAATAGCACATTGAAAATTTAGTGCACGCGTTAAGTAACAAACCCACATATCATTATTTATCCACCACCTCTCATCCTGTAGTGGCAGGCAGACACATAGATGTGGACTTTGTCTCAATCTGGGTATAAAATACCACAAAAAAAATGAGTACAAACTCACACCCTTGTTCTGTGCAGATCAGATTTCATGACAGAGTGGGAGATTTTATATGAAAGAGACAAGCACATAGTTAGGAAGAGGTAACTATATGTGACAGGTCTATGACATACCTGCCAGGGGAAAGAGTTTGCTGAAATTTTGATTTGTCTGCATTTCATGTTAAATCCATGTTGATAATGGTTGATTCGAAGTAGTATGACCTAAATACCTGTCATTTGAACCAATCTCTTGATCTTCTGATGCTAAGCACTGCAGTGCCACAGGAACACTGTTACCTCTACAAACTTAAACTCTCCTGAATGTGTCACAGATGTGGTCACAGCTCAACTAGGCAGACTATAGCCATGGTATATATATGTTAATGCCAGGAGAAACAAGAGAGAAAAGATGGAGCATTAAATTTTGCAAGGAACTGTTTATCACATAATTAATACTTGTCAGCAGTGCTGTAACCTTGTAGACAGTCACATTATTTTTACTCCTGACATAACCTGGCTTCTTCCTGAAATCCAGAGGTTGCATGTGATTTTTTTAGTACTAGCTTTCATTTATAAAGTAGTGAGTAAGATTTATTACCCAACTACATTAATTATTTATAATTACAGGTTACATAAGATTATTAGGTACATAATTATTATTATAGGTTACATAAGATTCTTTTACAGTAAAGAAGAAGACTTTTATTTATTCAAACAGTGTTTGCATAGCAGTAGGAAGATTTCACACTACCTGTTAGAATTAAACTTCTTCATCTAAAGTAAAAATTTTGACAGATCTAATTTGTTAAATGACATGCTTTATCATCACATTTATTCTAAACATGACAGAATTGATAGTAGGTAATGGCTATAAATTACATCAGTGAAGCACTAGGTATGTTGAATCAAAGTGGTGCAGTTTTATACAAGAAGGAAAAAAGAAGGATAAAAATTACATTAATTAGAATGGAAGAGGCAGTTTAGGCTATTTTCCACAAACATTACTGTAAAAAATACATTTTAGTAAAGTTATGAGGGAACCTTAAATTTCTATAGAATAAAAACATTTGCAAGCCTTGTCCATGGAGATGGGAAACTTGACTTGCATTCTGGCTGATGATTTTTTCCTGTGCTACGGGGCATTTTCAGATTCTCTGTTGTCTTCATTTTCCTTTTTTAAAAAGCTGCTGTCTTGTCCCTGTGGTTGAGTTCCTTAGTCTGAGAGATAGTCTACAGCAGTATTTCTGAGAAGTATGTACCTCTTCTTCTTAGCTGTGGTTTTATGTTGTAAGACTTAAACAGCAATACTCTTTCAAAGCCACCTATCTCTTCTTCAGTCATTCCCTTGGCACACCATTCACTGTGCTGAGAATGGCATTTGGGAATTAAGCTGCATTAGAAACCAATGGGTGACAAATTCTATTCATTTTTAGTGCCATCATTTCTCATATCCCTCAATTATACTGCATACTAGCAAACAAGGAAGAGCAAGAATATCATAAACTAGTAGAGCTATAAACTCTTCCTGTCATGAAACCATTATTGCACTGGGCTTTACTTCCAAGTTCCAAGCTGTTCAATGCTTGTAGTACATTGCTGTCAAGTGTTTTGCTGGAGCTATCAGTAAGAGGTGTAGGAGTTGGTGTTTTGCTCACTCCAAGGAAGCAAAGATTAAAATGAAATAAAAAAGCAAAGACACATGGGTAGGATGCAGAGAGGAGAATGGATAATAAGAAGAGAGTGAGTAATATCCATCCTAGTTACAAAGAGCTGGTTTTTTTTTCCCATTGAATGATGAGGTTCTGAACTAGCAATAAAAAGATTGATGTTTCTCAAAGCAGCTTTCAAAATTGGATCTTTATGTAAACTTGCTACTGGTGTTAGAGTTTGTGATTGTGTGTGGACATATCTGTACATTGTTCTTAGACAATCTTTTTATATATATAAAAAAAATTAAATTGGACTCTATAAAAAAAAATTGACAATCTTTTACTTGAGATAGTGTGTGAGTATGTATGTATGGCTTTAAGATTTCTCTTGCATATTTAGTGTAATATTGCCCAAGTGTTTAAATGGGAAATATATAATTTTAAGAAACAAGAGACAATGATGTGTAAAGACACTGTTTGAAGTATAACGGTGTAGTACCAACAGTTCTTACAGGTTTACAATTGTTTTTCTTCTGTATTAAAGGTGGCCTAAGGCATGCAGTAGCCAGTATAGCAGGTCTTGAGGCTTACAAATACATGAAGTTTGAAGGAGGAGTCCATCGTGTTCAGCGGGTACCCAAGACAGAAAAACAAGGACGCATTCACACCAGCACAATGACTGTTGCAATATTACCCCAACCCACTGAGGTAATATTTCTTTTAGTATAACAAACTTTACCATGAGAAATGTTTGCTAGCCAAGTGTTTTATCTCTCTTTTTATTCTCACTTGATAACTTTTTTTTAAATCTTAATTTTAAACTAGGATATATTCATTAGTTTATTTTTATTTTTATGAAAGGGGTGAAATAAATTTTCTGTCTTTCCTCATAATCCTAATCCCAATGAATTCACTGATAGTTTACTTAACTATAACTTGAAAATTCACTGTTACTGTGTCTTGAATGTTTTGTGGAAAACTGCATTTTCTACTAAGTGACGAGAAACTGTGTTATTTTACAGGGCTCACAGTTATTTCTGTTAGCATCTCCTCTTTTCTCTTTTTTTAGTGTACTCACTTGCCCCTTCCGAACTGTATGGGTGACAATTCAGCATCACTGTATTTGCTTTGTTAAAAGCAACTGGCTAAGAATAAAAGCTTTGTTTTGATCTTTGTTTCATGTTGAACTAGCAGATTATCAAAGATGTTACTCCTTCCTGTACCCTCTTGAAGGTTTCTTGCTCCTTCCTCACAGAGGCTACTGCTCCATTCCAGAGCCAGAAAAGGGACTATCTTCCATTTATCTAAAAGCCATCTGGTGAAGTTCAAGTCTTGGTTAACTCTCCTGAAAGAGGGTGCAGGACTTTCAGAAGAGGGGGAAATAAGTGCTAAAGAATGGTTATGTGTTAAGCTACTATTTGTCTGATTTCCTGGATTCCATTGTGTTGCAGTCCAGTCATACTATGAAGATTAGTTAATATAAATGGATATGAGCTACCACTCAAACTTTAAAAAGTTTGCTCTTGCATTAATGTGCCTTATGAAATAAACTGTCTGTACATATTTGATACTTGTCCGGAAAGAAACAACATAAATATGTTCATTTTTGGTTTTCTTTTTTCCTTTTTTCTGTCTCTCATGACAGATGAGGCTGCAAATTAACCCAAAAGATCTACGGATAGAAACAAAGCGAGCTAGTGGAGCTGGAGGCCAGCATGTCAATACCACAGATAGCGCTGTACGAATAGTTCATATTCCAACAGGTGCTTCATTTTTTCCTTAGTACAAAATCTACATTGCAAAACTGCTGTCAGAACAAAGGTTTTATTTTGAAAACTGGACAACAGTAGACTAGAGTTTTTATATAGTTTTCATGTCTGTTCATAGTACTCACCATTCTGTTCCCACTCCAATATTTAATAGTAAAGGTCACTAGCTTCAGTAAGTAAACTATGCATTTGCCATTAAACATGACACTCTAAGAGCATCCAGATAGTTTCTATCAAAAAGTTATATTTAAGCTTACAAATAATGAAAATGACACTGAATAATGGAGTAAGTTGAAATGTGATAATTTGCCATTTCTTGACTAGTCTCCAAAAGAAAGATTGCTCTATTTCCATATTAAAATGTTGCTTTCAATTGCAGAGTCTACTCAGGATGCCAGCTTCCATTTGTCTGCTGGCTCCTTTCCCACAGATGACACACATAATTAGGAGGCCCATCCCTCTGGCTCAGATTAGGAAACATAGGAGGGATAAGATGCACCATCAAACTCCACCTGATTTTAGCTATCTTTTTTTTTTTTTTTTGGCATTCCTGATCATTTTACTTCCCTTTGAGCAATCTACAACAGCTGCCTTGACTTTCATGACGTTTTAACTTTTCCTCTTCTCTACTACAAACATTACTCAGGCTTTAAAGCCTCAGGATAATCCTGAGTGCTCTCTATCTTCACATACGCAGATTTTTTGCCACCCATTTCTTTGTATTTGTTTAAGACATTTATCCATTCTGCAATTGTTGCATCACCTTAGTAAAGCAGAAGGTAAACAGTGGAGAGGATAAAACCACTATATGGTGCCAAAAGATACTCCAAATGGAAAGAGTTTTGGATTGCCTGCATGTTTGGATAAAAACATAACAAACTAAAAACAGCAATTGATCTTAGTTTTTGCTGAAAGCAGTTATCAGGGTGTTTTATAGAAATCTGAAAGTGTATTGCACATTTTTTGTGGTTATATATGGTTAATGGGGGGTTGCATCTCACCATACCTCCTCACTTTTTTCTGTTCCATCTTTCCCTTCTTCATTTCTCTGATCTCTCTTCCCTTACAGTTGTGCTGTTACTTTTATTTCTCTTCTAAATCTTTTTTAGACCTTCACTGCAATCCAAGAAGTTGTTTATAAATAAGTCTTTCATAAAGTAATACTATGTAATCTTATAAAACATACTCTATTATTATCAGAGTTATGTCAAATAAATCCAGATAACAGCTTAGCTTGTGCTGTCTTCTTCCTCTATTTCTTTTCCTGATTCCTTTCTTAGGCTGTTCATTTCTTATCTCAAATTATATGTTTTGGAATGACAAACCACAACTTTTTTTTTCTTTTTTTTTCCTTAATAAAATATTGCCCACTTTTTTATATTCTGATCATATTCTGTACCCTTGCTATCTCATGTATTTTACTGTTCCTTAAATCCTACATTTCCTGGAACTGTGGCCAAAAATAAGTCAGATCATATCACGTATCTTTTATTTCATTATCCACCAGTTGTCCAACATACTGAATTAAATTTCTTGTCTTATGGCTTAAAATACCTGTACAACTCAGCCTTCACTCCTCTCCCAAAATCTATTATTAGACATTAATAAGTCTGGACTTCTATGTTCCCAGTCCAAAATACATATGGAAGAAAGAAACAATTTAATGTACCATAATAAAAATCTTCTCAAAATTGCAAAACTCGTATAGTGTGTGTTGCTCATAAATGCTAAATATTGTGATGTTTTTGACAGGGATCGTGTCTGAATGTCAGCAAGAAAGATCTCAAATTAGAAACAAAGAGAAAGCTATGCAAATGCTGTGTGCTAAACTATACAATGCCAAACTAGAAGAAGAAACTAAGAAGAGAAACAGTGTTCGAAAGGTTCAAGTAAGTTTCATTTAGTAACAATATAATTCTGTACAAGCATATGTTCTTAGGGTAACCCCAGTGTTGAACTGCCAGTAATGAATGAAAATATAGAGGAACAGGAGCCCAAGAAGGACTTACATGAAGAAAAAAAACATAATAAAAAAAAAAATCATAGAATGGTTTGTGTTGGAAGGGACCTTAAAGGTCATCTAGCTCCAACCCCTCTGCCACGAGCAGGAACACTTTCCACTAGACCTCCCTGAGAAACAACAGCTGTGGAGTCCAGAGCCTCTCTGGACAACAAAATTACATTTTACTTCAGCAACAAAGGTCGTATATTAACCAGACTTAAAATTTTACTAGTATGTAAATTCTAGGGATCTAGTGAAACAAACTGCATGTTTTATTGCAGCATGAAGCATACCAGAATGGTATTAGAAAAAGATGGAGTAAAATGGTTCTATTACATTTTTGAGGACAATTACTGCAAACTACTGAAGTGATCTCAGTAATCTGAGTCAAATGTAACTATAACAAATTTTTAGATAATCATGGGAGGAAGAGAAACCTTTCACTTTAGAGGCTTAATCAATATTTCATCATTTTTACAAAAGGACAATGACAAACTGATTCTTCTTGTTCAATAGGTTGGGACTAAAGGAAGATCAGAGAAGATCAGAACATACAACTTCCCACAGGACCGGATTACAGACCACAGAATAAGCAGATCAGTGCATCACATTGAGTCTTTCATGCTAGGGGAAGAAATGCTAGATGAAATGATACAAACTCTGAGAGAATATGCTGAGTATGAATCTTTAATGGAAATGATTTCAGCAAATGAAAAAAATAATTCCTCCTGAACGTTGCTCTTCCTCAGCCCATTACAACAGATGTAGACTGTAAAGAAGCTTCTTGGAGCACCACCCGGAAAATGGAACTGCTTTTCAGATCATGAAAAACACCACAGCTTGTTTCCTCGTGAATAATAAACAGTTTTCTAACTTGCTGAGTAAAAGACTTTATTATCTTCATATGAGACATTATTGCTGCAGCAGTCCATTTGTAAAGTAAATTTGACTGCACCAGAAGTAACTTCAGTTTTTTAATTTTCTCCACTGCAAAGACACTGATACACCACTCTTGAAAGGTATGCATGCATTGAAAACCAAATTATTTCTAGTTCCAGTTTTCATTTAAACAATAGCTTAAACATCAGAACAGTGTCAAATAGGTTACTTGAGAGAACAAAAAAATCTTATTTTCTTTGAGTGATTGGAAAAAAGTGATAAATAAATGACCCCACTACCTATCTGTATATTTGTTAATCACTTAAAATGTCATGAGAAAGAGTCTAAGTGCATCTCCATCATGTTTTTATGGCCTTTGAGCCCTCATTAATAAACACACAAAAAAAATTTTAGGAATATCTCTTTTTCTGGAAAAAAAAAAGCTGTGGAAGCCAAGTGCCAAATCATATGAGTTGTTTTTGTTCTTGAGTCAGAAGTGAATTGTTACAGTATTGTTCAGCTGATACTTGAATCCCTACTTGGTTCTGGTTCAATTTCTCCTTTATGGTTTTGACTTCCCAATTTATTGAATTTCTAAAGGTTACATAGTATAACTGGCATCTCAGTTTTTGTCTTTTAATTTAACAGGCATCTTAAGACATTCAATACCTTTACCAGCTTTGTTTTTTAGTAAAGACTGTGTGCTAACTATGAGTAAGTTCCAAATCTTTTCGTTAAAGACACATACATTAATTTCAGATGTAGGAATATCTGAATGCATAAGGTGAGCATACATATTTCCTCTTGGTAAAGCACGACGACCTAGGTCTATATTTACTAGCAGTTTTACATCTCCCATCTGGCACATAAAAAAATAAAAAGAAACATTGACTCTTTTGTGTGTGTGTATGTAAAATAATTAGATACCAGTTGGTGCAAAAACTGGGACTGAAGTCTTTATTCCTACCAGATCAGTACTGTAAATGGAAGACTATGGAACACTTGTGACAGTCTTACTGACTTAAAACCAGACTGTCTTACAAACTTAGTGGTGGATGACTTTTGTAATTCTTTCTGATTTCAGCTTCAGATTCCTCCAAACAAATAAGGGCCATCAGCTAGGTCTAAGTACTGGATTACTGCGTGAAACTTAATCAGATTAAGTGTTTAAATATTTTTCACCTGAGACCTTCCCTGATGTTCCAACTTGTATTCCATCTGGCCAGCTCATGCCTAGTTCACAGCCTCCCTGTTCTCATCTAGCTCTTCAACAGACACTGGATGTGTTGTTGCCTTACAATTGGCCAGCCTCTGACCAGCGTGAGAAAAACCAGACTGACAGAGGTATCCTAAAACTGGCATCTGACAGGACCTCACTATCCTCTTTGGTTAGTCATGGCAAGCTTGTGGGCATGTAAAGACCTGAATTCCCTTGCTTGCTTTATATAATGCAAGGGATGTTGTTTCTGAAAATGCAACCTCCCTGAGCTGTGAGCAGATTCCATTTCCAGCAGCAGCAGGGATGCCTGCACTGGTATCCAGTCAGCCTAGCTCCCAGTAGTACAGCTCCTCACTCTGCAACTGCTAGTAGCGTTGGTCATGCTTTAAAATAAATACAATTCTTTTGCTGGGGGGAGCCCAGTTGTAAGATCCACTGCCAAATTTAAATCACTGAATCAGGATGGGTCAGGTTGGAAAGAGCCGCAGTGGGTCATGTGGTCCGACTTCCAAGCTCAGGCAGGGTCATCCTGGAGCACATAGCACAGGATTGCGTCCAGACAGTTCTTGAATATCTCCAGTAAGGGAGAGAATCCTTCCCCAGTAGACGAGCATTGCGCATTGGGAGCGTACCGGGATGGTGGGGAAGATCTCAGGCGCGTCCATTTAAATGGCCAAACGTAGATGTAGCTGGGCGCCAGACTGAGCTTAGACGCGTGTCACTCCCAGGGCGCGGAAGTCGATCGTTCCTTTGAGAGAGCGCCGCGAGGCCGTGCGGGGCCGGAGGGCGGGAGGAAGGGGCGGGCGGGAGTCTCGGGCAGGCGGGAGCCGCGCCCGGGCGGGAGCTGCGTCCGGGCGGGAGCTGCAGCCGCGCCATCACCTCCCTCCCCGCGGCCGAGGAGGGAAAACGCGTGCCCGCGCCGGCGCCGCCCCCCGCGCCTCTGATTGGCCCCCGCCTTCTGCCCGCCTCCCATTGGCCACGTCCCGCCCGCCGGCGCCGCGCGATTGGCTGGCGCGGTTTTGGATACCAAATTCAAAGTTTTTAAAACGCGTCCGTCGAGCGCGGCACTCGCACTGCTCCCGGCGCGGCACCGCGGAAAGCGCGGCCACTCAGGTGAGCGCCCGGAGAGCGGTCCGTCCTGGAGCGGCTTCGCGGCGGTGAGGCTCCGTGCTCAGGGCTTCGCGGCGGGACCGGCTCGGGCCAGCGGGGCTCCGCCGACAGGGCTCAGTGACCGGGGTAGCGGGAGCTGCCGGCGTACGTTGCGACGGGACTGGGCGTGCTGGTGGGATTGCGTGGGGCGGCAGATGGATTATGGATGGGGGTTCCCGGCGGCCGCCCTGTCCCGCTGCCCTCCGCAGCCTAGCCCTGCAGCTATCCCGCCGGCGGGACGAGATGGAGATAGGGCGAGACGGGACGGCCGCACATGGGTGGCCACGGAGCGCGGCGATCCCGCCAAGGAGCCGCATGGGGAGTGCTCCGGGCTGCTCGCCGCACTGGCGGGACTGCGACCGGGGTGGGGTGGGGAGCGCAGGTCCGCTCCCGCCGGCGGGCAGCGGCGGGCGGGGAAGTGCCGCGCCGCGCTGTCTCCCGCTCGCCGGACCACGCCGCCGGAGGGGGTATCCCGCGGGCGCGCTCCTGCGCCCCCCGCCACCACCATTTTAGGGAGAATCCTTCAGTGCCGGGGAAAGGGGAGACCCCAAAAGCGCAGGACGAGGCTCTCGGGGCCGTGGGGCGCGGCAGAGCCGGGACCCGCTCTACCTGCCGCCGACCCCGCCGGGCCATCTTGAGTGCTGGGCGGGAGAAGCCGAGCAGCGCCGCGGGGGCCCGCGGCTGAGCCCACTCCTCCGGGGGGTCGGGGCCGGCCCTGGTGCGCCGAAACGTGATTGGGGGGGGGGGGGGGGGCGCATTTTCCAATTCATCAGGA